>JALJCO010008621.1:2465000-2779381 GCA_023101725.1 Atherinomorus stipes
GCCCAGCGGGGGCTGCAGAGCGGCTCCGGGCGCATCTTCTCCTGCGCATCAAAACTCTCCAGTGGTCCGAGCGATGTGCAGCACTGCACATGACAGGAGTGTTGTAGATTTTCTCAGAGTCTAAAGCAGCGTTTCATCCAGCCGGGTCCGAGTCGGACCGTCCAACACCCACCTGCCTTCCTGCAGCCCGAAGCAGCGCTCCAACTGGGCACCTGCGCGTGAGTGCGTACTGATGCCTACCTGCGCTTCTATGTGGCACGTTTACCAGCGGGGTGAGGAGATGCACGAAGAGTGCAAAGCACTTACTCCTAGAACTATATGTTGATGATTTTAATAATTTGTTGAGACAAATGGAGGAATTAAATTCAGTCACAGCTATTTTTGTTATTTTGGGAATAAATTCTACATTCCCCTTTTCCTTTTTCTTTGCAAATGGGTTCATTCTTAGTGCTGATATGTGAATACTTATATTTACATGACAGTTTCCGGTTTGGTAAATAATATTTTCATGTTCTGCTGCGCTGCTGCAAACCCTCACTGACTCAAACTTGCGTACACGAACTCAGAGCTGTCGTGAGATTTGATCGTATCCTACGATCACGTTCAAATTGATAAATGCCAAGTCTTGCGTGGAAATGGTCGTACACACAGATTTTCGTCGTACGATCGTTTGATAAATGAGGGCCAGTGACTTTTCCATGTAATAGGATGCGATGCCAACTCATTTGAAAATTCAAATTTACTTTAAAATTAAATCAAGAGGTTTGACTAAATAATTGCATCAAGCATTTAGCAATTGCACCAGCAGAGCCAGAGGGTCATTAACAGTGGATATTTCACACTTTCCACCAGGTCTGATAACTCTGCAGCTCTTTCTTGTCTGATTGTGAGTTATCAGTCTCCTTTTTATATGCAAAAATGTAAATTTGTTTTTCACTTTGTAAGAAAAATGAATGTGTGACGAAGTGAGAAAGCTGTAAATCCACAAGTCTCGTGCCCCATGCATGACAGTTGATAACCTTGAGTGTCTTTGCACTCGACTGAAACCCATCAACAATGCCATCTCCATTTTATCCTGTGAGATGCTTTGAGAGGCTTTTACTCCAGTCATCCTCTATGTTTGTGTTTCCCTCTGTCATCAGTTTTGTATTTAGCATGTCTTGTGACCAACTTTTAACCATAAGTATTCCCTGTTTTTTGCCACAAACATTTCTCGGAGTGTTTTGGTTCCTTATCCATCACTACTATGAAACCTATCTACTATCTGTTTTGAAACATTTGAGTGATTAATAATAGCAAAATTCATATTCATCTTCCTAGTACTATTAGCAGCCACATCATCAATAAACACCAGTGACCCAATTTTACTGGCACCCATTTATGTCTATGCTTTAACACTGCTTTGAAAAAGTTTGACATAATGTGGTTTGGATTGCAAGACCTTCCATTCCTTCCACACCCCTCTCTTTCCATCCTTCTGGTGTAAATTAATCCTGGCTTAATCCATCTGAATTATAACAGTCTGGCCTCCCTTTTCTTAAGTGTTACCAGATTTTTTTTTCTTTTAGCTGAACGTTCTATATCAACATTCATACAAGCATCACATGATTATTGACTTTGAGTTTCCCAGTTGATTAGTTAGACGAGAAATTTTCCTCATCACTCATTCCCAAAGCTAGACAAATAAACCTGGTATGAATGCACCACCAGTGTATACATGCCCTTAAGATGGGCATGCTGACCTTCAAAAAAATAATATAAAAACACCATTTTAGTTTGATATTAATTCCAACACACACAAAAACTGTGTCTAGTTACTTGTTGCAGTCTTGAAGAGTTACTATTATTGTCATATCTTGTCACGAGGGCTGGGCGACATGGCCCAAAAGTAAAATCTCTTATTTGCTAACACCAAACTGAGTCTTGGATTTTTTTTTCCCCCTTTCCATCTTAGACACGTACAAAACTGTTCAGAAATAACATTAAACTTAATGTTTTGCATGTTAATATAACATATACAATAATAAAACAGATTGTAAATAATATTAAGCTTTTCCACAACATAAAGAGGCAGTGTATCTTCAGCAATATGCAATGTGACCACATCCATGAGCTCTTTTCATTAGGGGTTTTTTTCATTATACAAGACACACCATACCATACCGTCTTCTGCCCCTTATCCGGGGTCGGGTCGCAGGGGCAGCTGCCAATGGCTACATCAACACGGCGACAATCAGAAGAGAAGATGCAAAAGTGGCGTCTTGTCTTTGTCTTTTTATCTGCGTTTACACCAAGGGCCAAACTCCGCTGGAAAAGAGTGAAACCAGGAAGTGAAGTTTTTAATAGTATAATTCTCTCTTGATCCACTAGGGGCTGGCTCCAAAACAGAGCTAGTCCCCATAGACTCCCATTTTAAAAACGCCAACTTCACAGCAGAAATAAACATTTTAACGGCCTGGTTCAAAAAATCATTTTAGGTTTAATAGGTCAAGTTTCCCTTCAAGTCAACTGTGAGGGGGTGATTTTTTTTTTTTATAACTCATTTAGATGTTGTTTAATCTTGAAATTACAAATAATTAGGGGCGTGTCCTTTTGATTGACATGCGGCAGACCGGAAGTCAGCCTGCCAGTTGGTGGCTCTCCATTGGCTCCTTGTTTGCTCTTGGTAAGGTCTCAATCTGCAGCAAAGTAGCAAAATGGTGGTTTTTAGTCAGCTAATAGCAAGTCCAAACATGCCTTACCTTTATCCCGCTGCTTGGAAAGGCAAATTTTTCTTAGCTCCTATTAGTTTCGAGTGAGCTCGGTTTGCATTTAGCCCAGAGTATGTTGGCTGTCAATCATTTTCACCGTGGCGTTGCCATGCCCATTTCAGTATTTTCAGGGAGTGACAACACATGTGACACAGCAAGAAGGCGACAGTGGGACACACCCAACTGGCTTCACTTTGCTCTATTCATGTGTAACCGGATACTATGTCCATCTCTATTAACGGTCTATGGTTTACACGAGCCTCGTCATGAAGAAATCCGCGTGCATACGAGGACACAAGAGTGTGTAGTATTCGATTTGATATGCACGTTAGGTGGCGCTATGACAAAACTCTACCACGTCTGCGCACATGCTGAAAATTTATCTTAGATCATGCGATGCCGCAGAGGCGTGTCAGCCAAGACAGCCCTACAACATCCAGACTGGACACACCGTGAAAATAATTAATTTGATATAAGCAGGGATGGCGTGGCAGTATGTCATTCCTCCTCTGCTCTCTGTGTATAAAATGTCACCCTAAGCAATGGCAGATGGTTGACTTGAGGCGTTTGTCTGGATTAGTCTGTGGGCTATTTGCACAACTCCACTACTTCCTGAACATAAGCCAGCTCCTTTTTTTTTTTTTCCAAGTCTTTCATTACTGGACAAAAATCCAGGTGTGCCTGGCCTCAGTCACCACAATGGCCAAATGGCCAGGCACGCCTGGATTAATCAGTTTGTCCAGTAATGAAAGACAGGAAATAAAGGAGCTGGCTTAAGTTCAGGAAGTAGTGGAATTATGCTGTCCATTGCTGAGGAGTTTTATAACTGACAGCTAACGTTAGTCTCAAGTGAGTTAGCTTACCAATCCAGGAGAAAAGTAGCCATTTCAGTGTTTTGATACCATGGAAAATCTTATTGTGGGTCCATCTAGTGTAGGCTTCACCAAAATTTACTCTAGTTTTTGCACTACTCGGGTCACTCCTCTTCTGAGACAGATAATATCTCTGAGGCTCTGAAGCAACTGCTTGACTTGCCGACTCCACCATTTTCCTAAGTGTCAGCCTAGCTGTGCTAAACATACTATTGCAACATATTTGGCAACCTGCAATGACGGACTGTATTGGCTTGTAGATGTAAACATAGCACCATTGTTGAACCATTAAAGGAGTGATGACATAGCAGTAAAAACTGGTTCATGTAGTTGCAGGGTTCCTACAGCTTAAGGGAAGTTAAATTTAAGACTTTTTAAGACTTTTTTACGGTGGCGTTGAACTGCCAGAGCGATGAAATAAATGTTGGAGCCAAATCTCGTTAAAACGAGAAACTTTCTCGTTATAACGAGAAACTTTCTCGTTTTAACGAGAAACCTTTCTCGTTATAACGAGATATACTTCTCGTTTAAACGAGAAAGTTTATCTCGTTAAAACGAGATATACTACTTTAAATGATGAAAGCTTTCTAATCATGTGTTGAAATTTTTAAGACTTTTGAAATATGAATTTAAGACATTTTAATGCCAATTAAGGCCTTAATTTTAGATTTATGAATTCAATGCCTTTTAAGACTTTTTAAGGATCCGCGGGAACCCTGAGTTGACATTACTGCATATATAAGTACTCCAAAGATAAAAACATCACTTTTTATAGCGGGGGATTGTTTTGGCAGCTAGACTTCCCTTCCTCAGTAAAAGAGTTGGGTGCGGTAATGATATGCAGCTTTACCCAGAGACCAAGTTGACTTCATTTTGATTGGCTACACCTTATTTGGCTATAACCTTATCTAGAGAAAGTAGGTCAAGCTGCGGGTCGGACTTTGCTAAGGGCTATCTGTTAGCAACGTGCATTTCAGAGAGTGAGCTGTGTTTATTAGACAAGACAGCACTTAGAAAATAAACTTACAGGTAATGACAAGGTTGTGGTTGCCTCCCTCAGTGTTGCTGCAGAAGTATACTTTTAAATCCATTTGTTTGAAAACCCAGACCCGACTGCTCAGCAGTTAGCCTACTCAGCTCCACTCGCGACACGCAGTTGAATCAGCCAAGGGAGGGCGTGAGAGTGGAGAGTGGAAGGAGAGAGGAGGGGGAATGCTGTTTGCTTGATAGTGTGCTCTTATTGGAGCAATTAAATTGCTGCTGTCTGATTCAACAGTTTTTGAACAAAGAAACAAAGCTGACAGACCATAAACAGGGACTTTAATACTCACTCTGGACATTCACATGGCCTCATCAGTGCACAACAGATCATATTATACCCCCAAAACCCCAGAAAAGTGAAATTTGATGTCTTGGCACCTTTAAATTTTCTTTTAGATTTATTTTCTGGCTAAATAAAAGGAAATGCAGTACTTTTATTCTGCACCCCTCTATACACCTCGTGGAGGTATTATTTTCTAAAAAAATAAAATAAAATAATAAATAAAAAAAAACTTTTAATCAAAATCGAACATTCAACTTTTAAATGAAGAAATGGTACACAGATCCTTCTGTCCACCGTTACCATTTTCATTGAGAACCAAATCTGAATTAGCTAAAATTTCAAATAATGTAACTCTATAGCTGTGTCAATGTTGACATACAGTATTTAGACATGTAGCCTACTTCATCTTAGCTTCAATATGTAACTGATGACTCAGAGATTTCAGCAGAGCAGGAAGAAAACAGAGCAAATCAGTAAAAGGCAGTTTAGTGTTTTTGTTTTGGTAACAGCACCACACTCAACACCTAGTTGGGAAAGAATGAAAAAACCATACCTCTTCATGTCTGTCCACTTCAGACATTCATCCATTCTTTGGAGGTTTTCAGATTCATAAGTACTGAAACTGGTAGAGACCTTCACTCATTCTAACAGCTGTTTAATAAATGTGATTGCAAATGGAACTTGTCACTTGCACTGGGGAGAGCTGGCCAGTCAATACCTTAGCTGGCAGGTGCCTGGGGTCACATATAAGTCAGCAAGTGATGGATATGTATCCAATAATTGATGTAGGGCAGCTGTTATTGTCAGTTTGGCTCCTGCCTCTATTGCTTATTAAAAGCTGTTGGCCTTAAGTACCAGCCAGCCAATTACTGAGGAAGTGAGGTGACTGTTTAGGAGCCTGGACCCTTAGGCTTTCTGCAGGGAAAAGAAAAGAGCTACCCATTGTTTTATTATAGCACACGTGCTTATCAGGTTAACATGTATGTGTGTGTTCAAAATTCAGTTTTTTTTTTTCCTGTGAACTTCCTTGATTTTATGTGAGGCTGTTCCATTGTTCTCCTTAAGTGGTTTCCTCAAACGTGTGCTTACTGTAATACAGTGAACATTAACGTGATGTGTGAACTCCTGCCACTCTTCAGGTCAAAATAGAGCCAATCTCAGCTTTCTATTGTTGCTGTTGACCTTGCCGGTTTTATGAAAATCTGAGAAAAGTAGAGTGAAGCAAGCAGTACTGCTCTATGCTGACCTGCTGGCCTTGCCACGCACTGCTTAGTTATAAATGAATATAGGCAACTTTCACGGCTTCCTCAGTCTCAGTTCAAGGTCAGCTCAGACAATGATGAACTTTTTTGTATTGTTTTAGAAAAGCATAATGGGAATCTCTACAAACATGCACTTTGAGTCCTGTGTACAGTAGGTAATGACATCCTGAATAAAGCAGCACCAGTGATGGTGCAACCAGCTTATCACAGCAGCCTTACAAAATCTCCCAGCTGAATGCACGGTGGGGAGGGAGGTGAATGAGCTGTAATAATGCTCACTGCTGCAGGCTATAACCCTAAGACTGTGGGGAGAGAAGAAGGGGAAACTTTGGATGTGACCACGCCGTGTTGTAATTGTAAAACTCAGAAAGAGCTGCTGAAGCAGAATTCTGACATGTAGCGCTGCTTTTCAGTTCTGATCAAAGGGTCCACCAGAACAGCAACTGATAACCCAATCAATTCACTCCTTTTGTTTTTCGCTGAATGATGCACGTTTAGTGCTAACCTCCAGGCAAAGAACGAAGTAAAGGAAAGGAGGTGGGGGGTAAGAAAGAGGGAGGAAAGATGGAGGGAAAAGAAAGTAAGACAGGGGTGGACAAGAAGAGACCTGGGTAAGAAAAGGAGGATGTAAAAAAATCTGCATTTGAATTTAAGAAAGCAAAAGGGGAGGGGAAATTAAATATTCTTCAATTGTTGGTGATTGTGATGGATCTATAGAGCAGTATTAAGCTGTGCTGTAAGGGATGTGACGCACATAGGAGCCGATTATAATATAAAATATTTTAGCTGAGAATGGAGTAAGAAGGCAGAAGATTGAGGGGAGATAAAAAGACTATACCTGTCTACCGCTTTCTTCATTCAGGAGCAAAGAGACTATGTGGTAGTCTGAGAACTCAAGCCTGTAAAAGACAAAATGGGAGTATTTTATTGGAATTAAGAAATAGAAAGAAAAAGGCAAGAAATATGGATGACATTGTTAAGATAGCTGATCAAGAGGCTTCTACACATTAATCAATCAACTGGTTAATCAATTAAGGCATAGCCCAGTAGACAGGCTCCCAGGAAATAGACTTGTTGAAAGATAAAGTGTACAACACAACAAGCACAAAAGCAATAATATCCACGAGTGTAATGACAAGCAGATTATCACCATATATATATATATATATATATATATATATATATATATATATATATATATATCAATTTCTTCATTGAGGAAGAAGATATAATATATATATATATATATTATATATATTATTTTATATTATATATAAAATGCAGAATGACTTAAAATTAAACTACGCAATAAATGTTTGCTAAAGCAGGTAGTGGTTTTAGGGCAATCCTTCAGGCCTCATGACCAGCAACAAACTGTGGGCAAATTTACTGATCAGCTGGTGAACTCCATGTGACATTTAACAGTTAAGTAAGCAACAAGATATTTCACTTGGAAACTGGTAAAGACCAGGAAAAAGCTACAAGAAGTTGAATATTGGATTTATTCTTAAAGGTGCCATGACATCAAATTTCACTTTTCTGGGGTTTTGGCTGTATAATATGATCTGTTGTGCACTGATGAGGCCATGTGAATGTCCAGAGTGAGAATCAAAGTTCCTTTTTATGGTCTGTCAGCTTTGTTTCTTTGTTCAGAAACAGTTGAATCAGACAGCAGCTTAACATTCTACGTAGTTCTATTTTTCTACGCAATTCATTTGCTCCAATTAGAGCACACTATCAAGTAAACAGCCCCCCTCCCCCTCCCTTCCTCTCTCCTGACGGTCTATGCACCGTCCGCTTCGCAGAGATTCAGTGTTTGATTGAGGGAGATAAGAAGACCTCTCAGAAAGTCATTCATCTCTGCAATACTCCACCAGTCAGGCCTTTAAAGTACCATAGCAGTTTTCAGACAGAGGCCATCTTTTAGTAAGAAGGGATTTGCCAAAAAAAAAAAAAAAAAAAAAAACACCTGAGTGACTGACAGGCTGTGAAATCCTCTGGCCTAAGCATCAATTAATGGCATGTATAAAGGAAACCAGGCACTGAACATCACATAAAGGACACGAGCTCTTTGGTCAAACACAATGATGAAAGCATCATTCTGTGAGAATGTTTTTCTGTGATAGGACACTTATCTGAGGAAAGATGGATGCTGAAAATATAGATGTCCACAGAGCTCAGAATCTCAGGCAAAACACCATTCAATTAAAAACTGCAGAAAAAGAAATGTTGATGTTTGTTGCATCTTCTGCAACATGAACCTTCCCAACAGTATTTCAAACTCAATTTGTGACCGCTCAAGTCTTACTATGTGAACCGCTGACTGTATGAACACAATTGGAAATGACATTACAAAAAAAAAGAAAGAAGACGTATGTAACCAGGTCACTCCACCCTCCAGAAAAATCTCATCTATGTATTCTAGTCCCCGCCTACATGGCGCTAGCCTGCTCTGACGAATGGGGATTAAAAGACGCTAATGTGCATGTGGGGGCGACTGACCTTCCATGGAGATTGACTTTACACCAGTGGAAATGGAAGCCAGTAAATCAGCGGGCCGCTGTGGAGCTCATCCCAACGCATCACTCCCTCTGACACTGTCAGCCCAGACGGCATCACATTAATCACAAGCACAGGGCCCAACACTGTGCTCTAGGTAGCAGTGTCCCCTCTGTTTATCCACTGAGCACCAATTTTTAAACCCAGGCTGCACACATACAATTGATGAACTGGACATAAAAGCACATATATTTGTGGATGCCCAAAAGCACAGACTGACAGTTTCACACATTAAAGAGAAATAAAAATAATCCTGTAATGCAAAATGTATTAACCAATAAAGCTACAAAGTTGTTCTATTACTTTTAACTCTTTTGCATTTATTTGACATTAAATTTAATCTAAATGTTTTGCTTTGGGTGTGTTGGTTTTTGAACTGTTCCAGCTTTTTGGTTTTCACACTTACACAAACACAAGTCTTTTGTTTTTCTGTGGCAGCCAAGCCCGATTAGGGAAGGGGAACATCTGTGATAAATTTTACCTCAAATTAAATGAGCTCTGGCACAGCGGCAGGCCTGTGACAAACTTCCTGCATGCACTAATATGAGGATGGATTTTCAAGCAAGTCAATCACAAGCTGGCACACACATACACATTCGGACAACTTGGTACACAAAAGTACTGTACACATACATGCAGCCAAAATACACCATGCGTGTGTTTACCATTATTTAGAGAGACATGCATCTCATGGGATAGGCACATTGTAAAGGAATAAATACAAATAAACATAGCTCTCATTCAGGAGTGAATGGATATAGACAAGAGGGAAATAATAACGGTTTTTGTTTTAAAAAACAAAACTAACATGTATTCTTTCCACTGTTCTTCAGACAGTAGAGTATTATCACCAGTAGAGTGGGGTTCAGTGTGGTACTTGATAGAACTCATTCAGTCTTATTGACCAGTAAAGGGCCCCTGTGAGAGTTGAGTCTCTTTATGGACTGACCCTCAGCATTTCAACATACACAGGCCAGAGGCTAGTGAGGGCCAAGGGGGCATTAACCCTCCCACAGGTCATGGCTCTGACCCACTACAGCCAGCCAAAGCTCACTTTCAAGCCCAAGTGTGGGCCACTCCACTCAATACCCTTTTAATTGCATCAGGATGGTTTGCGACCTATCGATTAATACGTGTATTTATGTCATCCCAAGCCCAGAGGCTACATTGTATTTCTGTGTGGCATATTCATTTATTTACCTATCTGTCCCGCCCCTCATGCATCATCCATATATCTATCCATCTCTCCTCCGAGAGCACTTCAATTCAAGGGCTCCCATAATTACTGCAGCCCTATAATTGAGTGCTTTGATTTAGGATTTTTCTGTTCCCTCTTCCCTGCCACTGCCATCATTCGCTCCACGCCTCTCCCAATGAAAAGACAGAAGGATGAGATATGGAAATAGAAAAATGGGTGATAGAGAGTAGAAGTTACCCCACCCTTACAGGCATACACTCACTCACACACCCGCGCACACCCCCCACACACACACACACGCATACACACATAAAATCTCTTAACGTCTTATCAGAATCTACCGTTTCTGTCATCCATGAGGGGAGGGGTAAGTTGATAATTACTGAGGGAGATTCATGCAAATCGATGCCAAATTAAAGCATTATAAAGGCTTTTATCAGCTTTTCTTTTCCAAATTGAAGATGATAAAAACCCATTTGAGAGGTGGGAGAAATGGCCCCAGTCCCTTCATTTAAAAAGGAGAGAATTGTAATTATGTTAACACCAATAGAATCCAAAACCCTTTTTCCTAACTCACTTACTCATTCATAATTAATTAATTTCTCACAAAACTGGGCAAGAAGAACAATGTCGTCCGGTGTCTCCTCTCCCCTTTCTCTATTTTTAGGAGAATAAGAGGGGGAGCAGGAGATATTGTTGAGTATTGTGACAGAAGGCTTATTTCCATACCTAGCCTTACACCAGGATTCTGTTTCCTTAGCTTAGCTCCGTGTGCCTCAGGGTGGCAATAAAAGTGACTCTGTTTTAGAAACAAAGGTGGGTGGACAAGGACGGGATGGGGCTTCTGGAACCACCCTGGGCCTGCAGAGACAATGAGAGCAAGACAGAGGGAAAGAAAAACAGAAAACGGAGACAGTCAAAAATTTGTCAAAATGCCCTTGAATGCCAATACTTCCTTATAGCAATACAACAGAAAAAAAGATGTCTTATTTTTCCATTCACACAGCAAACAGACCTAAACTCTGCATCCATTGCAAAAACAAGGAGTTCCCTCTATGTACATCATGGCCATGTTGTCCAAACCACTTTGATAGTTCAAGGTTGTGAGTTTAAGAGAAGAGGAGGCTTTTGTGAGGAAAAGGAACAGATAGCAACAACACAGAGACACAACAGAGAGAAAGACTGAAAAACGTCTGCCTGACAGACAGCGACCTCAGGGCTGTCTCATCTGATCCATTAGGCATTCAACACTGCAGTTACAGTAGACTCAATGCTACTGTATATACAGCTCACCTCCCCCACCTGAACACTATGTTGGGACAGACCATTTACATGGAGGTGTTGACTGAATGGGGGGCTGCACTAAAAAATAACCTCTCATTTCAAAGGGTTTTTATATGTAACACATGGACAGCACACGTACATACATCACCCATGCAACATGGCCAGCCTGATCTGTGATGCGAGATCTTAACCATCACACCCTGCCATGCACACATCAAACACAAACATGAGACTTTTCATTACTATTGACAAGAAATGTCAAAATACTCACTTCACAGGAAATTCAATTTTTTGTCACATTTTTCGTTGTCATTTATCAAACACTCATTCACAGACATACACGCAAAACTGCATTACGACAGCAGCTGCTGTTCTTTACCTTATTTGACCTGTGTCTGGAGGGGTCAACAGCATCAGCCACAAGTCACTTTGCCACTAATCCAGGCTAATGTGCTGTTGACAACAGCCCAATTACACAGAACTCCTGCTGGGAGTGGATAGAGGAGGAAAAGGAGGGGCTGACAGAAGGTATGAGCAATGAGTAGAGAGCATAAGGGGTAAGACAGACAAAAAACAGGCCAGATGCCTGGAGAGCATGTGGGACCAGAGCTGGACAAGAGAGAAATATAATAAACAATTTAAAAGGATGTAAGGGGAGATTGTACGTATGTGTGTGTTTGTGTGTGCGTGCGCGTGTGTGTGTGTTTGTGTGTCTGCAAATGTGGTTTAGTGGTGAGGCATGGTGCTGTGCAAACACAGGCCTGCTGAGGAAGACTTGGTGAGGCTGTGTGGAGCTGTGGGGAGCCTCATTACACCCAGCAGGGGCCTCACACTGCTTCATCACTTCCGACCGAATTGGGAACAACCACTGCTTACTGCTGTACACTCACACATCACAGCAGCAGATGCTGTTAGCACAGGCAAGCTGACCTCCCAGTTCAGCATCAGTCATCCAAACTAGTTCTGGAACTGAGTGAGACACACTCTCAGTAACCTGCACAGTTTAATCAATCTACAGTTAAAGGACTAGAGGCAAGATTAAGAAATGAAACTCGCCACTGCCGCGACTGCCGCTTCAGGTAGCTGCAGCCACGAGCCAAGCCGTCACGGGAGCGTGCACAAACTAAAGCTATACTGTTGTTTACTACGCTTTTTCTTCGTAGTTACACTTTTTAGTGGTCTTTCAATTGATCTGGATCATTTCCTGACGGCAGAAGAATCCATAAATATCACTTACAGTGTTTGAATTCACAGCGACTGTCTTCTTCCTGTATCAAAACTGTCGGGGATGCGGATGCAGCATCATTTAACATCACATCCGCAGGGCAGCGCAGGAAATTTGGCAACCGAATTGCAGCGCTTTATGCAGCACACAGCCTGTTCAAGGCAACGGAGAGAGACATGGGTGGGTTTGTTCATTTTGGTATCGTTTTTTTTGGTTCTTAACGCTTCATCACCCATAAGTAAAAAAAAAAAGGGACATGCTTGTTCATTCTTTTGTAATTCCTGCCTCTAGTCCCTTTAAAGGATAACTTTCTTTTTTGTCAACCTGGACCTTATTTCTAGGGGTTTATTTGTGCATTTACTCATCGGTAAAGTTTCTCCATCACTTTGAGTCCTTCGGAAGATATAACATTGAGTCGCACTTCGGCGTACATCCAGTAATAATGGCGGAGACAGGGCAGTCACTATAGAAGGCATTCCCTGCAGCAAAATTCCTTGATTTTCGCCAATATTTTAAGTAGAATGAACGAACGAACAAGTACTATTGTCCTGTGAGTCCAGTTTAGCTTTCCATTAGTTATCAGATAGTTCTACACACTTTTTGGAGCCGCACATTCACGATGCTTCCATAGTACAGCTGTGAAGAGCAGCTTGCTGCCCAGACAACAACAAAAACACAATTTGTGAAACTCACAGGACAATAGTACTCATTCGTTCTTTCATTCTACTTAAAGCATTGATGAAATCAAGGAGTTTTTGCTGCAGATAATGCCTTATATTGTGGCTGCCCCGTCTTCGCCATTTTACAGGATGTACACTGAAGGGACTCAACGTAATATCTTCCGAAGGACTCAAAGTGATGCAGAAACTTTACCAGTGAGTAAATGCATGTATATACTCCTAGAAATAAGGTCTAGGTTGAAAAAAAAAAAAAGTTGTCCTTCAATTCTTGATCTGGTTATTTAACCTGGCCTCTGTTCTTATTCCAATATGCACACAGGGGAGGGGAATCGAGTTATTGAGTTGAGAGAATGTGACACTGTGGGAGATCATTTTCAAAACATTCTGCCACTTCTAACTTTATTTGTAAGAACTTTATTGATAATAACAGTTTACTGTTTAGGGGAAAAAGATGCAAAAAGAAACTAGCGAATCCAAAGCTTCTAGGCATATCTGAGTCTAGCTGAGCAGGAGTTAGTCCACTACCCTTAGTCAGAAAGGTGCCTCTCCAAACTGAACTTGGAAATCAAGTTTAGTTTTACAATGTTGGCTCTACAGGCCTTTATCTTTCAATGACAATGACTTCCAGGAAGTTTCCAATGACTGCCAACTAATCTTACAGCAACAACATGATCATAGAAACTCTGCAGGAAATTACTGTTGACAACTGAGAAATAGTCTAGCACACACTTTTTATAAAGCCAGATTTGTAATTTTGTACAAGTTGATTTATGTAGGACATGATCTCTTAAGAAAATGCTCGTTTTCGAGTAATGTCCGAATGTGTGATGTGTTGATAATAGTGAAAATCGTGTGCCTAATTTTGGAACAATGTTCAGTAGCATTCATTGCTGAATTTCCCAGACTTAGAAAATCTACAACATGACATCAAAATAGTTTTTACAGTTTTAGGTAGTGGGCAATATTTTAATAAAAAGGAGTGTCCTTTGACCAACTGTAAGGTTTATTCCATAATGAAACCTGTCAACGCTACTGATGGAACCTGATCAAACTGACCACAAAAAGCAGCTCTATGTAATGAAAAATTGCTAGCTAATAGCCTTAATGGCTTAGAATAAAACAAAGAGAAACATTTTAACAAACTCATGTGTATAACTCCAAATGCACAGAGTCAAAACAAAGCTCATCAGCCAACCAACAACAACAACTCTCCTCAGGGCCGCAAATTCAGCAGCATAAATCAGAACTGGCAGGAAAATGAGGCTTGAGGAAATGGAGAAAATGAAAGGCAGAGGAGGGAGAATGGGAAAGAGAGGAGGGTAATGTAAAAAGGAGAGATAACTGGCAGGAAATACAAAGAGGAAGCAGGAAAAGCATCAGGAAGGAAAGAAGAGGTGAAAGGATAGAGCAGTGAAACTGAGGTAAGGGCAAGGAGGAACAAGTGAGCATCTGAGTGAGAAAAGAATTAAATAAAAATGCAATAAAGCAGCCAGTGTGAAATCAATCTGCTTAGAGTTTTGTTTAATAAAAATTCATGAAGGGCTGGTGGCCGAGAGCTCATGAGAAATATTGGTGGCAATGTGGGGGACGCCAGTCTTGGGAGGGAGGATATAACAGGGGGGCGGGTTGCTCATGTCTTTGTTGATCATGGGTGTGTGTGTGTGTGTGTGTTTGCTTTTGGCTGTTTATCAGTGTGTTTGTTTTGACATCAGTGTGAGTTACAGGGCTGCAGTGAGTCCATGAGAGAAGGGACAAAGAAGAAAATATTGAAGGTCTTCATAACAACAGCATTCCTTCACTGGAGAGAAGAAAGGGAAGAAAGCAGTAAGTTATGTCGTCTGTGTTCATGTTTGTGTGTGTGTTTGTATATCAGCACACATCTTCATCTTGCTAGCCCTCGTGTTCTCTACTTTCTCATCAAGGCCTCAGAGTGTGAGCTATGGCAGAGTTGGACTAACGTAGTGTAAATCTCTCCTTAACAGCTGACAAGTACAGGTTGGTCAGTAGTTTCAGTGCTGACCTACAGGCTGAGAAGTCAAGCCACCATGCCCTGCTCACTATCCATGCACCACTGGCTGAAGCTGGTACGCTCAATAAGCAAATCTACACTTTGGCATAAATATATATATATTTACATGTTAAGCGCCACCTTAAGCCATGAAGCGAAATATGTTACTAAAAAGGTTCAACTCAGTTGATTGAGAAAGCAAAATAGTCCAACTGAACATTGCAACCATCAATCAAACGGAGTAACTAATCATACAGAGTTAGTGTGAAAACTGTTTTAATCTCCACCATTTCTGTAAAATAATCCAGACATTGCTACATTTTTTTTCATGTTCATAAACTTTTTACTTAAAGGTCCCACGATATCAAATAGAGCTTTTCTGTGGTTTTGGGGGTATAATATGATCTGCGGTGCACTGATGTGGCCACGTAAATGTCAAGAATGAGCATCAAAGTTCCTGTTCATGGGCAATCAGCTTTGAGTTTTTGATCAGAAACAGTTTAATCAGACAGCAGCGTATCATTATACATAGGTATTCTACGTCATTCATATTCCCCAACTAGAGCACACTATCAAGCAAACACCCCCTCCCCCTTCCACCCTCCACTCTCCTCACCGAGTCCCTCCAACCCCAGCTGATACACCAATGTGAGTTGCTCTAGCATGCATGTCTGACTGCATTCTTACTTATATTTCTTATTTATATTTGTATTTTCTTACTTATAAGAAAATATATATTTCTTGACTTACTCATACTGGCTCACCTCAACAAGGAAGTCAACACCTTTCAGGACCCATTAAAGTTTGCATATTGTAATGGGCTTGGGGTTGAAGATGCCATCATCTTCCTGCCTCAGAGAGCCCACTCTCATCTGGACCAGTCAGGCAGCACTTTGAGGGTCATGTTCTTTGATTTCTCAAGTTCCTTTAATACTATTCAGCCTGCTTTACTATGTGAGAAGCTCCATAACTTCTTGGTGGATCCCTCCACAACCACCTGGATTTATGACTACCGAACAAACAGACCACAGTTTGTGAGACTGAAAGGTTTTGTGTCCGAGATGATGGTCAGCAGCACTGGCGCCCCACAAGGGACTGTACTCTCACCATTCCTCTTCACACTGTTCACCTCAGACTTCCGGTTCAACTCTGAGTCCTGTCATCTGACAGAAATACTCTGATAACTCTGCAGTTGTGGGATGTATCAGTGATGGACAAAAAAAAAACGAGTATAGAGAACAGTTCAATCAGTTTGTGAAATGGTGCGGTAACAATCACCTCATCTTAAATACCAGCAAGACTAAAGAGATGATTGTTGACTTCAGGAGGAGCAAGAACAAGCAGCATAGTCCTGTCTACATCCTGGGAGAGGAGGCAGAGGTGATGGAGAACTACAAACACCTTGGAGTTCAGTTGGACAACAGACTCGACTGGAAATGCAACACTGACTACATCTACAAGAAAGGTCGGAGCAGACTCTACTTCTTAAGGAAGCTGAGATCATTCAACGTCTGCACCAAGATGTTGCAGATGTTCTTCAGCCTGTTGTGGAAAGTGCAATCAGCTTTGCAGCCATCTGCTGAGGCAGCAGCATCAGAACCAGACTTGAAGAAACTAAACAAGCTGATCAAGAAAGCTGGCTCTGTGCTGGGGAGAACTCTGGAGCCACTGGAGCTGATTGTTAAAAAAGAATGCTGCACAAGCTGATGAAGATGGTGGAGGATTTATTCCCACCCTCTCCACAACACAGTGTAGAATCAACAGAGTCTCCCGAATGGC
This sequence comes from Atherinomorus stipes, assembly GCA_023101725.1. Lineage (NCBI taxonomy): Eukaryota > Metazoa > Chordata > Actinopteri > Atheriniformes > Atherinidae > Atherinomorus > Atherinomorus stipes. The sequence goes on from JALJCO010008621.1 coordinate 2,481,942, forward strand.
CCAGCTTCTCGCCCATCTTGGCCGCTTGCACCTTCTGATTCTTAAAACTGCAGCTACATGCTTCACCTCTCAACAGGTGATAGGAGATGCAAGACAGACTTTAAGACTACAGCGGACAAGAAAATGTCCCTTGCACACTATAAAAACTGCTTAGGAGGAGCTTGAGGGGCATGACAAAGAGTGTAAATTTTTTATTTCCAGGTCACCATCTGATTCACCATCTTGACTGATATCCAAAGCTGATCCACAAAGGCAGCATTCTACAACCTACAGAAACCAAAAGTCGACACATAAAGCAAACGCCTGGGTGCCAAACACTAACCTGATTTCATCATCTGGGGCGTTCAACAAGCACGCGGGGGCGTCCCTTTCCTCCGCTCCATTGAGTAAGGCGACAGTTATAGGTGATTTCGTTGGTTAGAGAATAATAGGGCCAATCACTAATCGCGGGTGGGATTTGAAGGATGGGGGCGTTTTGGCCGGATGTGATGTAGAAGCACAGGCGACAGCAGTGTAGTCAGTCAGTTATTTCAGACAACAACAATCATGGCGGCTTGCCGTAGGAATAGAGCGACGAAAAAACGAAAAGTGTTACAGACTGTACACCGCTCGTACTGCTGCGCCGGGCATGTTGTTTGACTGGCTTTTGAGCTTGATAACATGTTTTGATAACTCGATCCTCTATGCGTGGTGGCTCTGGTGTCGCTCTGAGTTGCGTGGGTTGGTATTGGTTAACGTGAGTGGCTGAAGTAGCGTGTCAGTCAAGATGACGGACAGATTTCTATCAATCACATGCAAGAGTTTAGAAAAAAAAGACTAATTTGAAATGACATCGGTTAACTCCCTCCCCAGATGGTATTGCAAATACCAGGTGGCGGGAGTCAGGTTAGCCAAACACCACAGGACATCTAGAAAAGTACCTTGATTTTGCCCAGACAGAGCAGAGAAGCTCTACAAGCACCTTAACATTATTTCTCAAGTGAATTTAATATTGTTCTTTATACTCACACTTTTTGATTTAGTTTTTTTTTTCCTTGAATAAAAGAAATGAATTATGAAATAACCTAATAGGAGAGTGAAATGTGCCAAAGGTCATAAGGGAGAATATTTCTGTAAAGCATGAAAGACAGGATCCAGCTGCAGGGAAGCCCTTGATGGCCCCATCCGCTAAAGCCTTTAGCAACAAAATAAAAACACACGTACACTCAGAGTTCATGCAACAGTTCACAATCTCTTGAACCATTTTATTACTTCATTTCAACTGCAAGTAATTACACAACTGTTATTCTTATTGTTGAATTGTGCCATTTACATTGCTTTTAATTAAGATAATAAAAATCCCTGTAGCCTGATACAATGTGAGAAAAGTACACATAACTTCGACCATGGTTTACCAGCAGAGGCTGACAGTCTGCCATGACAGAAGTCAGGATACTGTTTTGATTTAGTACCTACAGTCATAAGAAATAAAGGTCAGGGCCAAGACAATTTAGATAAAAGCTCTTTATCTGGAAACCCCTCCTTCCATCTTTCCTTTTCCTTCTCTTCCCAACCGCAGAAGGTGATGCAAAAGGTCACAAAGTAAAAGCCATTTCTTGAACTTTGTTATTTACTCCTTTTTTGCCAAGAATAGACTTCAACTGAGAAGCTACAGTACATTAAAACTTGAACCACAGTTCTTTTGTTTTGTTTTGGTTTTTTTTGCTCAAAACAGTCAAGCAGATTCTCTGTTGTTTCAAAAAGCATAAACTGCTTGTCCTCCTATAAGCTAGACTGTGCTGTTGACACCAACTTTGTACAAAGTCATATTATGGTGAGACATCATGGATGTTAAGCACTTGAGCATCTGAAAACTTCCAGCTTGAAAACATAAAAACTTTCGAGGTCAAAATAAATTCAAGCCAAAGGTTCAAAACAGGGGCTGAGAAGTCAGACTTCGGTTGCAGAAAAAACAGCACTGCTATGGAAAACTTTCACTTTGTTTTCTTCCATTTCATCCAAAAGCAAGAACTTTTTTTTTATTATTATTTAAAGGACAAACATTCATGTGTGTCAATCCCCTCTCAGTATCATTTTGTCATGTTTGTGTTAAGACTGCACATTCTTGGTTTCAGAAAATCTATTTGCTGTGGTGATCCTCCACCTCTTCTTTCCTCACTTTCCCACCATCCCATACACTGTCTCACATATAACTGTCCTGTCTCTCGTTCCCACCTGGCACATTCCTGCAGCCTGCACACTCCTTCCTTCCTATCCTATTGTCAGAAATGGCTGGGGGAATCCCTGCACTCGGATATGAGTGCCTTTGAATTCCTGTGATCCTCAATGTCCTCACCTCGTCCAGCACTAACAGGGCCAAGGAGCCTGCAGGTGAAAGATAGGACACACTTTCCTGTCCCTGTCAGACACTAAATTTACTGATACAGTACAAGCACCAACAAATTATTTTACGTTATTAAACAAAGACACTGAAGTGATACGAATCTGCGAGTATAAGAGAAAGAACAAGACCGACAGCAAGCGATAACACTGTTGAAGATGTTGCTGTGCTTTCATTGAACAGAACTGTGTTTTAAAGGGAATAGAGGCAAGATTAAGAAATGAGACTCGTGAGCGCCGAGACTGGCACTGCGGGTAACTGAAGCCACCAGCCAAGCCGGCACGAAAGCGTGCACAAACAGATTCTATAATGTTGTTTACTACGCTGATAGTCATTTTCTTCTAAGTGCCAATTTTTAGTGGACTTTCAGTTGATCTGGATCGTTTGCTGACGGCAGAAGAATCCATCACTAACCCTTGCAGTGATTGAATTCACAGCGACCGTCTCCTTCCTGGATCAAAACTGTAAGGGATGCAGATGCACTGTCAATTGACGTCACATTTGTAGGACAACAGTCGGCAACTGAATCGCAGCGCATTATGCAGCACACAGCCTGTTCAAGGCAATGGAGAGAGATGTGGGTGGGCTTGTTCTTTTTGTTTTTTTCACGCTTCATCACCCGTTAGCATTAAAAAACTGGACATGCATGTTTATTCTTTCACTATTCCTGCCTCTAGTCCCTTTAAAGTTGCTAAAAAGCTATTTTTTTCACCGCTAGGTGCACTGTTGAGCACTGTGCTGTGACTCTTACGCCCGCCCCCTCCACCCTCACCGCACTCTCTCCTCATCAGCAAAGGAATGTCTGCCTAAACAGGAACATTATCAAAAACAAAATGCCAGATTTTTTGGAAGACGTCGACTGACAAAGTGAGTAACTGCTAACTTTATATTGCTGAAAGCGATATTTTATTTTGGCAAGTTATAGGTTATTGTTTAGTCCATTAAAAATCATTACGCCGTTAATTTTGCCTAATAATTAGCATCAAACAATGCTAATAGTGTTAGACAGTATACACAGTATCAGATGTACAATTTCACGGCTGTATATAACTTCTGAAGATAAAACCTAGTCGCTAATAGTTTCAAAGTAAGTTTGTGGGTTAAAAATTAGGGTTACATCTGTACACCCATTCAGTGTCTAATTTTAGTCTATTCATAACTAATAATTATTCGCAGAGTTTGCTATAGCTACTCTGAAAACAAGCAAAGATGAGAAAAACCTTTATTTGTCCCACAATGGGGAAATTTGCAAGACGTGAGCTATGTGGGTTCTGCAGTTATGTGGACTCAGCCGAGAACTGTTTTTTTCTTTTTTGTGTTTTTATCAAAACCACATTCATCTGGCACTAGATGGCATCTTACTTTTATCTGATTACCAAGACAGGCAGCAACAACCTGTCTGCTGAGGCTGGATGTAGCGAGTGGGAGAAAGAGCAAGTCTTGAGGTTGACATGGAGCCTGCACCGAGGGTCGAGGGAAGCTGGAGCAGCAACGTCTGGATGCCCTGAGTGCTGCCAGCACACAGGAAACAGAGGTATGAACTGTGCCTCTATCTAGGACGTCTTCTTTTAAATGGTCCGGATTAAATTATACAAATGTCAACATGTTGTGACTAAAACATGTTTTTATACATACTTTGCAGAGGCAGCTTCACCAGTTGTCCCTGGATGAGTGAAGATAGTTTGGGTCAAGGACAGCCCGGACTGGTATTTGATGCCGTCATTGTGCTCCAACGTCTCCAGGGGTTCAAGGAGCACCATGGTGTGTCCGAAAAGTGCAGCGAAATGCCCACAGACGTGGAGGAAGTGCTGTGGTCAGAAGCCAGCAAACCAGCATCTTTGGGTGCATCCCAATACACCCACGAGCCCTACCCCTAATTTTTTTGCGTTCCCGTTAAGGTAGTGCTGTTCCAATTGCTCTTTGCATGTAAGGGAAGTGGACATAATGAGGGGTAGGGGGTATGAATCTAGCCCTTCAGAGCGAGGGACGTCAGATGCTGACTTGCTGAGGAAGGGCCAGAGAAAAGGGAACAATGGCAACCTCCGGAGAGCAACAGGACTCAGAGAGGAAAACTCACAAATGTACATATGTACAGATTACACGTCTGTTCGTAACGAATAATGAAAAAAAGAAAAACGACTGCGACTGTTAACTCTGTGTTGTTGCTGGGTGTGTTGTTATGGTGAGAAGTATGTGCAAACGTCACTACGCAGTTGCTTATGTACCTGAACGTAAATGCAGAATTGGTGTCACAATTCCTAGGGAAGATTGCAAAGCCCTACTCCTTGTGGCTTCAATTCGAGGGTGTAGTGATAGTGAGCAACAGCTAGTGGTAGTGAGTAAGGGCTAGTGGTTGAAAGTAAAGGGGAACATTGGGATTGGGTATTTCTCCCTTTACTGCCCTCATGCTGCAACTCACGCAGGCGTCATCTGGTCATGGAAGGAAATTCAGGCTCAGTCTTGCACAATTGAGACATTTTAAATATGAAAAGTTTCACATTCAATTGTTCTTTTTTGTAATAAATAGATTAACATAATTGTGTGGATCATTTTCATTCAAGTGAAATGATCAAAACCTTTTTCCTTTTATGAGCTATTGTTAGACAAGAGGTTCCCATGCAGAGGTCAGTAAAAGAGCACAGTAAAGAGCATAAACAATAAAGCATAGTGGCAACAATTACACTGATTTATTTTTGGCAACTTACTGTACAAAGACAACAGGAATTTGAAAAAAATCTTTATAATCTCAGCATTCAGTTTTGTCATCTTAGTAATGAGTTATTTGCTCATAGGTTTTTAAAATTTGAATTTGAACAAATGATGAAGGTCCAGGCACCCAGCAGTTTCTGTCTTCAAACAGCATCTGTACAGTGAGACAATGACATTAGTCAGAGGCACTTATAATAAATAGATTTACAACTAACTCCAGAATTATAATCAACCTCTTCTGAGATGGTTCTTTGCCAGTTCAGCAGTAGATGGTGGTGGAATGGGTGGAAATGGGCCAGGTCTTCTGGGGTCAAGGTGCTGGGTTCTTCTTACCGGCCCCTCTCACCTGAAGCCAGTCTCTTCTCCACAATCGTGGTCTGCAGTTCCCAAATATATCCAGGAGTTTTGGGAGTTAAGTGAATACATTACTGTCTGGCATGTGCTTTGTAGAGCCTCTTGTATTTGGGGAAAATATAAAAGCTATTATTTCAAAAAAAAAAATTGGGATTCAGTTAGTTATAAACATTATGGCTGCAATTAGGGATGCACGATATTGGAATTTTGGCCAATTTCCAATATGCCGATATTTTAAAACTCGTGTGGCCGATGACAAATATCGATACCGACATTGAAGCTGAAAAAAAAATAAGCAGTTTTGTGATCCTTTCCGAAACTTGAAACTTGAAAAAATGGGGTGGGAAAAAAATATTGATGCACTGAAATATCACGATATTTTCATATGCCAATATCAAATCAATATTTAAAAATGAAGTATCAATCTATTTAACTTAAAAATCTCACCAGATTTCATCGTTCTGTTACAAAATCTCACGATATTTCGTGAATTCTCGCCAGATTTCGTAACAAAACGATGAAATATCATGAGATTTCGTTAGTAAAAGAGATCGATGCCGCGTTTTTAAATGTCAATAATATCAGCATATGAAAATATCGCAAAATTTTTGTGAATTCTAGCGAGATTTCGTAACAGAACGATCAAACATCGCAAGATTTCATTAGTAAAATAGATCGATACAGTGTTTTTAAATGTCAATATGATATCAGCATATGAAAATGCGATATTTCAGTGTATCGATATCTTCCCCCCCCCCCCCTAGTCTTTAGAAGTTTCAAAGTCTGTAAAAAAGAAGTTTTTCTGAAGAAGAGGAGGAGGAGGAAGAATAAGTCTGGGTTTTTTTTTGTTGTTTTGGGGGGGGGTTAGACTTTAGAAACAGCGGGCTGATCAGTTAAATATCGGTGCGGTGGCAGATGTCCGAATTATAGAATGAACTATAAATGCCATAGTGAGAAAATGCCACTCACATCCTCTCTCCATCTTTTGATCGGTGATGGTCTCTGGAGATGAAAGTTATGATTCAAAGCAGTAAGAAGTCTGACCTCAAACCGGAGGTGAAAAAGTGTAGCGCTGCTGGCATGCATGAGAATGTGCCTCTTTAATTATGACTTTTTTTCATTTATAATAAAAATGATCATAGATCATATATAATATGATCAGTGATGGAACAGGATTGCTGACAACAAGCTTTATGGTATGAAGCTAGATGCAGGGAACTGATGAAATGAAAATGACTAAATATTAAAACCCAGTTTAATATTTAGTGTAATCAGATCTGAGCACTTGCTATCCAAATCAAATTTCACATTTTCATTTAAAAAACACCGGAACAAAAAGAAAAAAAGGCCTAAATGGCTAAGGATCCAGTAGCTGGTCGCAGCTGACTCGGCTGGAGCTATGGTCGGCTCCAGGTTGGCAACCCATGAGCTACTAGCATGCTAGCGTTAGCTGGACTGCCTGCTACTCACATTACAACAGAGAAGTGTGACCGACAGCGGTTCAAACTCCGACAGTTAACCCACGCCACGACTGTAACACTACATTGTATTGAATAAACATTGCAACATGTGCCTAACATTAGTGCAACACGAACAAAAACAAACATCTGACATCCACTTACTTGTTCAGGAGAAGAGCAGCTCTGAGTCAAACTGAAGTCCCGTTCTGTCTCGCAGTGCTCTCCACCTTGGAAATGTAATCCTCGTTTTGTCTCTTTCCTTCTCCGACAACTTTTTTGACAAAGACTTGTTTCTGTGGAGATAATATTGGCTCCTAGTCGTCTTCAGCTGAACGCTACTAACTGCAGGGCTCGGTCTCCGCCATGTTGCTTGTACACTCTGTGTCAATGCGCCGCCCTGGTGGTGGCCATTTATAAGGAAGGAGGTGTGTACGCATGCACATACATGGACGTACATGCACACGCAGCCGGACCGGCAAGGTAAACACTAAACTGGAGATCAAAACAGGGAGGCTCTGTGTGACCTCATGCTATATTCCAGATGAAAATGCATATCTAGTTCTTTACATAGAGATTTTTTAATTCCTGAAATATGAAAATAATAACTTTTTCACTTTTTGCTAGGGAACAGTCAAGTTTTACTGAAGGTAGGAGCTTGCTCCATGAAAGCTTTAATGAAAGACACTCAATACCATTAATTGGTACAATCACTGCTCATGTAACGAAATCACTACATGGGAGTGGAGCTCAGCAGCACAACTGTGTGCACATTACTGCTCCTCTTTTTAGCCCTTTTCCACACTGCTTCCCTTTCTTTGTCCTCTCTCCCTTAAAATCCTACCAATGTACTGTCTTTTTTTCCCTCTTATCTCCCTCTTTGTTTCACCCAGAACCAACACAAAACTCTCACTTTCCCTGTCATTAACCAACTCACTGTCCCATCTCCATCTCAGTATCTCAATCTCCACCAGCTGTTCAGGACAAAGTGCAGGCCACTGGCAGCAATGTACTAATAGCAGGAGGGTAATTGTCTCAGACCGTAACGTGTGGTCGTTGAACATAAAAAAAAGACTGCTCAGCTTCGCCTGATGTTTCCTAGCTCCACCTGGGACTGGCACTTTTCAAAATGATTCTCTCAAAAGTCAAGAACTAGTCTTTTTGAGAACTCATCTTGTACCTATGCCTTTAACTTATTTTGGCAGATCTGACTTAAAGAGTCTAAGGGAAAAGAGAAAAGGGAAAGCACCCCCCCCCCCCCCTCCCCCTCCCTTCCACCTGTGCAATCAAAGGGAGAGCCAATTAAAATTAATGTAATAGTCCCTGCCGGGTGAGTTGTTAAACAAGATGGGGGTTATTGTCCTTGGAGGAAATGGCCCAGAACTCAAGACATCTTTGCCTCTCAGTTCAATACATTTGCCCCTCCCACTCTGTGCATCTCCTGTGCAAACTTTCCTGCCCTTCAAAGATAAAGCTTTAAAAAAAAAAAAAAAAAGGAAAAAAAAAAACTGGACTTTCCTGAAGGCTTTTCAAAGGAGAAACTAGGAGGACACAGATAAGGGAAACTGTTTAAGAAGCTGACACTTTATTTTGGGGGGGGGGGGGGGGGGAGGGGGGGGGGGGGGTACAGAAATTGCATGAAAAAATCAGCACTATGCTGCATCTAAAAGAGAAAGAAAAGAGAAGGAGGACAACAGCTGTGAGCCGCAAACACCCAGAAGCAGTTTTTGGACATAAATATTGAGTTAAGGCACGCCTGTGGCAGATGATTCTGCCTTGACTAGATGCAACACTGTGCCAGGATGTGTGAATACATCACTCCCATGCTTTAATGTCTCAATCTCAGGAGATTAAGGGCCTAATCAAGCCAGCGTCTGCAGTAATGAGCGGAAATTGAAAGATAGACATGGTACTTTACACAGCTGATTAACCAGCAGACTGTGCGAGAGTGAACAACATTGCAAGACTACCACTGAACGCTAATCAAGTCAAGTGTATTTGTATTTCTGTCACACACACAACAAAATAACATTTTATCAGTTTGTGCACATTAAGATGTTTTAATGAAATAATTAACTTCCAAATACCTACAAAAATCTGAAATGTAGCATTTTAGTTTTTATAGTACAGTGTTGATACAGTTGTGAGAGCCAAATGGCAGTTTAGAAATGTCAATGGTATTCGGTAGGCTACTTAACACTGTAGGCGGCAGCTTCATTTTTCTGCATTGTAAAAGAGCTTTGTTCACAATGACTTCACAACTACATTTAAGAGATTCTCATTTAAATGGTTGTTTAAGACCATCAAACATTCAGAAAGTCATTTTATAAGTCAAGAATAAAGTTACCAGTGTTTCCTGGACAAATTTTATAAAATAAGACCATTTCTAATTAACTACAAACTAAGTCTAGCATATCTGTTCTTCAGTTTCCTAATACGTACAGGCAAAAATAAATTACTGATTTAACGCCAATAGAGCAACAGATATACATTACTATAGACGATCCAAAGATTGGCAATAGTTTTAAACTCACATCAATACCAATACTACATCAAAATACAGTTTCAATCTCAACTTGCCATTTTTGGTTTTTAGATGATGTCATCAACAATCTGATTTTGAAGCTTTCTTCTTATATCTGAATTATGCACCGAATGTTTGATTGATGGAAGTGGGCTCCAAAATTGTATCTTGATTGAGCGATAACCACTGTGTCAATAACAAGTGTTTGATAGATTGTTAATAAGTGCTACTGAGCCTGTAACAAGTGAGCAGTGGCTGTGTGTGTCTCCGCAGGGAGCTGTCAGCCCGTCAGCCTTATCAGCTGGGTGAGAGGTCTGCATGGTGTCGCTGAATATCTCTTCACCTCATACATAAACACTCTATTGCGACAATATATCTGCTCAACAGAGAATTACGAAGGGGCTCAAGGGGGGGCTGCACACCTCATGAGGCAAAAGGAAAGAACATATGGCAACAGGACAAGTGGAGAAAATGTGCAAGTATATGTATGCGAGGGTGTTAGTGTGGGAGGGTTTGTGCGAAAGATGCAGATTATGGATATAGGTGTGTAAGGTGCAAAAGGAAAGTGTGTCAATGGGTGTTGAAAATGCGGTAAACATTGTGAGATAGCAAGGGAAAAGTGAAAGAAATAAAAAACTGTGTGTGTGTGAGAGAGAGAGAGAGAGAGAGAGAGAGAGAGAGAGAGAGAGAGATTGTGTTTGCGTCAATGTGACTGTGTGGAGGAGACACACAGAGCAGCGGCCTATGCAGTGTGGTGGAACTTCTCTCATCTCAGCGCATTTGGTTTGCTCCCATTCTTCATTAACTCCATTAACAGATGAGCCGCAGCGATTAGCGAAGCTACCCGCTGATTCAGCTCTTACCCCACCCACCACCATCCCCCCCGTCATTCTATCGCTACCTTCTTCCAACTCTACTCCTAATCTAAGACCAAAGTCACAAAGCAAAGTGTCCTTTACACTCATGCAAACACAAATCTGCACAAGTTTTAGCTTTTTAATAATGAGGCATTTGATAATTTGCTACTTAAGCCACAATAACACTATGCTGTGAGCAGAGAGCCATAAAACCAATCTCTCCCTGCAGTGGCTCTTTATTCAGCTAACAATTTTTACTGCTCTGTGCCATCTTAAAGCTCTTTGCTCTACCAGCAGGCATTGCCAAGGGGACAGTCCTCCTGCTGCACACTGTGCCATTAGCCATGGCTGACTCTTTAGCCAAGAAGAAAAAGGAAAATACGGATTAAATGCCAAAAGCTACTTTAGACGAGTGGAGGGGACAGTATAAATAAACAGACAGACAGGCGAAGAAAGTTTTCCTTTAATTCCCCAGCATCTGTTCCATAATAGCCAAGATTAGCAGATTAAGTAGACACACATTTTTCTCCCGCTTCCTTCCCTTCCTCATTGCACATTAACTCAGAAAAGGCTAAACTATTCAGTACAGTGGTACATTTCTGTTGACTTATCTTTTTGGCCTTAAGGTGAGATAGATCCTCCTAATTACCGTTTCAGGTGCTCTCACATGTAAATGTGTCACAGTTCAGGTGACAAACCTCTCAGACAAAAAAAATGACAGCAGTTGTCCATCTGAGCATCAGAGACAGCCAAGGCCTCAGTTTTGACTTTTGATAGGTAATAAATCATACAACAAAGTAGCTGCCACTCAGAAAACTCTCCTCCTCTTGCATCTGAGATCTGAGAGGTTGTTGCAACGGCTTTAGTGCTTTGGAAACAACAAAAAGACTTCTGAATGCATATACACCAGTTTCTTAAGGGGCTTGGCGGATGCTTCTTAGATGGATCAGGACACACGCAGTTACACACCTCACTATTTTTTTCCTCTCTCCATCTTCATCTCTAGTGTTCTGGTTTTGCATCAAGAAATTAATGACCTGCCAGTTGACTGAAGTGGGGCTGTTTTTTTGCTCTGCATGTTTGTGGCTTTGTGTCAGCTGTGCACAGAGGTAAGCACTGTATGTGTGTGTGTGTCTGTGCGCAATTTGCAAATGCACATTTACATATGCCTCTGGATCTCTATGTGTGTGTGTGTTTGTGTGTGTAGAGTGTGCATTTTGTGTTAACGAGAGCCTGTGCTTCAAGCATGGCGGTGGCCTTAGGATCTGTGGTGGCACCTTTTTTGCCCTTCTGACACAAGGCATTTCCTATAAATTATTGACACACACCCCCCCCCCCCCCCCCCCCATCTCCTCATTTCCCTCCCATTCCCCTCTTTTTCTCTCTCACTCTGCATCCAACACTCAACTCCTCCACCACCAGTACAAACACACACACACATAAAAGGGTGAAAATCAACCTATGTTTTCTTCCAAAGTGCCATGCGTGAGGCAGAAATAACAGCAGGGAAGAGGCCTGCTGTCGAAGCCTTGCACATTACTTCAGTCTTGTTACTCTCTCTGCACGTTGCAATTCTAACTCTGAGCACCAAACACAGACAGCTTACAACATACATACTCCCGACAAATTATTCTGTCTCCATCTCCATCAACTTCTCCCCGTTTCACCCCCTCTCACCATCACTCTTCACACTGAAGACAAGAGGAACTTTGCCATCTGGCTGCGTGTCAAAATAATATCATTTAATTTCTTACATGATTGAATAGCTTCTTTTCACTGGAAAGCTTTGACTCTTAAAATGTTCTTGCAGGCTCTGCAGCTTATCTGTTTCTTTAGCTGCATCTATACCTATGCCTGCGTTCTCTACACTCCACTATGAGCTCTCTTTGTCCCGACCTATATGACAATGAATCTTTTTTTTTCTTCCTCTTCTTTGTTTCAGTCAGACTGCCTTGTCTCAGGCCAATTCCAGACACAAGCCGGCCAACCTCTTTTTAAAACAGCTTCACATTATTAGAATCTGAATTACAACAAAAGGCCCTCACAAAAGAGGGAGATACAGTGGACAGTGTAAGAAAATGGAGCAGGCTTCTATTCTTCCAGTGACTCTTGCCTGTCTCCTACATGAATAAGTGGCATGGCTAAACGTGCTGCATAATTTGTACTTTTAATGGCAGAGCCTTCCATTCCTGTGACATGACTTAATCAATAACCAGGCCTGTCGGAGTCTCAGCCCAGACTCGGCTGGCGTTTTATTAATTTTGAACAGGCACACTAACTAGGCGTCTGCTAGCAAGAGGCATTTCACACGGGATAATAGGCACCCTGGATTGATAGGTTCATTCCATGTACGCTCAAACCCTCATCTCTCTCTTTTCCCCCTCTCTATCTCTCTAGCCCTTTTATCTCTCTCTCTATCTTCCCTTTCTTTCCCTCTTTCTGTCAAAGAATGATTTAGGAAGGACTCAGCACATCTGTGTGTGTCAGCTGAGGGAGGAGGGAGAGATGGATAAATATAAGTTAAAGAAGGAATAAATAAAGAAGTGGAAAAAGAAAGAAAGAGGCAGAGGTTGTGACAAAGAGTCTCTTTGTCTAGATAATAGTGTCATGACCTATGAGTGTCCACACTACCTCTACATCGGTCTTTCCTTTTGACCAGAAATACACATTCATGCATGCATCTCTGAGGTCAAGCCTCCTGGTAAGAACATCAGTCAGACCAGCACACATGCTCAGTTATAGGTGAAACATACATACAGTACATTACCCAGCCACATACCCAAATCTCCTTGGACAACAATTCAATAACGTGAACATCCAGGGTGACATCACGTGAAAGAGCAAAGCACAAACAGGAAGATGTGCCAAACAGACAAATGTGCAGCAGCAGAGGATTTTAAGCAAGACTATTGTTTTAGGATCAAATTCTCTCATCTTCAGATGGTCTCAGTGTATGAGTGTGGACTGGAGACAAATCAGATGCCCAAAACCACCATATTCAACCATCCAGAACAAAACAATAATCATTAAAAAATTATAGAAGAAAAAAAAGACATCCAAGTCTGCAAATGCTGCCACATGACTGGTGGCCTGCTTGTAGTAGCTCAGGACAGGGGCTTTCTTTGTATTTACTCGAGATTTTGAGTACATGTTGTCTTTTGTTTTGTGTCATCTAACTCCGTGAAGCATAGATTTAAAAAACAAAAAAATGCTTGAATGTTCTGCTTGAATGACTTCTGCTGCCATTTCTTGCTCTCTTTAAGATCTGTTATTATACGCAACCATGCCAATGAAAAAGCTGTTGGCATGTCATTGACATGACATGCATATTTTTGTGTCCGAGTGTATCATTGCTTTTTTAAAATAATCTGATAAATCCATTACATGCATCATTTTATTCTATAAAGAATTCCTAGTTTCATACATTTTCAGCACATTCCAATATAATTTTTATCTTTTGAAATCACAAACCCCTAAAATGTCAGGTGGTGCAACTGTCCAAGCAAATAAACATATCAAGAAAACTTTTTAATATGGTGTTTTAATGATAATAGTTTAAAAATAAATCCTCTTGGCCTTGTTTGTTTAAAATCTTTCAAATAAGCCAACCTTTATAAAAGAGTAATAGTTTAAAGCTTTTGAGATCATTTAAAAACTTGTGTCCAACAACTTGCATTTCCTAAAATGACAGGATGGTGCAACCATAGAAACATGACTTTAACTGTATAACAAAGAGGTTGTAACAGCAAAATGTTACAAATACGGATAAATTTAGCTTTTTCCAGCTCATAGGTAGACTGGCACACTTTCAATGTCAGGTGGTACAACCGATGTAAAACTATGAATATTTTATCATAAAACTCTTTAATTTAGTTTAAACATATATGTATTAACATGCTAGCGAATACTAAAGCTAATGTAAGAGTCCAAGTAGATACTTGCCAAAGATTTGACATAGGATAAATCATAAGAAAATACATATACATTGTAGATAATTGGTTGCGCCACCTGACATTTTTATGCACAGAAGATAGAAATACAGTCCAAAAAAAAAAAGAAAAAAAGGATTTAAACACTTTGAAACGTAATTTAACAAACATGACTGTTTTTAACACATTGTTCCAGAGTCAAAATATGCTTTCCATCCATTTTGAGAAAACTTTTAAAAAATGTTTTTTGGACACTGTATTTGTCACTGACCCTGGCACATGTACTGCGTGCAGCTGATTGAGTTTGTTAAAACCCTACCTAATACCATGAATAGGACCCCAAGACCAAAAGGTTTAATAGTAGATTTCTAAGATGTAGGCTGGAGCAAAACGAGGAACAAGGATGAGGATGTTTAAACCACCTTTCAAAGGAAAACTGATCCATAAAATTTTCAAGCACACGGTTGACAGAAAACTCCATGCCTGTTTCTTACTAAATATTGCTTAATCACGCTTATCTTTTTTGTGTCCTTCAAGATCATCACGTTTACAAGAAACATGAAACATTTCCGCTGGGTTGTTGACATTGTGTTTTTCTCCGACCAAATACAGCATTTTGCTCACATTGAATATGGAAAATTCCAGCATCATCGTGTTTGGTAAGTCTTGATCACTTATTTTGTGGTGTATTTGTGCTTAGATGGTTAAAAGCAAAGGACTTAACATTTAGCCCCTGACACAGACAGTCCTGTGACTCATCTTGTTGATAGGACAAGGGATAGAGGGAAAGACAGATGGATGGAAAACAGCAAAGCAGTGGGAGAAGGAAGGAGTTGCAATAGATACTGTAAGCTTGGCAGGAGGGAGTAAGAAAAGAAAAAAAAAGAATCATGTGTTTACCAGAGCGGCCAGAGAAAGAAGGAATGCATCTCTAAAGATGAGTCACTATTGTTGACAGCCTCTTCATTCTCCTTTTTTCCATCACGACCAACACTAGACAATGAAAAGCCTATTATACTGGCACTTCACAATAATCACACATAATCACAACAGTCAATAACTCTGCATGCTGTAAACTGCCTCTTGACACGTGGATTATTGGACGCAATGTTCTGAAGGTTTCTGCATAATACAGGTTGTGCTTTGCCGCTTTGCTGTGTTAGGCTAAGTTATATCTGAGGAGTAGCTGTGCAAAGAATGACATTATAAAAGTCTTTTAATTTACTGTCCAAAAATCCCTATCATTCCTCTGACCACATTGGATGTTTGTGACCTTTGTGTTCTGGTATGTACCACACAAATATCCACAAACTTGCCAATGCACACGCAAAGAGTGACTGGTTGTTTTGTGCTCATTTACGCCATCCATTTGGAATAAAATGTCCTGAAATTGGCCACTGCCATAAGATTTTTAGATTTTAATTGGAATAGGATTTGTTCAAACAGAATGTTCTCCTCTGGTAAAAACTGAAGGTTTGCAACTTTTGCTTACACTGACACTGATCTGTCTTGTTACACAACATCTAAAAGGGTTGGCTCACACTTATCACAAATATGGTTACCCCAACTGATCTTAATCCACTCAGGATGTTTTATTTGCATTCCAATTCAGTGAAGTAAAGCTGAACAATGTGTGAGGGTGTCATGGTCATGAAAAATTTGCCTATTTGTCAAACAAATATTTCAAAATATTTAAAACGTCATTTTTGCTTATTTGATGGTACTTGTATACACACTATATAAAAAAAAAAGCTGGGAAAATATACATGTGCCACAAGAACAGATATTATGGTGTTGACAATCTGTCAAATTCTGTTCTCATTTTTACTTTTTTTATTAACAATGCTGTTTGGTACACCAGCCTATTGCTGTAGCCTAATAAGGTGGTAATACAAATAAGGCTGACCCACATAGAACTTATATATAAAGCTCATATTTTCAAATTGCATGTCAGAATTTGCGGGAAACATTTTATAATATTCATGGAGCTCCAGAACTGTACATCGGCTATTCTTATGGGGGGGTCCGTGTACCTCTCGGCCATTTGTTTTTCGTTTTGATAAAAAGCGGGAAAAACAAGTTATCTCCCGTTTTTCGTTTTGAAATTGAAAATCGAAAAACGAACCTTGATCTGATTTTCTATAAAAAGGTTTATTTTTACAAAGTCGGAAAATAAAATAGGACCAAAATTAGTTTCTCAATCTTACTTTGGCTTGAACCAGAAGAGCGTTCTTCAGCTGCTGCTGCTGAAACTACCCTGCGGCGTATGGACCAATCACGTGACTTTGTTCGCTCGCACCCACCTCCACCTACTGCTATGGGCTCTGCTTCTACAGCTAGCAGCTTGCCTTGGGAAATAATGGTTGATTCGTGCTTTTGACTTCTGATCGACATTCCAGGATGGGATTTTATTTTCTAGGCCGCCAGCTGATCCTGAACGACTAGCTAAATGTGATGCTGCTATAAAAGGTGATAACTGGTGACACGCAGCATCAGCACCTGGGTGGTGGGTGTGTCACAAGGTTTGAAAGGTGCACCTCCTGATTCACAGCGCTTGTCAAGATGAATGGATGAGGGAGTGGGGTGAGCCCGGCGGTAGTCCTAATTTCTGTTGACCGCGTATTATTTTTTGTGCAGTCTTTTGGTCTAACGCTTTAGTCTTTGATTAAGCTGGACATTTGAATCCGCTGAAACAAAAAGAATAAACGGCATCGGTACTGACAGAAGTGCTTTGGAGTTGTTCCCTGGAACGCGCGCATCTGACAGATAACCCAGAGTTTAGCCCACGGCGGCACTTTAGTCCCGTTTTACTATAATAATAAGAGAAACCATTCAGTTCAATAATTAACAAACGGATGCGGATTGTCAAAGGCTGGCTTAGTTTTGATAACATTTTTGTTATTAATGTAATTTATAATGGTTGAATATAGATTAATGCAGAAAATGTTTAAGGCTGGAGTCTGACCATCTCTTTTGTGGAGGTGGAATTTACCGAAAAGCAAAATCACAGGTTTCTCTCCATCAGCATAATATCGTTTTCATAGAAACATTTCTACAATCTTCCTCCTCTTATACATTTCCACATATCAGTCCAAAATATTCGAGTACACATAAAACTACAAATGGGTGCAGAGTCTCACCCAGGTTAGCTTTTTGCCACCCATGCGGGATGTAACCAAAGACTGAACAAAAGTTTTTAAAAAAAAATTCTCTGCATATTGAAGACGAAAACAGACCCAGATAATAACGTTAACACCATGTAAACAATAGGGACATCCCAACATTATATTTAGGGGCTAACGTTACAATAACTGAGAGGAAACTCTGCTGTTTTATATTTAGTGTATTGACACCACAAAGGACAATAAAAGTAAGTTTTTATTTGTACTGAGAACTGAAAACTCTCGTTAGCTTGTTGTCTTCTGGTCCTTCTTTTCTCTGGATCGCAGAGAGACACGAAGATGGACGGAACATCGGCTGGGGAAGGCATGTTGTCACCCGTTTACCTGGGGAAGACACAATAAGCCTTCGTCAGACGTGTTTTGTACAATCGACAAACGTGAAGTATCTGGTCATAACAACGTTAAAACAACCACAGTTTGCTTGATTTTAGTGATGCATTATCGTCATTTTAAATGAACTTAGACCAGCTCACCTAAAATATACTTGGAAAGCGTACAAAACAGAATTAGCAGGAAACTTACCACGGAGAAGTGTTGCTACCAGGCGGCTGCACAGCCGAGAACTCTCCGATGGCCTCCAGTTATCACGTTTTTTTTTTTTTTTTTTTTTTTGTTTTGCATAAATGTTTTATTACATTATTGACCAGTAATTAAACCTTTTTTTTTTTTTTTTTTTTTTAACACAATTTATTCATCAATCTGTAGTACACAAGACAATATAAGACAATGCACAGATTATATTGTTACAGATTCCTGATTTTCTCCCCCCATCCACACCCATTACCCCTCCCTCCCAATAACTACTCCCCCCTTCCAAAACATATGTGAAGTAGGTAATGTGAAATTACATACACGTAAAATATACGCACAAACAAAAGCAGCAATAATACAGAAATTATAAGTAAGTAAAAGAAAAAGAAAGAGAAAAAGAGAACAAAGAGAAAAAGAAAAAAAAAAAAAAAAAAAAGAGGAAAAAACAAGTATACCTCCAGGCCACTACCACCGCCACACCACACAGCCTTCCATGTATTTTTTTTAACCTGTCAAGGTCTACTGGTTAAATTCCCAGGATCCTAGATCAACGAAATGGGTTGTGATGTTTTGAAATGAGAGATAAGAGGTTGCCAGTGTTTGTAAAAGTTTTCAGATGATCCACGGACAGCAAATTTGATTTTTTCTAGCTTCAGAAATGACATTAAGTCCCGCAGCCAAGAGAAGTTTGGAGGGGGTGATCGAGTTTTCCATAGAAGGAGAATACAACGGCGAGCAATTAAGGAGGAAAAACAGATTATGTTCCGTTGTTTAGCATTCACTTTGGTACCCTCTTCGGGGGTGCCAAAGATGGCTATCTGAGGTGAAGGAGGCAGAGGCATTTCCAGGACCCTAGACATAAAGTTAAAAAAAGGATCTCCAATATTCCCTGAGAGTTGGGCATGACCAGAACATATGAGTCAGGTTCGCTGGTGCCTGAGAACACCTGTCACAAATATCAGACAAGTTTGGGTAGATGCTTGATAGTCTGGCTTTGCTAAGATGGATCCTGTGAAGCACTTTGAACTGGATTAGACTAAGTCTTGCACAAGAGGAAGATGTATTTATCGTATTCAGCGCATCACACCACCACTGATCTGACAGAGTGGTACCCAGTTCAGCTTCCCAGTTGGACTTGATCTTAAGCAGAGCGGGATGAGGGCCTATAGAAAGAAAATCATAAATGAAAGCGATATGACCTTTTGACAGGTCATTAACTGCAGTTATCTTGTCAATACCGGAGGTCTGCGGGGCTTGTGGAAATGATGAAGTGTTGGATTTAGCAAAATTACGAACTTGGAAGTATCTAAACAGATCGGGGGGTTGAAGTTTGAATTTAGAGCATAGTTGTGGAAAAGTAGCAAATATGCCGTCGATATAAAGGTCACCTAGGCAGGTCAAACCCTGTTTACTCCAAAAACGGAATCTCGAATCAATCTTGCCAGGGCTAAAAAGTGGATTATTGCAGATGGGAGTAGCTAAGGGCAGAGAAGTCCAGCCAAATTGGTGTTTAATTTGTTGCCAAATTTTCAGGGTAGTGACAACTATGGGATTAGAAGAGTGTTCCCTAGGTTTAGATGGGAGGTTGCTACATACCAAGGCTCTTAGGGATGAAGAGTAGCAAGATGCTGTTTCTAGTTGGACCCAGTCATTATCTGCATCAGAGAGCCAGATAGCAATTTTATGCATATTTGCTGCCCAATAGTATAGCTGAAAGTTTGGAAGACCCAGTCCACCCAATGACTTTTTCCTCTGGAGTAGCGATTTGGAAATTCTTGGGTTTTTACCCCCCCAGATGAAATTGGAAATTTTTGAGTCCACTTGACGAAAGAAGCGTTTGGGTAGAAAAATAGGCAGACACTGGAATAAGTATAGATATCTTGGGAGCACATTCATTTTGATTGAGTGAACTCTGCCTGCTAAAGAAAGGGGCAAGTTGTTCCATCTTTGCAGATCAGTTTTTACTCTGGTGGACAGGGCTATAAAATTTTCCTCATATAAGGAATGAAATGAGCTAGTAATGTTGATTCCCAAGTATTTAAATCTTGAATTGGATAGTTTAAAGGGGATATCAGATTGAGGTATTGTCTGTGCAAGCTGATTAATTGGAAAGCATTCGCTTTTCTGTATATTTAATTTATATCCTGAAAATGTTCCGAAAGAGTTGAGAGTGACTAAGATATGTGGAATGGAGCTCATGGGGTCAGAGACGTATAGGAGCAAGTCATCTGCGTATAAGGAGATTTTATGCTCAAGTCCGTTTCTCTTAATACCTAAAAAAAGACTGTGAGTTTTGAGGGCAATTGACAGAGGTTCAATAACGATGGCAAAGAGGATGGGGGAAAGAGGGCATCCCTGCCGCGTTCCACGCGAGAGGGGAAAAAAATTGAGAATTCTGGTTGTTCGTACGAACACAGGCTTGTGGGCACGCATAGAGTAAACGAATCCAAGCTATGAATTTCTCTCCAAATCCAAATTGCTGTAGAGTAAAGAACAGATAGCTCCACTCAACCCGATCGAAAGCTTTCTCTGCGTCTAGTGATATTACAACTTCAGGACTGGGTGAAGAAGTGGGGGAATATACAATGTTTAGGAGTCTTCGTATATTGGTAAAAGAATGTCGGTTTTTAATAAACCCTGTCTGGTCGCTAGAGATAATGGTGGGCAAGATATTCTCAAGTCTGCATGCAAGAATTTTGGCAAGCACCTTTTCATCAACATTAAGAAGCGAAATGGGTCGGTAAGAGGAGCATAATTTAGGATCTTTATCTTTTTGAGGATCAAAGAAATAGAAGCTTGTGTAAGAGATGGCGGTAGTGTGCCCTGCTTGAGTGAGTACTCATACATTTCCAAGAGCAATGGAGTCAGTAGACTAGAAAACTTTTTGAAAAATTCCACAGGGAAGCCATCTGGTCCTGGAGACTTCCCGCTTTGCATTAATTTGATCGCGTTAGCTATTTCCCTAAGATTTAGTGGTGTCTCCAAACTTTTATGATGTTCCAGAGCTAATTTGGGGATGTTAAGTCCATGGAAGAAATTTAGCATGCCAGTATCATCGTCGGGTGAGTCAGATTTATATAGATTTGAATAATAGATCTTGAAAGCTTCATTTATTTCAGAAGGGTTAGTTGTTGCTGAACCGGAATGGTCTATTATTTCTGTTATTTGTTGGGTAGCCATTTTGCCCCTTAGTTGCTGTGCCAGCAGACGCCCTGCCCGATCTCCATGTTCATATAACATTCCGCGAGCTTTAAGCAGGGTTCGTTCTGCGTCTCTGGTGGACAGCAGGTTAAGCTCAGTCTGGAGATCAATTCTCTCTTTGAACAACTCAGGGGATGGTGATGTGGAGCATCTGCGATCCAAGTCAGCTACCGCATCTACTAGCTCACGCTGTCTTCTCATTCGCTCTTTGTTTGTGTGGGCAGTATGTGAAATTATCTCCCCCCTCAAGAAAGCTTTAAGAGTTTCCCATAATATCGATGGGTTGGTATCTTTAGTTTTGTTGGTTTCCAGAAAGAGCTTGATGGACTGAGTGATGCGGTTGCAGAATTTGGTGTCGGATAAAAGTGTGGGATCCAGTCTCCAGGAGCGACCCATCCGATGCTGGCCTTCTGATTTTAAGTTAAGAATCACTGAGGAGTGGTCAGAAATAACTATGGAGGAGTATTCAACCGAGACTACAGAGGAAATAAGTGTCTTATCAATAAAGAAATAATCAATACGGGAGTAAGACTGGTGTACGTGGGAATAGAAAGAGTAACACCTATCAGCTGGGTGGAAAAATCTCCATGGGTCCACACACCCACACTGATCTATGAGGGCAGTTAGCGCTTGCGACATTTTAGAAGGTGTGGTAGTTCTACAACTAGATCTGTCTAGGCTGGGGTTAATCGTACAGTTTATGTCTCCGCCGAGTATTAATCTATGGGAGTTTAAATTGGGAATTGAGGAAATCAATTTCTTCATAAAGTTTGCATCATCCCAGTTTGGGGCATATACACAGGCAAGGACAACTGGGGACTGATTTAGTGACCCATTTACAATTATATACCTCCCGTCAGAGTCGCAGACCGTGCTAGAAGGGGTAAAATTAACATTCTTCTTAATCAAGATTGCTGCACCTCTTGTTTTACTCTTAAATTTGGAATGAAAGGTTTGACCAATCCAGGGTCTGCCAAGTCGATGGTGATCAGCTATGCACAAGTGTGTTTCTTGCAGGAAGATTATGTCTGCATCTAAGTGTTTTAGGTGGGAAAAAACTTTAGCACGCTTCACAGGTCCGTTCAAGCCCCCTACATTCCATGAAATAATTTTTACAGAGCCTCCATCTTTCATTAATCTCTTTGAGTTACATGTCATGAAATCTTGTCATGGTAAAATCAAATTGAAGTGTGATGCGTTGGTCCAGCTGGAAGATAGTGGGATACATATTGGAGTAGAAGCAGAGTGGCCACTGTTCTTTGGTATAACGGAAAAAAGTAAAGAAAAGAAAGAAAAAGGAGGAAGGAAAATAATAATGAGAGGGAGACATACAAAACAAAAAAAAAAAAAAAAAAAAAAAAAAAGACAAAAAAAAACCCATGCTCACCTTCCCTGTGATGAGCTGCAGGAATAGCTATTCACTGGCTTCCGGGTTAACTAAGCTAAAGCACTATTGACTATACAGGGAGTGCAAGTGAGCTTAAAAGCATAAACATTATGAACACACCAACAAGTATTAACAATCTGTAACAGTGTAAAAAAAAGTGTGATTCAGAAGAAAATATAAAAGGCGCCTCTTATAACATGCGAGTTAGTTAACACCAACAGGAGCGCATATGAGGCACGTCATACATAACAGAAACAACCCATTTTTTAGCAGTGAACTACTCCAAAAGCATAATAAACAGAATTATTTAAATTAAATTAAGAGCATCTAACATTACTCTGCATAATTAAGGCAAACAGTATCAACCATCACGAATCAGGATGTCATATACTCACGTATCTGTCCTCATTGCATCAATTAGTTGAGGACTCACCACGCTTTAAGGGCGGGTCCTGATTTTATCGCCAATACGCTAAAGTTAATAATGGGCGGGAATAAAGAGTTCTGTTAGAGTCCAAAATTGTGCACAAAAAAAAATAATGGGCGACGTAGGGGATGAGGTTGCGGCTGATGCCATGTGAAAAAAATCATCCAGGTGTTGCGTTGTTGAACGAAACTGATGTTCAGTTCACGTGACTGAGCTCCTATAATACGTCCTTCTGAGACAGTAAAAGTACGTGTAAACGCTATGGTGAGAGGTGGTCTTGGTCAGAGTCAAATTGAAGAAGTGAATCCTCAAAAAAGGGCTTAATGCAGAGAGTTAGACATTAAGTGTAGTATCCGTAATTGTGAAAGCAATGCGGTCCCTTTGGATCATTCCGGTAAATTCGCCAGGTGCTGGTTGTAAAACATTTCAGCCTCCTCTGCTGTGTGAAACTTGTGATCGGTGCCTTGGTACGTAAATGAAAGCACAGCCGGATGACGGAGGGTGAACTTTATGCCTTTCTTGTAGAGTTTAGACTTGACCGCGGTGAAAGTGGCCCGTTTCTTAGCAAGCTCGCTGCTCATGTCTGGAAAAATAAAGACTTTATGACCCTGATAGGTGAGTTGCCCTTTTTTTCTTGCCAGAGCAATTACCTGCTCTCTTTGTTGGTAACGTAGAAAGCGAACTATCATGGCTCGGGGTCGATCCGCTGCTGCTGGTTTGGGTCTTGGCAGGCGATGAGCCCGGTCGAGCTCCGGTGGTATGGAGAAGGACTCATCTTGCAAAATGTCAACAAAAAAGTGAGAGACGAAATCAGTAGTCGAGCGTCCCTCGCAGCCCTCCGGTAAGCCGATTATTCTCACATTATTGCGACGAGAGCGGTTTTCGAGGTCTTCTGTCTTGTGTTTGAGGTGGTCGTTTTCTGTTTGAAGCTGTTTCACCTTAGATTCAAGGCTGCTCAACCTGTCGCTGTGATCAGAGAGAGCAGTTTCCATTCCCGTCATTCGGTGACCGAGGTCCTCCACTGTGGTTCGAACCACATTTAGAGTTGTATGGATCGGAGAAAGAGAAGCTTGTATTTCAGCTGAAATCGCGGCTCTGTTCTTTTCCAGTTCAGCTATCAGGGCAGATATGGTCAGTGTACCGTCAACTTCAGCAGGTGTTGTTGCAGTAGCTACCGGTGAGTTAGCATTAGCCGCTTCCAACGAGGCAGGTCCAGTTGTTGGGGCTTTTCCTTTCTGACCGCTTGTTTTACCTCTACCAGACATTGTCCAAAGTTAAAATGTAATCCGTTTCCACGACGCTGGGTGTGTTTGGAGTGTACTGAAGGTGTGAATGATAGATATTGAAAACGTTTGCTCAGGAGCAACTCCCCAACGCGTCTGCTTCACTCGGTCATCATACCGGAAGTCCCAGTTATCACGTTTTATAGCAGCATCACATTTAGTTCATCGTTCAGGATCAGCTGGCGGCCTAGAAAATAAAATCCCATCCTCGAATGTCGATCAGAACATCAAAAGCACGAATCAACCATTATTTCCCGAGGCAAGCTGCTAGCTGTAGAAGCCGAGCCCATAGCAGTAGGTTAAGGTGGGTGCGAGCAAACAAAGTCATGTGATTGGTCCATACGCCGCAGGGTAGTTTCAGAGCAGCAGCAGCAGCAGAACGCTCTTCCGGTTCAGGCCAAAGCTAGATTGAGAAATGAACTTTGATCGTATTTTATTTCCCGACTTTGTAAAAATAAATCTGTAATGGAAAATCTGATAAAGGTTCGTTTTCCGTTTTTCAATTTCCGATTTCAAAACGAAAAACGGGAGATAACTCGTTTCCCGATTTTATGTTTCTTCCAAACGAAAATCGGAAATAGGTTGGATTCTCGTTTTTCATTTTCTAATATCAAAATGAAAAACAAATGGCCAAGAGGTACATGGTCCATGGGGGTCTATTTTGTGGTTTTTGAGACACAAAGTTCTGTGGGCCAATTAATTATTTAACAGGATTAAAGTCAAGACTTGGAGTTTGGGTACAGTTTAGGGTTAGTTATACAGTTGGGGAGGATGAAGCCCAGTCAATAAAGCAATTGTCTGTCAGATGGAAGGTCAGTGGTTCGAATCTTGTTGCTCCTTGCCTCCCCACCACACAATGTCTTTGGTCACCCTTGAGCAAAACACTAGCTGGGTTTCCATTACATTTTTTCAAAAAAATAAAAGCATTTTCTTAAATTTAGAAAAAGTACAATAGCGATATGTAGGTGTTTCCATTGAATGATATAAGCCATAATTCTCGTAATATTCCGTCCCACAAAACTCCACTATGAGGAGGATGGAGATATAGGCTAAACATGTTGTGTTTCAGAGCTGCTGCTTCTCATCAGGAGATGAAAGCAGCAGATGATGATTCAGAGGTAAAGTCCATATGTACAGAGCCTCTGATCACATCAGCAGGGAAAAACACTTGTGGCGACTTCCAGGACAGACGCCTGAAGCATAACACAAATTAAAACCCCTCGGGACCAACTTCTGGAGTGTGGATGTCATTTCTTGATCTTGTATTCCACTTTTATCCGGCACCAGTTCCTGACTGATGTGGTGATGCAGCTGTTGATACGAAGGCGTGGTCATACGATGTTATCCGTGGTCACGTTTTATTAAATCCTAGTGACATATAATTAACATGTGGGAACGAGATAACAGTCGTGGTGTTGTTACAAATGTGTGCAAACGACATGAACAGCTCATGGCCAGTCGTTAATACATGAAAATATTAGCCCATCTGTATAATGTCCTAAATGAATTCAACTTGCTGAGTTACGGCGATTTGGGGATTTTTCATATATGTGACTGATAAAACGTCCCCCATTACTTCAATTTCACAGTTAATGCTTGTAAATGATCATATTCATCATAATTAAGAAGGAATAACTGGATTTTAACCCCCCTACTTCACGCCTGATGGAGTGTAATTGCAAAAATAAAGTGTCTATTACACTTATGTGAAAAACTGATTTATCGAAACGTCTGAAATTACGCCTCATGAAAGCGTAAAAACTTTTTTTGCGGTATTTGGGAGTTTTTTCGAAATGTAGGCATTTCCATTAGTGGTTTTTAATTGCAATATTTAGGTTTTGCGCAATTCCAGGTGTAACGGAAACCCAGCTACTGAGGCAAAGCCTCCAATATGTTAAAGGAGTGATGACAGAGCCCTTTCCTGCCTCGGTCAAAGTTTCTCAGTAACAACAAAATACAACCCAACAATACTCTCACATAAAGACCTTGACCCCCATACTAATCCTGGCCCCAATGCAGACAAGCTCCTCCTAACAAATTAAATAACGAGGCCAAAACTTTTTTTTTCTTGGTCTTGCCATCTTGAGAACACGAAAAACGTTCTTTGGTCTTGTGGAGTATGTAAGAAGCTTATGAGACTAAAAGAAAAGTATCACTTCAATGACAAGTGACAGTAACTGCTTAACTCACTGGCTGCCATTCACGTGTAAACACGTTAATTCAAATCCGACGTTAACAGCCAATCATGTGTTTACACGTTAATTGCGGGTTTTAATCGGGGGAGCTGTTTTAATATCTGGCAGAGCATGTCAGAGAGAACCAAGTGTTGATCATCTTTATTGCTGTAGTTTTCACCTCATCCAGCAGATAGCGGTGTCAGACAAGCTTAAAAAATCTACCAGGAAGTGGTGCTCCGCTGCCACAGTGATATATTTCAACACAGGAAGTCTGCGCGATTCTGTCGCGGGAGGGAGAGAACATGGCGACCACTCGTAATTGAAGCAGTTTAGATGGCGGACGTGAGAGGAAAGTTTGTCGAAAAAGTGATCAGTGACAGACAGAGACATGATCGATTGAAGACACGAACCACTGGATTAAAATACAGCAGCGAAATGCGCCATCTGAAAGTGAAAGTAGGTCAAGCAGCAACGGAGGGCTTGCGCACCTAAGCAGAACTGGCTGAGTAGAAGGAGGAAGTGGGGGAGTGAGGGATAGCAGATGTTTCTGCCAAATGTCATGTTGTGAAACAAAGTTGTTGCTGCTTATTTAGCTAGTGAATAATTATTTTGCCTCCAAAACTCTTTTCTCAGTGTTGTATTTGCTGTTACATAGAAGTAAATTGCTGTTCAGATGATGGTGTCACTAAAGTAAAAAAATATTGGCAACAAAGACACTTTTCCACTTGAAGCGCATTGCAGCATTTAAAGCTTGTTTTCTCAGATTTTTGTTCAAAAGAGGCATTTTCGCTGCAACAAACCCATGTTCTACTGCAGATTACTAAAGAATAGAAAAAGCTAGAAACAAATTATTTTTTTGTGATAAAAGATGAGAGTCTAAGCTTTCCTTTGGTACATTCAGTGTTTGCATAAGCATAGTACACAATATTCTGTGGCTCCCCAAAAATCTGTGAAAATGCTAAAAAAAAAAAAAAAAAAAAAAAAAAACTGGCAATATGGAGCACTCTGCTCGGAAAAGGTCTGGCAGTCAATGAGTTAACATAATATTTCTGACATACTATGAAGTGAAACTATGAAAATTGAGCCATCATTTTACAGAGGTTGCAGTCGCATAAAGAGTAAAACATGCAATTACAGAATGTAATGCAAAGCCCAATTTAATAACAGAGTAATTTGATTTGACTAATGACCGGTGCTTTTGCTTGTTTCTTCATGTAGGCTATGACCTTCTGTAGCATGTGAACCTCTCAAAATCAGTTCAGACATGGTTCAACGAGAATCACTACGATGGAAAAGGAGGTTTGTGTCTTTATTTAAGCCCCACCTGGCCTCCAGTCAAAAATCACAAGCCTCCTGTTCACACTTGGTGCTTCCTTCCTACACTAGCTGAACCTTTTGATCTGTCCCTAACCCAAACTTTCACTCTCCATCTCCCTCTTACTTGCCATCAATATTTCATAAACGTACAGAGACAAATTTATTTGAAAGCGGTCTACAGCACGGACGCAGAGATGGATGGGTCGATTCGGGTGGCGGTGGGCTTGTGAGCGGCATGGTAGCAAGCAGCTTTACCGCATACATTAGTCACACACGCACTGGATGCCAGTGAAAGAGAAGTGTGTGTGTGTGTGGGTGGGGGGGGTCTACGAGAGGTAGTATATTGGGGTTTGTGGAAAGGGGGGGGGGGGGCATTGTGTGTGAAACGCATGCATATCTATCAGAATGTGTTAGTGAGAGAGGAAGAGAGAGGAGGGGGTACTCTGAGAATTGAAGGAGTAAATTTATCATAGTTATGGCTTTTTCAGGCATCCATTTTCCTGTGGTCTGTTGACAGCAAGTACTATCTGCATACCAGCCCCCTCCTCTTCCAACACCCTGTGTGATTGACAGCACCAGGCTTCTGTCTAACAGGCCTGGCTGCACGCTTGAGTACTGGACACTATCACAACCAACACTTTTTACGCACTTCTTATGTTGTGATCAATTTTTCTAAGATGCCGATTCCTCTTAAATAAAACTCAATTAAAATCTAAAAAAATCGTAATCTTTTTTTTTTTTTACCATAAGTGCAGCGATTTCCTGGAGTATAGACATGATTTAACGGTGATAGCTATGACTTTTTCCATCAAAACAGTAATAAAAAAAGGAAAAAAAAAGAAGAAAAAAAAGAAAAAAAAAGAAAAAAAAAACAGTAATAAAAACAAAAAACCCACATCCACAGAGCATCTGGGTAGATGCAGAATAAAAGTATTTACTTTACTCCGAAACATTTTTTATTACATATAGATAATTAGTTTATCAATTTTGACAGGTCTAAAAAGTTAATATTTACATGTGATTACCAAGCCAACTTTGGGGTATCTCCTCCCTAAAGTGCCCTAAAATGTGTGCTGACATTTTTACCTTAGCTTTGGGCAAATCCTGCATTGGTAATCTGTTCCAATGCTAATGATGGACTGGCAACATATTCTGTTCCCACCTCTCATCCGATGGCAGCTGGTCTCAGAATGTAGGTTTTGGTTTGCCTTATTTTGGTAAAAACAGGCCATAATTAATATCATTACTGCCTCTTGATGCCAGTGGGTGGAAAAATACTGTCTACATAAAAGTACCCAAGCAGCTGTAGGCCAAAACTGAGCCAACATTACATCATCAAGCATTTTTTTTTTAAACGTTTTCATGGGAGAGCCTCCTATATCGTTCCCGGTGCAATATATTGGAAATAAGTGTTGCACCATAAAATATATAATAGGCAAAAGTAAAAATATTTTTTTACATTATTAACATGCATATTAACACAAAACATTTAAATTTGCTAATGTATCTAGGGTCAAATCATCAGTTGTCAGTGCTCTTATCTGATCAGCAGATTATAGCAGCTGTAGTGACACATCTTGGCAGATTTTCAGCTTGTCGAGTTGATCTGTTTACTAACAACGCCAGTCATGAAAAAAATTAAAGAAGGCAAAGTCTAATTATAGAAAAAGCTATATATTTCAGACTCTTTCAGAATACGATGAGACTATAGGAGAGAAACACCTGGCCGAGAGGATGGATGAGAACTGTTCAGGGTAGACACAGCGTAGTTCAGGCTTCAGTGGGACACTTCACCGTGGCAGATAGAAAAGGAAGCTAATTGTTATAATAATTATCATGACTGCAGGGGGAAGAGCGGAAAGAAACTGATTATACCCAAAGAGAGAAGGAAAAAGAAAGAGGGAGACAGATTATCTGTCTGTGAGTATAGCCTGTCATTAACCTCACTTTCCCTCCTTCACACACACTCCATCTTGTGCAGTCTCTTGTCCAGTGGAGTGCCAATCTATATCCCATTGTTCCCCTCGTCTTTCCTGGACTGCACTAATTGAAGGCAATCTGAACATGCTCCTGCCAGACTCTTATCTCACCTCTCCCTCATCTTGAGCCTGCACCCACCAGCTCACCTATTAATGCGCACACACACACACACACACACAGAGTCAATAAGTAGGCTTCATTGTAATTATAAACAACAATGTCTAAATTTTACATTGTAAGATTGATGTATGAATGATAATGGCAAACATTTTTTTTTTGTAAAAAAAAAAAAAAAAAGAAAAAAATCACCATAGATAGATAAAAAGGTGTTCAACTCACAGCACAGTTGCATTTGAAGATATATCAGTTTACCATGTTTAATATAAACATCAGTGTCTGGGGCCTGATAAGGGTTAGTTAATACATTATAATAAAGGCACAATAGAGGTGTGGTGTGATCACAATAGGGGTAACACTGTTAATCTGCAGGAGACCCAGCTTTGCATGTACAGCTGTATAATTCAGAGTGGTAATGAGTGATGTTTATTGATCTCCAAGTACTGGATGAACAATGAGAAAGTCACGCATAGTTCCCCAACACTTATCAAAGACTGCACACAAACTGATCTAACACAACAAATACTATATAACTGGGTAAAACTACAAACACAGCATGTGGTACACATACCCACAAACACAACCTTTTCTGCATCATGCATTTCTTTACAGCCAAATACATGACAACTAAAAAAATTACTAAATATGAGGAAGGACATCCAGAAATAGCATGATAAATAATAATTTTCCATTAAATTGTAACAATAGAAACTCTGAACTTAGAAGAATTTTACAGAGTTTTTATTTTTTTATCTGTAATGGAGGTATGAAGGTACGGAAGTACTAGTGCTGATTTAAAATAGCTGTTTATTGAACATTTCCTGGCTTCAAGGGGAACTCAACAAAATCTGAGAAGTTGCTTCAAGTAAGGTCACATTAGTCAGTGCTAGGTGTAAGCCAAGTCTGGGAATTTTAAGGAGGAATAAATTTGGGAGTTTTAATGAATACAGAAGAGACATTCCCTGATTAACTGGTCGAAACACACCCAAATCATCAGGTGAAATGCCTGCTTATGTTGCACTGTGAACAATTTGCACACTAAGTTTGCATTTATGACATGTTCTGCACAGAAGTCATTAGTTCAGGAGTTCAGAAAAGGGGGATGAGTTTTGGAAATTAAAAAAGGGAAGAAAAAAAAAAAATTTTAAAAAAGAAATCACATAAAAAGATAAAAATAATAAAAACAAAAAAGAATAAAAAAAAAAAAAAAGGATGCCCAAATGCCCGCCCTTACAAACCCAGAATAAAAAGTCCAGCAGATACAAGAGATTGTTCTTTCAAAAGAGCTACTGATTATTTAATAGCGAAAGAAAAACTGATTACCAAATAGCTCATCTTTTCCATCTATAATTTAGGAGGGGAAAAAGACATACACAGAAAGCAAAACACACTATGAAATAGATAAATAAATGCATTGACAATGTGTCTTAGTGCAATCGGAACATATTAAAATAACCACAGTGCTGAGATATTAACTAAACACACAGAAACAAACACTTAGACACAAACACACACACACACACAGTGTACTGCTGAGTATAGATCGCCCTCTACTGACAGATCAGAAAAGGTCAGTGGCACACCTGCCTAATCAAGTCCTCCTCAAACCCTAAAATACAAGGCTTTCAATTAATAGATAACACAGTTTAGGAATAAAAAAAAAAAAAAAACATTTCATTTTAAGTGGTGCCACAGTTACAGAAATATATTCAATGTCATCTGTTTTGTTTTCTATCACGACACTTGTGTGCTGTGGACCCAAAGTGAATTCAAATACTTTTGAATTAAAAAACAGCCAAGAGATGTTCAAAATCTGTCTAATTCAGGCTTTGGTTGATTTCCTAAACCAAGTTGCTGTGCAGCATAGAAGTTCATCTGCATCTAAAAGCTGGATCTGGTTTTGACTTTGTGAAGGCAAAACAGTGGCAAGTATAGGAAAGCATAAATTAACACTTCCCATCTTTTCCAATGCTGTTAACCCATCGATTAAGTCATTACCTTTTTTAAGCTCCAATATGAATGTCATGAAGTGGTTCTGTCTCCTCTATTTACAGTCAAATACCCTCAGTGTGGGGCATGGCACAGAAGACTGCTAACTGTTGACTGTGAGAGTGAGACTGGCAGGATGGATGGATGCTCTTCCTGGACACACTGCTGTGTCCTCTCACACCTCTGTTTGTGATGACGAGGTGACATTATTACCACTCTGGCAGTAAAACATACAGAGTGGGCTGGGAAGGTTGCACGTTGCCAGAACACATTGCTTTACACCCAGATGGGTCTCATGAGGAAAAAGCATATACAGAAACTCAAGGGCATCATGTGTGGTAAAGAAACAGACCTCATGTAAAGCGCTAAAAAGTGACACATAGGCCATGAGTATGAAGCCATATGCGAGCACTACAGACTGTATGTTTTTGTTTTGTTTACACTTCCTGCCCTGCAGGGGATCGTGCCATGACGGGTAAAGTTACAGATGCAAAACAAGAGTCCTAGTAAGTATGTGCACAAGTGTGCATGTGTATGAGGACATGCATGTGTAGTGTTTAAGCAGGTCTGCGTGTTCACATCGATATGAGGCGTCATCACGGGTTCTCTGTTCATCTGAGAAAGTCGCACTTGCTCGTTTTCAACCCCTGCCAGGGACAGGACCTGCTGACAGCACTGCATTGTTATTTTTTTCATGTTCATCAAACGCGACATCTCAATGCACACGCACATATCAACACACAGATGTTGTCAGCA
Source organism: Atherinomorus stipes (assembly GCA_023101725.1). NCBI lineage: Eukaryota > Metazoa > Chordata > Actinopteri > Atheriniformes > Atherinidae > Atherinomorus > Atherinomorus stipes. Next base: position 2,514,499 of record JALJCO010008621.1, read on the forward strand.
TGTTCCCATTTTTTCCAGACACCTCTCACTCCCAAGTGAGACAGAGTTTGTCAACTCATTGCCGACAACATCCCTGGAATCTGCACACTCTGTTTCACAGTCCCATCTCAAAACCATCGACTTTCTCTCCAATTAATTTTCTTAAACAACTCTTCAGTCTGTTCGTTGGAGAGTGAGGCTCTGCAACCAGCAATGGCAAGATCTCAAAATCAACAACCTTTAACAAAAAAGAAAAAAAAAAGGGGGGGGGTTCAGATTACTGTAGGACTTATTTTAGCAGAAAAGCTTCATGGTACAAACTTCAAAGGAAATGCACGCACATGCACTCTCACTGGGTGGAGGAGTGTATTGTCAGTCCACCTGCATTTAGACAGACTTCTGTTCCTCCTGCCTGCAGCAGGCTGGCCCACCGCTTATGTCTCCGTCTGCAAGCAGCCCCCTTTTCCAGCTCAGCAGCTGAGAAAGTGCCAATCCCACAGTTTAAAGGCCCCACTGGCCCTGCCAGCATGATAGATAGTTTAGAAATGAGGACGTGTGTTTAAAAGAGAGGAGGAGAGGGGGAAGTGAGGGAGGGCGAGAGAAAAAAGGCACGCAGCAGCAGCTGTCAGACAACACAAAACCCAAGCTTCCATGACCAGGCTCTTAACAGAGAGAGAAACAGAGAAAAAAGAAAACAAGGGGTCTTCAGAGAGGCGAACCCAATGCTGACAGGTAGAGTAAGTGAGGACTCTGAGAAGATAAACACATGCAAATTCAAACTGTAAGATAAAGAGATTAGATTACAAGAAATACATGACAGGAACGAGGCCCTAACAGTTCTCCAAACAGCTCCTTATAAGCAAACATCGGCCTGATTGCAATACTTTCAATACAGTAACACATCCCAAACACCTTTTTTTTAAAAAAATAATACATTAGTAGTAGCCAAACATAGCGGCACATCCATTCACAAGAACAATCTAGGTTTCTTTATGGAATTACGCAAGCTGTAACTTATTTCTTTGTAATATACATTTACATGAAATCTCTAATGAGAGTGATAAATGAATCAAGTTTCCATAAAATCTAAGTGCTCTGGTGAAAGTGTTGCAGTAAGTGTAAATGCAGTACAAGGATATTAGCAGGTTGTCGGAGATGTCAACTCGATCGAACTAATCTCGATACTGTCAGGTTGACTCTTTATGTTCACAGCTCTGAAACGCTCAGCTTCTTCCATCTCCACACTTGCAGCTCAACAGGTGAGACCTCATTAAAATCTTGTCAGAGGGAACCTACTAGAGATAGAATTATCATAGTCTTGGACTTCTGCTCAATAATCGTTTTGGTTAATGTTTTTGTGTGTGAAATGTTGAAGGAAAATAAAAACACCACACAACTTCAGATGTCATGTAATATCCTGAAATGTCTTACTCTGTCATCCGGAAGACAGGTTTGATGTTACATAATAGACAAGCAGCAACTCCTGCCATCCAAGCTCTATGCAGTTTTTCATTAACGTATCAAAAATTTAATAATTTAATAACAGCAAATTTGGTTTTATGTTAATTGTTTAACATATGAAAACTCCTCTCTCTTTATCCTGTGCTTCTTTCTTTGTGTAAACGCAGTCAAATGGCCAAACCCCAGTGAGTTAGGCTCCATTTGCAGATATGTATACATGCGTTCTCTTTCCCCATTACTCTCACAGGGGCCCTGCCTAACACTTATTAAACAGATCTTAAGAACATCTCCATTCATCATTGCCACCTCGCTTATGCATCAATGCCGCTGTGTGCGTGTGTGTGTTTATATGTCGTGGGTCTGTTAGTGTGTGTGAGGCCCCAAGAGGCTTACTGTCGGTTCAGAGAGGGGATGATGTAGGAAGATTAATATTGGTGTGACGGAAGAACCATGCCAGGGAGGAAGGGTCACTCATTACCCATCTGACCAACCATCTCCAACTCAAACACACAGAAGAAAGCACGCGCGCACACACACACCCACACAGGCACAGATGGTTACTGCAGTGGGAAGCTCCCCTAAACTCTTCATCTTCATTCACCATTCGCTGTTCCTGCATTTGTTAATGCTGCCCGCACTCCTCTCTCCTCCTTTTCCAGTTTGTCTTTCATCTGCCTTTCAGATTTTATCAGGTCTGTTGAAATGTATCACATTAGTCTTGTTCAGTTTCAGGGAAAATGCCTGGTGTATAAAATGAATTGACTGCCTCAGACTCATCTTTATGGTTAGAGTGAGGAGGATGTATGGACAGAGCGGAGATGGGATGTGGTGGAGACAGGAGAGGGGTCAAATACTGCAATTACCACCCAATTGATTTCCATTGGTGTGATGGAGAGAATAAGTGTTACTCCGTCAATGTTCACTCAACCTGGCAGCAAGTCCTCAACTGAGGAGGAGAGGAAGAGAGAATTGTTTCTGTCCATTCAGACTGTCATTAATTAGTATGCTCATTTAATTTCTTGCATATGTTTATTTTCATCACTGATGCAGCTGAGAATCTACTGCAGTACATATCTAGATGAAAATAAATTTAATTGCAACTGTAAAATTCTCATCTCCCTTTTAAGCGGAGCGTATTCTCATCTCATCTGTACATTTTCTGAGCCCAAGTCTATAGCGGTATAATTTGACATATAATTTAGTCCCATTTAAGATCTTGTTTTAAACCCACGAAAATCTTTCCCACATTTAAGGCTTTTAAAAAATTCTTTTAAAGGAAATTTGTATAAATATTTTCCTATACTAGAAATTGGTCAATGCATACTGAAGAAAGTTTCAGACAGATTGAAACACAGCAACCTCACTTCAGCAGTGGCAAAAGAGATTTTTTTTTTTTTTTTTTGTGAGAAAACACAGGCATAACTGTGGCTACTAACTCAGATGCATATTCTGTGTGAGGTTTTACAGAAGATACTGATAAACTGTTGTATCGGTCCCACATACTCTGCTATGACCAAGGCTCCTTGTAAAGTAGGAAAAGAAAAATGAACCACGCGCACCCTCCCCGTTCTCTTCTCTTGGCTTCACTTTTTTTCCCAATCATCTCTTTTGTTTTGTTTTTTTCTCTTTTTTTTTCTTTTTATTTCCCCTTTTGTTTTCCTCTGTTCCGCTCACCCTCTCATTCCCTCTGGCCACCACACTTTGGGGGCCAAAATGTGGTCTGTCGATAGAATCAGTGGAAAACTGTTTGGAAACCCAAACCTCAGTTAAATTATTTGATTACAACCTCCCATTACTTGCTGGTTTGGAGGTATTAAAAACTCGCTGAGAAGTAATGATTTCCATTTTGTGTTGGAGTTGTAATACTATATTTGCTGTACTTTCTATCCAAGAACAATAGATAACAGTTGCTTGATCTTTTTAGTTGTTTTAACAATCATAAATTGACAATGAATAAGGGACTAAATTAACTAAATGGGATGAAAAAATGACTAGAAGATGAGGCACTATTAAACAAAAATGGAAAACTTGTGTAATTCAGTAAACTACTGCTAACCAAAAATGATCATTTTCTCATCCTGTGGGGAAAGTATAAGTTAGTCTGCAGTAGTTGACTAATTAGCCAAAAGTCACAGAAACATGACCTTGCTGTACAACGGGAGATAGACAAGGACTAATTAAGGCTACCTTGTCTCTCACCAGCAATTAAAAAACAACAAAGCTCTGCAAATTTTTTACCCCAAATCTCTCTGTCTCTTTGTCTTTGCCTCTCATGCTATCTCGACCTAATTTATCCTTTTCATTTATCTCCTGAAAAATGAGTTCCTTGAAATCACAGAGCCATGGCAGAAGAGTCTAGGATGTGAAAGAGTCATATAAAAAGGACTGGGAAGAGGAGGAGAGGATGAGAGGAGTTTGATGACGTAGTTCATCTTGTAGCAAGGGGTTATTTACAAGAGGTTGCACTGGAACACATGCACATACAGTACCTTTCTGTCTACATATAAACACATTTGTATGTGTGCGTATGTGTGCATATGATTGTGTGTGATTGGGCTGTTTGGCAGGTAGAAGGCTGTGAGTGCAGCCTGTCACAGCCCAGCCCTGATTACTCTGCACCATTCATCAAAGTGTCACCTCTCTGACAGCCGCTAATAAATATACTGCCACAGACCCCCACTCGCACCTGGCAGCGCACCACATCAACACACACAAGCACATGCACGTCATCACATACACACACGCTCACTCTGCCACCCCCAGCAGCCCGGCGCAGCACCAAACACAGCTTGAACAGCAACACATCCTAGAGCTCATTTGCTAATTGCTGCATTTCCCATCAATTCTGTTTCCATCTTGTTCAATGTCAACAGGAGTGAAAAGATCAGAATAAATTAATAAATTATATAAATAACCAATGGATAAACATGTTACATGACTTCTTTTTACATGTTTTTACCTTGTACCCTTTTACCATCATGCTATGACATGATTTCACAATTTTTTAATTGTAAAATGTAATAGACTAATATCAAATACATCTCAGCTGTTCTAGATTTTGTTTTAAACTTTTTTTTTCTTTTTTTTTTTAAGATTCTTCATTCAAAATCAATGCATCTTTTATTTAGCAACCAAACAAATTGTCGTGCAAACAACTGAAACAATTCGCCAGCCTTTGGTAATGCAATGCTTCAAGAGGCCGCAAAAATACCAAAGACTGCTACCTCAAAAATGTGCATTTACATGTAATTGCTGGTTTGCTTTTCTTTATTTTAATTCATTTATAGTCAGTGTGGAACACACACCCATGTGGTCATCTTTCCTCTGTTTGCCTATGATTAGGCACCATATGATTGCTGCAATGATTTGCTCTCTTACTGTAAGTGCAATCTTTCCGACTGCTGTCTCGGCTACGGCAGATGCTCCCCAACTCCCCCTGTTGGGAGACAGATGAAGCGTGTGACTCAACAGGGCTGTGTGAGTGGCTGTGTGTGCGCGTTACACAATGCGTGGGACTTTGGTGATCTGGTGGCGGAAGCGTGGATATTGGTGTATCCTGCACTGGAAGGTGTCCTTGCCAAGCTGAGCGTGTGTTTGTGAGAGTCTGTGGGCGAGTGTGTGTGGACACGAGGCTGTGGGCATGCTGTGCTGGCAGATGGCATTACTGCATTGCCGGGCCACCCTGGCTAACATGGGGGAGGACAGGGAGAAGGTGGGAAAGGGGGAGGAAAAAGGATGTGAGTCAAAGCAGGGTGAGTGAGGGTGGCTGTAAAAATGAAAACAGTTAAGGGGGAGTAGACAGCAGGGGGGAGGAAACTTTGAGTTATGAGAAGGAGAAGGTTGATGAGGGGATGAATGAATATTTTATGATAATGAGCAAAGTACAAAGAGGCTGCAGTAAAGCAAAGCAGCACCAACTCCTCCCATAGTTCAATAACTAAAACAAGACTTTCATCCAGTACAATGCTGTTCACGTCGTATAAATGTTTTACTTCTCAATTCTGTGGTGGTCAGTTGCCAGCTGCGCTCCAGTTTATACTGTATGCATGTGTTGCAGAGCACTGCGTGCCTGCTGGGCAGCAAGGCTTGGCCAGGTGTGGAGTGGGAGTACTGGGAAGACTGGGAACAGTGGGCCTGTTAATTAGAGAGAGGTGATTAATGGGACGACAGAGAAGAAGCACAGTGTTAGGAAAGAGAGATGAAGGAAGGTGGGAAGAGTTGAGGGGAGAAGGCAGGTGGAGGTGCAGAGGGAAGAGGTAAAATGTTTGGGAAACAGGGAGTAAAAAATAAATTTTCAAAAAGTACATATCAAACCAGATGCTGCTGCTAATGTTGTCTGTCATATCTGGATCTCATCAGTGTGTGACTTTGGTGATGTCTGAATTGGGATTAGGTGTGTTATTGAGATGTAAGAAGTGGCGTTGTGACAAACACTCCTCAGGGGTTGTGGCATGTAAACACCAATCATTTGGCAGATGCGCTGTGAGCAAATTGGCAGTGTATTCCCCATGGCCAAGCCACACACCATTATCAGGATTGAGACTAATCGTGTGCCGTCTCCCATATGAAGAGCAATTAATTCATACTGAATCAAACTGCAAGAGAACAGAGTGTAGGGTCAGAAAAGTAGAAGAGATGCAGTAATGGTGAAGACAAGAGTGAAGGGAAGTGAACAAGAAAAAGGAAGCTGAAGTTAAAAAAGAAAAAAGGAGTTAGCAGACAGTCTGATTCCTTTTTTAGTTGGACCAAAATTCTTTGGAAACAAATTTCTTTGATCGACGCTTTCAGATTGAGTCCAGAAGCTCTTATACAAAGTGGAAAGTGACAGCAAGAAAGGACTTGTGAAATAGTTTGAAGCAGCCCAGCATTTATATTTGCATTTACATAAATATTTGACAATACTATACTTTTACAATATCTGTATTTGCAGAAAGATGACACTTATAATGAATCATTAATAAGTGGCTTCCCCATTCTCACCTCAATCCAGTCCTGAGGCATTGTAGTCCAGAGACGGCCCAATCAGGCACCAAGCCATTTCTTCCTGTTTGATTGCTCTGTGGCCAGCACGATTAAAGAGGAGACTAAAAGGTAATTTTTCACTATGATGGACAGAAGGAGAAAGAAAAGTAGAGCTGGTCTTGGTTTAATCTCCTGCAGATGGGGGGAGTTAAAGAGAGACAGAGGCGAGAGGAGGAAGGCCATCATTTCCAGGGATACAGTACCTAAATTAATCGTCCAGCCTGATGGCCTATTGGATAAGATAAGTAGCATTATAATAAAAAAGGCCATATTAAAAAAAAGCAGTCGCTGCTGACAAGCCAAGGGAAGCTAAGGGAGGCTATTCAAACCATCTCTCCTTATATATATATATATATATATATATATATATATATATATATATATATACATACACACACACACACACACACACACACACACACACAGTTGTGTGAAAAAGTGTTTGCCCCCTTCTTGATTTCTTTTTTTTTTTTTTTTTTTTTGCATGTTTGTCACACTTATATGTTTCAGATCATAAAACAAATTTAAATGTGAGACAAAGATAAAAGTAGAAAGGGGGGGGGGGGGAGTGATTGCCCCCTAAACCTATTAACTGGTTGGGCCACCCTTAGCAGCAACTGCAATCAAATGTTTGCGATAACTGGCAATGAGTCTTCTACAGCGCTGTGGAGGAATTTTGTTCCACTCATCTTTGCAGAATCGTTGTAAGTCAGCCACATTGGAGGGTTTTCAAGCATGGCCTGCCTTTTTAAAGGTAATGACACAGGATCTCAACCAGATTCATGTGGGGACTTTGACTAGGCCACCCCAAAGTCTTCATTTTGCTTTTCTTAAGCCATTCAGAGATGGACTTGCTGGTGTGTTTTGGATCATTGTCCTGCTGCAGAACCCATGTGTGCTTCAGTTTGAGGTCACCAACAGATGGCTGGACATTCTCCTTCAGGATTTTTTGGTAGACAGCAGAGTTCATGGTTCCATTTAGCACAGCAAGTCTTCCAGGTCCTGAAGCAGCAAAACAGCCCCAGACCATCACACTACCACCACTATATTTTACTGTTGGTATGATGCTCCTTTTCTGAAATGCCGTGTTACTTTTACGGCAGATGTAATGGGACCTAAACCTTACAAAAAGTTCAACTTTTGTCTCGTCAGTCCACAGAGTATTTTCCCAAAAGTCTTGGGATCATCAAAATGCTTTCTGGAAAAACTGAGACGAACCTTTATGTTCTTTTTGCTCAGCAGTGGTTTTGGTCTTGGAACTCTGTCTTGCAGTTCTTTGGATGTTGTTCTGGGGTCTTTTGTGACCTCTGGATGAGTAGTCGTCATGCTCTTGGGGTCCTGGGAAGGTTCACCACTGTCAAGTTTTCACCATTTGTGAATAATGGCTCTTACTGTGGTTTGCTGGAGTCCCAAAGCTTTAGAAATGGTTCTGGAACCTTTCCAGACTGATAGATCTCAATTATTTTCTCATTTTTTCCTGAATTTCTTTGGATCGCAGCATGATGTCTAGCTTCTTAGGATCTTTTGGTCTGCTTAAATTCATCAGGCAGGTCCTATTTAAGTGATTTCTTGATTGAGAACAGGTGTGGCAGTAATCAGGCCTGAGTGTGGCTAGAGAAATTGAACTCAGCTTTCCAAAGATGTGAGAAACCACAGTTTGTTTTAACAGGGGGGGGGGGGGGGGGGGGGCAATCACCTTTTCACACAGGGCCATGGAGGTTTGGATCCCCCCCCCCCCACTAATAAAAATCTTCATTTAAAAACTGCATTTTGTGTTTGTTTTATCTTTGTCTCACATTTAAATGTGTTTGATGATCTGAAACATAAGTGTGACAAACATGGGAAAAAAAGAAGGGGGCAAACACTTTTTCACACAGTTGTAGGCCACAACAGACCGCTGTCTACAGCAGGTTCTGCTCCGGTGTTGTCTTCATCACCTTCATACAGGGCCAACTTTAACTAGTTTGGGATTAAAACAGGCAAAGACTACATCAACGCTACGTTTGGAAAGGTGGCGATTAGGGACTTCCCTACATTACTGTTGGTAAGTCTCGCTCCTTGTGTAACATTATGCTTTATTATGTATGAGATCCTGGTAGACAGTAGACAGACTAGCTAACTGCTTACAAGCTAACGATATAAACTTAAAATGCCATCTGATTTATGACCACCGTACTTCGCATTAAATCTCCGGGATGCGTTGTTATGCAGCGTGAATGTTTGTAAATGGCTCCACAATAAGTTTTTTTCTTCTTTTTATTTTCTGTCTCTGAGCAGAGGACGGTACACACAACTACAATGTTTACAGTTTACAGTGTTGTGATGCTGCCATGAGCCGTGAACTGATTAATGACTGGTCGCACCGTGATACTCGAATTGTTACAGTACCAGTCTCCCAACTACAACACGGGAATAATTTCTGCCACCACGGTGGTTTAATCCAACATGGTGACCATGGTGAAAGACTAAAATCATGTAATCTGAACCTAGGGATGCACGATATAATCGGCCCCCCATCCATATCGGCCTATATCAGCCTTAAAACTGAATATCAGACATCGGCCACCCCACGATATTTAAACAATATTTAACAGACAAGCCTGCTGTTTTTTAAGTCTAAAACACACCAAAATCTTCTTCCTCAAAAACTTCTTTACAGACTTCAAAACTTCTAAAGACTAAAGGGGGGTTTAGGGCAAGGGGGGTTTGGGGGTTAAAATCGCGCCCTGACGCAAAAAGTGGGATTGGTGGTTTAAAAATGAGAGAGGCTTGTTTTTTGGTGTCTGCGCTGATGTGAGGGGGGGGGTGAGCGGGCGAGCGGCGGCGGCGGCGGGGGGGGGGGTGGCTTTTCCTTTTTCCTTTCATTTCTCTGTTTGTCTGTGGAGGGGGGGGGGGGGGGGGGGAGGGTAAAAAAAAGGAAAAAGGAGGGGGGGGTTGGGGAATTGGTCTGTGGGTCGGTAAAAAATGATTGGGGGGTTGAATAGTTAAGTTTGGGGCGGCGGGGGTTGCGGCGGAGCGGCCGGGGGGGGGGGGAAAAACAAGGGAAGATCATTTTCCCGCTAGATGAGAGGGTTCCCTGGTTTCTGTGTTTCTCTCCGCAGAAAAGTGTGTTGTGAAATGCTCGCTCTGATTGGTCGACGCCCCGCGCAAGACGCCAAAGTTCAGATTTTCCAACTCCGGCGTCTGCGCCCTGACACGCGTCGGGCGTCAACGCTCAAAATCTAAAACTCGACGCGCGAAACGCGCGCGCGCCTCGACGCGCCGCGCCCGCGCACGAACGCGCCGCAGGTTTCGACGCCTCCTCCACGCGCGTCGGCCATTGACTTTGCATGTAAACCTGACGCCCTTGACGCCCAAATCGCGCTTGGTCTGAACACACTGTAAGTGTGGGAAAAAATATTAATACACTGAAATATTGTGATATTTTCATATGCTGATATCATATTGACATTTAAAAACGTGGTATTGATCTATTTTACTAAAGAAATCTTGCGATATTTCATAGTTCTGTTACAAAATCTCGCAAGAATTCACAAAATTTGTGATATTTTCAAATGCTGATATATTGACATTTAAAAACGCAGTATTGATCTATTTTACTAACGAAATATTGCGAGAGTTTTTAACCGATGAAATCTCGCAAGATTCTGTCAGTAAATAGATTGATACCACTTTTTTAAATATCAATTTGATATCGGCATATGAAAATATATTTCAGTGTATCGATATTTTTTCCCACCCCTATTTTTGAAAATGGCAGAAATCGATAACATAACTGTTATTTGCAATGACTGCTTATTTTTTTCAGCTCTAATATCGGTATCGATATCGGTTATCAGTCACATGACTTTTAAAATATCTGCATATCGGTTATCGGCCAAAATACCAATATCGTGCATCTCTATCTGAACCTGCACAAGTTATCTGAGGGGGTTTTCTGAAGACAGTCACTCCTCCTGTGCTGTTATTACCATTTTCAACTGTATATTTACTCAACACTTTCAGATCATATCTTAACCTCATCTCCATTAAAAGTGTAACCTTGCATCCTATCTGTAACATTGCTCAGATTTATCTCTCTCTCACACACACACACACATATATATATATATATATATATATATATATATATATATATGGCCCTGTGACAGACTGGCGACCTGTCCAGGGTGTACCCCGCCTCTCGCCTGATAATAGCTGGGATAGGCTCCAGCAACCCCCGCGACCCTGAACTGAATAAGCGGTACAGAAAATGACTGACTATAATATATATATATATATATATATATATATATATACACACACATACACACACACACACATAAACACACAAACGCACGCACACTCAAGATCAGCTTTATTACATTGGAAATATTTTTACACTTTTATTGAACAGTTTCCTTATTTATGAATGAAAGCATGCAAAAAAAAACACAAAAAATTATGAGCAGCAAAAGGTTTCCTGCAGCCAGAGAGACAGAAGAGAGTCTGAGCAAAAGAAACATTTTTTAAGCCTCTGTAATTCATCACTGTGTCACAGGAGAGCCCTGTTGTGTACGTAATTCTAAGTGGTGATCACAACTTGAGGAGTTGTAGAGGGAGGCAAAGTAACACTTAAAGCTGTGCAAGAACAGTGAGTTTGTCAACTTCATGAAAAGATTTATTTCTCATATGAACTCCAAGAGGGGATCTGCTTGGAAGAAAAGAAAGATGTCAAGCAACTGTAGTCAGAAAGCAGTAAAAAAAAATAATAATAATTTGAATTTTTTTTTTTTTTTTAAATCTAAGTTGAAGAATACATCCTATAGTGTTCACAAACAAGGGAAAACACCACCACAATGGTTGGGACAGCAGAATATGACGAGCTGCAGCTAGCTGTTCGAGCTATTAAGTATCAGAAAGAAATTAAACATGTCCATCATAATATATCACAACCAAAGGTGATGTGTTCATTTTACTTTGTTTCATGGATTTAATTTCTTCTTCTTTTTTCCCTGAGGCTACAAAAGCTTCTGTTTTACAGGCTGGAGCTGGTGAAAGTTGGACATTTTTCATTCAATTAATTTTCTGTCACTTGTCTAATCAATAAATCAACAAAAGTATCTGCAGTACATACTTAAACAGTGTGCTTTGGGTTAAAAAATGTTTATCTTGACCATGTCAGAGTCTTTTAATCCTAAACAACTCTTATGTACTGGAGGCTAAAAAAAAATGGTCAACTTCTAACTGAATTAAGACCAATCAATTGAGCCATTTCATTCACAGATGGATATGTGATTGATTACAAGTCTTGGCATCAGTATATGCTCTGCTCAGCATTCTTATTACCAGATATGCTTGAAATCAGCTCTGTTTTGCTAATACATTAATATCTTTGATCACCAACGGACCGCAACACCTTTCGTCTCAGTGCTGTCCTGGCAACTTAACTGGAGAAAGAGGTTGATCAGCTTGTTAAGTCAATCTCTCTACCCCCTGCTTTGATGTAGGTGTGTGGGGTTTTTTTCTGAGCCCATTGTGTATGTGTTTGTGCATTTTGTTTTGAGCACTTGTGCATATCAGCAAACTCTTGAATGGAGTCTGATGGCTCGCTTGCAGCCCCAGTTTCGCTCCCACTGAGTGATTGTGAGCGTACGTTTCCTGCAGAGCAAACATGTTAGTTCGTCTGCTCTCACAGTGGGCAAACAGCGAAGGGGGGCTCATGAGCGGTGTTAATGGAGAAAAGAAGGAGTGGGGTAAAGGGTAGCATGTGGAGGCAGAGCAGGAAGAGTGGGGGGGGGGGGGGGGGGAATAATTTAATGTGGAGTAAGACTTACGTCAGTACTTAATGCAAGTGGTTACTGGTGTTTATGTGTATTGTATACGTAGTATGCACACTGCGCGTGTGTGTGTGTGGGTGTGCGCGTGTCTGTGAGGGCCACAGGGCAACCTTGGAGAAACTCCACTAATTGCAACTACTGGGTTTTACCTGAGGGTCTTCTCTGGCTAATATCATTAGCTAATCTGCTGTGTGTTGTCCCCCTTGCCCTCTCCATCAGTGAACCCCTCTCCAGTAACACAGCTAGCACCTCCCCACCTCCTCAACCCCCCCTTACACCCAATGCCTGCTTCCCAGAGCCCACTGCAGATTGCTGAGTCCAGGATTGCACTTCTGGAAGGGCCCTGCATCTGGGCTCCACTGACAAAGAAGATTAATACCTCAGACACTCACAGACACACGAGCATGGGCACACTTGCACAGATTTCACACCCACGCACCAAGGTACCCTCATGGATCATCCTCAAATGCACAGAAACATGCACATTCCAACCTCAATCAAAACTTAAAACAGAGGGCATCCTACCATTCCACCACCCATACTCGTGCTTGTGCTTCTCCAGGCCCTGGACCACGCCATGTCTATCTCCCAATTTCCCCCTTCTCAACTTCACCACCCACAGATCCCACATTACATAGATCTCCAGGCCACAGAAAAACAACTTTGTGCTGATGCAACTACTCCTTCATCCTTCCCATCTAACCAGTCTTCCTTCCAGTCCCATCACACACCTATGGTTACAGGGGCACGGAAGATGTGAGCTCTGAGCTCAACTGCATATCACATTCAACTGGGTTACAACATGCTCCTGAGGCCCCCTGTGGGGCAAAAGTCCACAAGGCAAATATGCTCTCACAAGATGTTTTCATCCAAAATCAGCAGCATTCAGATTACTCACACTGGTTGGAAGTATTACTACAGCTGGTTGATTCACCAGATACTGTTTGTACAAACTTCATCATTTTCTAAGGAACCATGTAGATGAGTAAAAAATAAATAAATCTGCACTGATGAATAAATAAAAAGCAAAGGGGAGGCAGAAAAGCACTGGTAAGGGAGCAGAGAAGAAGGTTATTTCCAGATGTGAATTATTTCTATACCTAACCTCTGTGTTCACAATGGAAACTCCCTGGCATTCCCCTGCAGGCTGCCAAATGTGTGGTTTGGCCCACAGGAGAGTTGAGAGTGTGGTGTCAGAGGGGCTAGAGGTGCTGACATAACCACCTCCCACCACATTCACCTGCATGACTCAAGCGCCACACCTGTCAGTGGAAGCCAGGGGTGAGTGTGAATATGCTCAACTTCAAGCTGAACAAAAAATTTGCAACAGAAAACAAGTGAAAGAAAAAAGACAGATGAATGGAAAAAAATATCTGGAAGTAGCACTGGCACACAAGATCAGATAAAAGAGTAATCACTTAGATGGGGCCGACTGGCATATCTCTGCATGCCAAAACACTTCCCCCGTGTCAGCACATTGGCTGCTTTTCTGAAAACAGAAAAGAGAGGGACAGACAGACAGACAGAAAAACTGACCAATAGAGTGGGACTGCACATGTGGACAAACCAAAATGCTCTCGAAAGAGACACAAAGAAACAGGTTTAGGGGCTGATCCGGTGAGGTTGACACCTCCACTGCTTCATCAACCGAGAAGAGAAGAAAAATAAAAAGTTAAAGTTAAAACAATTCATAAAGCTCCAAAAAAGAGGAGGAACAGTTTCATTATCTGCCAAAACAGATACAAACACTCACACAATAATAATACTTTTGCTATGATTTACTACAGTACATTCTGTTTATACTCTTTTGTTTCAAGGCACTTAAAAAAAACAATAATAATGCTGCCAGTTTTTATTTTTGTTATTTTTTTTTTAAAAGGAGGAACCAATCTGTCATAATCTGTGTATTTTTCTTTTTCGTTTCATGATTCAGAGGTGAAACAGAAGTAGAAATAAGTGGTTTCACTGATTTGATATACGCTTTATGGCTTCTGTGAAAATATCACTCTCTCTTATAGACAGTAGGTGTAAGGCTGGAAGCGGAGAGAATAGAAGTAATATTATTTAAACAAAAATAATAAAACATTTTTTACCATGTAATTTTACCACGAGTCATATTTCAATATCAGAATATAAAAGGGGAACATTTGTGAAGATTATAAAAATGAATAACTACAGTAGGAAGTGTCATGATCAAACTTGTAATGTTGTTTGGGGTATATTGTAGGTGTATTCCTCCACACTCTGCGCTCTATCAGACCAGCATCCCATGTCCTTATAAATAATTCATTTTTTAATCTGATTTCCCAGAGCGATTCTCAGTGTGTTAGTCACATATTCAATAATGGTGCGCTGTGAATAATCTGGATCAGTGTTTCTGTGATTCCCCCCACCCCATTTTCTGTGGAGGGGCGGGTAGGTCTGACAGTAACAGTGGAGAAGAGGTAGAGAGAGCGAAAAGGGGGAGAGGAGAGCAGAAGGAGTCAAGTGCATCATTCGTCAACATCCGAGCAAGAACAGCTGCGTGTAGTTCTGCCTCACATTTGGAGTCCGGGTATCTTTGCACACTCTCACAGCCACACACCCGTAGGGCCAGAAATTTTTTTTTTTTTAATGGTTGACCCTTTTTAAACTGACAGTAAATGGTAGGAAATGATGAAGTTGTAGAGAAATGACCAAACACTGCTGTGCAATAGTAAAGTACAACAGAATTATTGAGATACTTTCTTAATTATGTACGTGAATATAACGCTGTATACATCAATATATTTTGGTACTTTTTTCATTTTGTTTTGCTTTGTTTTGGCTCTGGAGTTAAAGAAAAAGCAAAAATAAATACATGAAAGACATGAACATCAAAACTCTAAATAAAAAACATTCATAAGACATCTTAGTTTTATATAGCCAAGATTTCTGTTTCTGGGATTATTTCCAGTGTTTCCTCACAAAACCAAAAATGTGGAAAATATAACTAATGATTTATAGTGGAAGAAGATTTATGGAAGAATTTGTCTTTAAAAATGCAAGGCAAATATTCTTGGCAAAAAACAAGCTAAATAGATTGAAGGGGAGAAGAAAAAAGTCCGCAAAGTACCGCAAACTTTTTCAGAGTGTGAGACAAATATTTTGAGTGATGAAGGGATGGTACTTCTTCAAAGTATCGTGCCACCATCCTTTTCCCCCACAGCGCCCAGGGTGCTGTTTCTTCCAGCCACGCTGTCTGGCCACAAACACAAGCAAAAACGCAACTGCACGCAAGCAGACACCGATTTCAATATGCTGCCAACTTGCAGCTCTGTTTCTTACAAAATATGCATCTAATTTACAATCATACTAATCTGATTTTTTTTTCAGCCACAGGCAAGCGAGTCCCAAAACACCAGAGATGGAGGTCACTGAAAGGGCTCATACTCATGTCAGTATAAAACAGCATGCATCACATGCCACAATGATGGAAAATTCCACACAGGCACAGTGCGTCTAAACAGTGTACCACAAAAGAAAAGCGAGCACATAAATGTTAAAGAGGGAAATCACAGTGCAGCATTGTTTAAGACGGCATGATTAATTGAAGGAATGCAACTTAATCTTAATAAGACCAGTTATTATGTCTACAAACAGAATTTTGCTCTTAACTTCATGAATTAGTGAGTGTATGTGTGTATCTGCACAAAAGAGGGCAACAACTACAGTACATCATTAAAGACAGAATTAGTGCATCTTGTCAGTTCTGAAATTACCAGAACAAGACCAAAATAATATCTTTCAAACAACCAATTAGTTCATTCCCTCATGCCCACTCAGCAACTTTGTTCATATTCAACGGCATTAAGTAACTAAATATGAAGTGATGAACCCAACTACTCAAAAACCTTCATCTATTAACTTTATTATCACGCAATACTTTGTAACTAAGAAACTTAACCTCTGACCACTCAGTGACATAAACAGTCTCAGAGTTAATGATAAAGATGTCTTGTGGCAGGATGTGCTGTGATTGTAACGAGAGAAGAGGAGAGCTGACTCTTGGATCACTCTCTGGAATAGAAAGCAAGTGGACAGGATGTACAACGCTTTCACATCTGCATGCACACACATGCACATAAACGCACAAATACTTTACACCTGGAGATGCAAGCGGAGAAAAGCTTCAGCTGTTGGCTGAACAAACCTGGAGCACCCCCTAGTGTTGTTTTCATGCTATCTAATAGGCTTGTATGAAAAAAAAGAGAATATTTTATTTTAAACAAGCGCACTCACACACAAGCTTATGTATCTAACATATGTCTAAATGTAACAAGGAGAGTATTACTCGAGGTTAGGGTGCAAACATAGCTTTCTTCAAAGAGGAGAATGGATCCCTAAAGTTTTCTCTTTATTTATGGAGGTATGACTTTCCCTAGACATTCACATAAACAAAAACCTGCTCTAAACTTTAAGACTTCTAAACAAATTGTTTGTATCCAGAATCACAAGCCAAATGTTTCTTTTGTTTAATCCTGAGAGATCATAGAGATCAGGTAATTAATTATGCATTTCAGCATAGCACAACTTCTACAGTAGTTTAGGAAATAATGTTTCCATAATATTGATGTTATTGAGATAAAAACACCTCAGACAAAGGCAAACTTGAGGATCTCTCTCCAAGCCTCGGTGGTACATATCACAGTTTTATCTGGAGGATCAAGATTTTGGAGCATTGAGTGTGATCCGAGGCCTTACTGTGCATTTAAGGCAAATTCTTGGCTGAAGCATAAAGTGAGCTCCCATCCAGGCTCTTGTAAATGTTTGTGCGTTTGTGATTAAAAAGGGAGATATGAGAGCCGAGGCGTTTCTGCAATCTTGCACATCCTAATTTGGTACTGGGGGAGTTAACACACCTGCCAGCTTCCTGCTGACGAGGGTGATTTCTTAACTGTTGTTGTTTGTGCGTCAGTTTAAGGAGAGGTGAAGACGGTGAGAAAGGGAGAGGTGGGCAACACAGCGCAAACACACACATACACAGATCCCTGGCTGCTGCCAATAACAGGCAATCTGAACATGGGAAAATGTTGACTGCTCGATGATTGATGGTAGTTATTTGTGGCTTTCTAACCCTCATCTTTTGCCTCCACGTCTCCTCCTCCCCCCGCCCCCACCCCCAAGACAATATGAGGATGATTAACATTGTGTAATGTTGTCTAAGTGGCCCACTGTCCATCATTCCTGCCTTGTATGACATTCGTCCGAACTAACAGGACAAGAAACAGATTCTAACTGAACAATTATATAATAAAAAAGATTTAGGTTTATAACAAATATATATGCCACATTTCTGTTGCAGTTCACATTGCAAATATTTCATACTGTACATGTGTAAGTAATTAACATTCTAAAGACTCAAACAAAAGTCTTTAAATGATAAAGACTTAAAACTGAAAAATCTCTGTTTCTATTTAGATAGGTGTATGAGGAAAGACAAAGATCTGTGCATGAAGACGAATGAATAAGTGGCAGTGTTGTTCTGGGTGTGTGCCATTACTGCCACGCCGTCATCTCCCCATCCATCAATTGTTAACACTGTAGATCCAAGTCTGTGTGTCTGTGTGTGGGTATGTGTCTGGAAGAAGGAGGAAGAGGAGGATAAGGAGAGAGGAAGAGGAGAGGACATGAGAGGCCACAGAGCAAGTTCCTCATCCATCATTCTGTAAGACCAAACTTTAGAAGCAAAGGAAAGGAAGAGGGTAAAGGCAAAGAGGAGATGTTTTCTCAGAATGATTCTTTGCTTCCTTCCACTTTTCCTCATGTAATCAATGAAGTAAAACCGTGCCCTCAATTGTTCAAGAGCACAGCCAGGAATTCCTCTGATTCTCTGACTCGCGCTCCTCAGCCAACAATTGTCCTCCTTTCTGCCCAACCCGTTGTTCTTCCACCGGCTGGTCCACAGACAGAAATGGGGGAGGGTCAGCGAGAAAGTAGAAAGCGGGGAGACAAGACAGGACAGGGCCTTTAGTCTAGAGATCATTACCTTTACATTATTAATGTATGGCCAAACCACAAAGGACATTCACAGACAATGAGGAAGAGAGCAACTGCTTCTCTGCTCTCCATGGCAGAACTTACAGAAAAAGGTAGATTTCCGGGCTGAAGTAAGTGGTGTGTTCAACATTACTTAAAAAATGTGAGCCAAAACAATCAGCAAAAAAGTTTGACACAAGCTCTCTGATAAACTTATATTGACACAGTTCCTTTTATTCCTTTTATTAGGGATTGAGTGATTCTGCTGGATATAAATGTGACCATGAAAACTGCAAGCACACAATCAGCAGACCAAGAACTTTTTAAGATGTTTTACCAGAAATATAAAATTATTCTTTGGTCATAATGTTCCTGATTTTGCCAAGTGTGGCCCAGCTCTTGTCCTGCTAATTGTATTTACACAAAGGGTAAATATGTTTTAAAAAGTTAGAATAAAAAACAATAAATACCTTACATGACCAAATTAAAATCCAAACAAACACCAAATAATGTTTAAAAAAAATATTCTACAAAGTAACATGTGTATCTGTATGTACAGTATGTGCGAGGCATGAAGCAGATTTAGTGGACACTTTGGTGAAGCTGTGAGCATAATTAAGGAGTGTGCTGTGTGTTTCATTAAATGCTCAATATATCTTGTGTTTTCTGGATCATTTAAGCCCCATTACAGAACAGTAGCGCTGCTTTAATTTCTAAAGTGCCTTTCAAAGGCATCACCTCAGGCACTTATTTCTGCTTTCATGTATACACCAATGCATACAAATATACGGGAATGTATACATCATATACATAGTTGCACATGTTTGTGATGGCATGCAAGAAAAGTGGCTGGCGTAACAAAACAGAATGATGTATTTTATATAACACACACACACACACACAATATCAAAGCTTTACTTCTCATTTTCTGTAAAGTACATTTATTTTATATCCCGATGTGTGCTTTTCTGTGTAACAGATGACAGCAGCCTTGCAGTGGCTGAGGCCACTGTCTTGGCTGCTAGAACAATTTGACTTGCCAGGTTTGGCCGGAGGATGAACCCCGGGACTAAGTGGTGCCAAGGTCAGATTCTCTCTGAGTGTGCGTTTGTGTGTACAAAGGCATATATTTGTCCATTTACTCCAAGGTGTTAGCTCTGATGAAGTCTGCTTAGTTAGAATATATCCAATGCACTAAACCTAAGAAAAGCCTCCTGCGCATTTGCAAGTTTGATCTTGAGTGCTGGCAAGTGAAAGTACGTGAGAGGTGTCTGCTGAGCCAGCTGCAGATTGAGGGGAGATGGAGGTAAACGGATTGTTGTTCAGAGCAATTGATACATTGCCAATAGACTGAGCTTCCTGTCCGGGTTTTGTGGCGAAGGTGCTAAACACTTCAGGAAACCAGATACACTTGCACATGCTCTAAAGAGATTGAGGGACAGGGAAAGGTGGAGAGGGGGGCATGAGAGATGAAGATAGTAGAAAAAGAAGAAGGATGAGTAAGACACTGAGGTTATTGTAGTCCTATATGTCCTAATAATTTGAGGTTATTCAAACTGTTTGCAAAACAGCAGCAGTGTTGGCAGTTTAAAGTAAAATAAGTGCTCATTTCTCAGAAAATGTTTGTTCTTCTCTTTAATGAGATGGAATGTAGTTAATTTAGCAGCTGAGAGGCAAAGCGTCATTTACACAACAATCAAATGATCCTTTACAAAACACACTCAATATGCATTAGATGTCGGCTTTGTGTATATAGGGTGGACTCTTATGTACTCAAATGTGTGTGTGTGTGTGTGTGTGTGTGTGTGTGTGTGGGGGGGGGGGGGGGGGGTTGGATGTTGCACAGTGGTGAAAAATGCCAAACTGAAATCATCCATCACAATGCAATAAAAAGGCCTGCAGCGCTCTGAGTGGGTGAGAGGAGTGAGATGTTTGTATTGGCCCACTGGGTTTCCCTGCATGAAGGAGGGAAGGCGTAAATGAATGTGTAAATGTTAAAAAATGTTCTTTTTATTAAGAGGAATTGCATCATTAAATCACATTATAAAAACAAAAAATGCACCATTAATTTCCTTCCCAAACAGCCTTAAGTACACGTCTCTCTGTCCCTGTGCCCATCTCTGTGTAGCCCCATGGGGCGTCAATCTCAAAAAGCCATTTCATTCCATTACACAGATCAGTTTGGCTGGTGAAATCTATGAGCACATGTTTAGGAATGGAAGAATCAGATGCTCAAAAACAACTTTCCGTGTGTGTTTAGGCTTGTTTTTCTGCTGGCCCAACAGACAAGCCAGCAAACAGGTAATGTCTCCTTTCCTCTCTTTGCCCTTCCTCCATCAGGACATGAAAGGTAGCATGAATAATAGATAAGGGAGGTGATGAGATCAATCAGAGGCTATCAGTCTAGGAGATAGGAGTGGACAGAGTGGGATGTAGATCTGCAGCGGACTGGACTAGAACAGCAGGCCTGCTGTCAGAGATAGCAGGAAGAGGTGGAGATAAGCAGTGATCTACAGGGCATGGGGATGGCTTGACTACAGAGTCCAAATATGTGTTAAGCAGCAGAATGAGAAACATCTCATCGTAAGTCTGCATCCACGTCCATGCATGCATGTTTTGACCTCCCGCACTTCTTCATCTCACATCTGTGACAATGCCACAGCAGCATGACAAATGCAAACAAAAGGTTCAGCTATTCATCACTGTACACAGGAGGGTGAGGCTAATTATACAACTGTGAAAATCATGACGTTCTGTTGTTTTTGTTTGTCCTCTAAAAGATTACAATGCTGAGCATGAGGGTGTAGGGGAAAAAATAGCCTTACAGCTTCTCTGGGAGGAAGGTAGAGAGACACTAAAAAAAAGAAGGAAAGCAAGCACACATACACACTCAAACACAGTTTGCATTTCTACCACCTATACCTCGTCTCAGCTTGCAAGCATGATTAATCCAATGCAGAGTGAGGGGATTTTGACCCTAAACAGAAAAGTACTGTTGAGGCTGCAAGAGGCACTGATTTATGTCGGTACCCCTTCATCCACATTAATTATCCCCATGCAGGTGCAGGCCCAAATTCCTCATCCCCCCAGCTGTAGCCACATGCTGTACACACTCAGATACACACACGTATAAAAAAACACAAACAAATAAAGCAGGCACATTCAGCCTGCTCCCATTGTCTTGCCAGGCTATACTTACGGTATCTGGGTGGCACACACAACACTGGCCATCATGGCAGTGAAGAATTGTGCACCCAGATTTAGCAGACACCCAAATAACAAACTAACTGCAAACAGAAATAGACACATGCAAACATAGTTTGTCCTGAAACACTCTTGCAGCTCAGGTTTTCCTCAATGCATCTCTTCTCTTTCTCTTCCACGCACTTCACCAGTAAATCTTTAATTACAGCAGCCACATCAGAATAAAATAACACTTTACAATTATAAGGAGAGTATTTTAATATAATTTTTGAGCCCTGAACTGTAAGGAATAAACATACAAGGTAAAATAAAAAAGTTTGTGTGTATTCAGTGCATCATTCTAAAATTGTGGATGGTGAATGTAGTGTCTCAGTAAGATGAACTGTAGCTTTCCCTTATCCTTTAGTATCCCAAGTTTTTAGATAAAATCTTCATCTTAACAGTAAGCAGAAGCACAACCAGTCAAATCATTTTACAGATATGACAACTACAGTTGCTGGTTATTAGATAGCTGGAGAAAAATAAAGTGATGCAAAGAAGTCAGTAACTATCTGCTCCCCAGTTTTACATTATGTTTTAAAAGTTATCTTTCACCTCTTTTTCCTTTATTTTCCTCCTCTTTTGGTGGACTTTTCACAAAGTTATTGTCCCTAGGTGACACCAGACTCAGAGTTACACCTGTTTCTGTCTTTCTGTGTGGTACATGCAGCTCTAAAACTGTGCTTCCCCTAACAGAGCTACTGGTGTGTGATGTGTCACTGAGAGCTGCACTCATTATGGCCTACATTAGCACCCTGCCTCGCCCTGATTACTCCCCCGCTGAGCTGAAATCTACAGCGCGAGTGTGTTTCTGCATGTTAGAGTGAGAGAAAAATGAGGAAGAGAGACAATGTAAGAGAATCAGAGGGAGTGAAAATGAAAGGACAAAAAAAGAGAGACACTGTTTTTTCCCTCTTTGGGATGAACACTGTCTTCATTCAGTGACAGCTTCCTCATTTCTTTATTACAAATGGCTGCCAGTGCTGGTCGGCATGCATCAGGAGCTTGGGAGCGGACCCCATCACCGCTCCTCTGTCGCTCTCATTTATTACCCAGTTTGTTTGCACTCTTATCCGCGGCCTTGCCCTGCCAACCCATCCATCAACTTACAGACACACCCAGACACACACACACACACGCGTCCGCCTGCCAACTGTCAGCACCTTGTCTTTCTTGGCATGAGACACAAAGACATGTACATGCAGTTTTTGCATTTCCATTAGCCATCAATACACTTAATGTTAGACTTGCACACACTTAAATGTGCGGTCCAAGTGGTGAACTCTCCTTTACTTCTATTTCCTGTCACATTGCTTCATCTCTGTCATCTATTCTTTTGCTCCATTTCTTTCTCTACTCCAAATTTCACTGCAACCTAGGGCTGGACGATAATTCAATATCAATATATATCGATCGATAGAGGTTTTTTCAATATAAAAAAAGAGTGTCAATAAAAGTTCAATATAGAAGCACAGTTTTCTGCTGTAGCCTACTGGGTTTCAGTGTTATGCCCCTTTCAGACTTCCAGTGGAAAGCGGTAATATTGCGGACTCTGTCCTTTATAATGCTGCATTCAGACATGCATACCGGTCTTTTACCTCGGAGATGTACCAAATATGTACTGGCTGGTCTACATGTCACAAGAGCGGAAATGTTGCAGCATGTCGTTTTGGCTGAAAGCACAAGAAAATGATCTAGACAGAGTTGAAGGGAGAGTGGGGCTGTGCTGACTTTTCCACAACATTACCTAATGTATGAAAGCGCAGGAACACAATAAGTCCGCAAGGAAGCGGCATGTTTGAAAAGACAAGTCTGTTTAAAGAGCGGACAGACTTTACCGCTCATGTTTCACAATGCAAGTCTGAAAACGGCTTTAGTTTAAACTTTATTATAAGTAGGAAATTCAGCAAAAGCTTAAATGGCCAGGGCTGCACCTAAAATTGCTTTTAATTTGATAATGGCTTTTTTGATAAATATCGATATTGATCGATACAGATTTTATTTTATCGATAATCTTTTTTTTATATCGTCCAGCCCTACTGCAACCCCCCTAAAATTTCAAATCCTCAAGGGGACAAATGTTTATATGAGTGCAGTATTGGTCAAATCTTCACTCAATCTTCTGGATTTAGTAATCAATGCTTTAAGAAAGTCTGAGCACAGTTACATTTGTCATCTGTGAAAACTCCAGCAATGCAAAAGAGAAAAGACAAGTTAATGTGAAATAAGTTTATCAAAACAAAAACATTTTTTTCAACTTAAAGAAAGATGCAGTAGCAGAATTTGTGTTAAAGCAGAAATCAGTAACTTCAGCTCGGGGCTCCCCCTAGTGGTGTCCTTTCACTGTCGTAAAGTTTAACCCCCCTACACCCACACAGCACACAGCCGGCTTCTCTACCTGCCTTTCCTCTATTTTGATCCTTGGATATATTTCTAAGCGTTTACTAGCTTGTTGATGCTACGTTGCTGCGTTGGTAGCAGCAACCGTCTCCCTCTGCTCAAAGCAAAGACCTGTATCTTCTGAAACGGGACGTTTTACCCGCGATTGCGGGCAGATATGTCGTGGATTATATTTTTCTCTGGTGTTGGCGGTGTAGCAGGTAAGAATACGAAATTTTATTTACTTTTTGCGGACGTGACAAGTGATTATTGAGCCTGAAGCAGTGATGCTTCACCCGGCGCCTGAGCAGCGCAAGCTACGTGAATCACTCTGGTCCAGCAAAGAGTTGGTTATGAGAGCCAGGAGCCGTGTTTAGGTGGTGTGAAGCTAAAGAAATGTTTTCTTCGAATTAGCGCTGGTAGTCTGGTTAAAATCAGAGCTGGAAGCAGCTCGGTAGATAGGGGACCTGAGTACCATACAGCGGTTTCTGTTGTCGCAAGTTCTGTTCGGGTCGGCGCAGGCAAAGTTGCATAGAGCTGCTCGCAGGCCAGAGGCTCCAGCGGGAGGGGGGGGGGGAACATTGAATCGCTACGTAAACACTTTGTTTAGCCCCACGGGGATTCCGAAAAGCATTTATTGAGGTAAAAAAGTTACTGAGTTTCCCCTTTAACATTTTGGCAGTGACACATTTTATGGAAAGAAAGTGGCTTTAACTACTTTGGTGGTATGAGTTGAAGCAACCGAAATAAAAAAAATCTGCATGAGACAGCAGTCGTTTTCCTGCTTGTTTTAGATCTGTAACTATGTATAATACAAAGCTAAAACTTGTGCTCATTTTCTATGAAGATACAAAAAGTCCTTGTCCTATACATTAAACATTCAGTGAAGGTGTCCTGCTATAAATAAATAAATATAAAAAAAAAAAGGGGGGGAAAAAAAAAAAAAAATACCTCTTATCAGTTCGCTAAAAAAAAAAGAGGGCAAAGGGCAGGCAAAAATGAAAATAATAAAACAAATTATAAGTCAATAGATCCAATTAATATAAGAAAAAACTTTAATTCCAATTAAATTAAACTTATTTCTCTCTCTGAAACAAATGAAGAAGCCACCAGAGGACAAGGAAAGGTGTTCTCGGCTCCTTATATTGGTCCTTCGTACCACAGAGATGGAGGCACAGGGCAGCTGAGTCCTTCTTTTCTCAGTGCAACGTCAGAAACACAAGTGTTTGATGACGTCACTTCCATCAAGGCAGGTTATTAACGACAGCTACATTTAACCATCAAAAATCAATGAATGTACTTGACAAATATTTGAGCACTGCCCTTTATAAATGAATACTGCTTTTAAAATAAAGAAAGCACTTATCTTATTAGGTGGATGATCTAGTTGAGTGGACTGCTATTTGAGATCAAACAAAAGTATGACTTTTACTGACAAGGCGGAACGCACTTAAGTGTCACTGGACTGCTGCTGTTCTATGTCCAGTACCAGTGTACTCAAATATATGATTATGCCTCTGTTCCTTAATAAAGTTGTTGATTAGCTGTACATGTAGGATCTTCAACTCCGGTTCTCGAGATCTACTAACCTGCAGATTTTAAAGTTTCTCTTTTGTAGCACAACTGATTCAGATAAAGAGATAATTCATTAGACTTGTGCAGAACCTGCCAAACAGCTTTTTGAGAGGCTGTTTCATTTAAGTCAGATGTGTTACAGCAGGGAAACATTTAAAACCTGCAGGAAAGCTCTAGAGGATCAGAGCTGGAGATCTGATGTAATAATAGCAACAGCACCAAGCCTGCTGCTGTTGGTAACAAAGGGAGATAACCACAATCCAATCAAAACGTAAACGTTACAGCAGGAGCAAGGGAAAATCTTCACCCAGAGTGGCATTTTCAAAAATATTTGACTTGAAGACAAATCTGTGGTTATCAAAATGCCCAGGTTAGTGTGTACAAGGTCTAAACCTAAATACCAGAGTCAACACCTGTAGCTCTACAGTAATTGTAGGACCACTGATGATAATATTAATACACTGTTCAACGCACATCTTGGACCAAACAGTACTTAAACAGCATAGATTTCTCATCTATCACATTCTTTTTAAATGATCACTTTCACTTTAAGCCATAGCTTTCTTATCAAGGACAGAGACTTTGTTTTCTTGATTCTTGACGTTACAGTAATTAATAGTTAGAGTGCAAAATGTTTTTAAAGTGACAATATACTTTGTGAAACAATTTCCTTGTACTGAAACATAAAAAAACCTAATATAAATCAAATAAATCTCTATACAGATATACTATACTTTAATATGCAAATCAAACAGGACAAAACTGCCTGATCATCGTCATGACATTTCAAGATATTTTTGAACTAGGACCGACCATTCTGTGGCTGAACACATACATAGACTCACACTGAGCATATTTTGGGGGCCAGCTGCCAGCAAATGAAGGATCTCCTTCCCAATTCACTTGTTATTGTGCTGTCTGGGTGACAAGTATACCTATAGAGTGAGTATTTATTTCCGGAATGTTTTGTTCCGTTTTCCTGCAATGATGAATGTTTCTTTTATAAATCCATCGCCAGGCCTTTTAAACCATAAACAATATTTCTCCAGCCCAGATTCCTTGTGCAGCAGTCTTGGGGAACCTTGAGATTTCCAGGCTCTGATTTAATGGCTCATAATTCTTGAAAGGCAATCCTTCTTCACCCTCCAACGCTCAGATGCACCATCGTGTGGGTAGCCCACACACTCGGCCTCTGCACCTCTGCAGATCCCCAGGTCAGTCCAACGCCAGTTAAAACTATTCAGCTGGAAATAGCACTATGGTCTCTCTGTCAGTGGTGCTGAATTACCTGCTGGGGGCCAACAGGACAGGGTTTCCTGTTAGTTTGTTTTGTAAATGCTCCTTGCATTTTTATAGACGTGTTTGCTCCAAGGTATGTTCCTGGATTATTAGCAACTAGAATATGTTTTTTGACTATGAAACATGTAAGTAAATCCAATTTGTAATATTGACAAAAAGACATCAACATCCTAATGAAGGATGGATTTTATTTTACTGTGAATTAAGAGTGAAATAATAATCATCATCATCATCTTCTATCTGGAATATCTTATCCTAACTGAGTGAGTATATCCTCAATGAGCAGATTGACCTAGCAGGAGAGGGGCTCAGCTCATCACAAGCACTTCAAAACTTGCATGCAGTAACGGGTTGTAAAATTTACTCAAAACTGAACTTCAACTTAACCATCTTTCTACATGTCTTTTATTTCAGTGGCCCACAGGAGAGGTTAAGGTGATTTAAAAACCCCTGCAAGTCAACTAAGTACAAGGGGAAAAACAACAGCAAGTTAAAAAAGCAATCATTAAGCTCGTATCTCTAATTGTGTTCCTTTCTCTCCTTGTGTATAATCCCTGGTTCCTCGCTTTGCCTTCATTAACAATGGATGAATTAATTAGAAACCTTCATAGGATTTCTGCACAGTGAACCCAAGAGATAAAACACATCCTATTCCTCAGACCTGCTCTTTTCCTTCCATTTTCTTTTTTTCTGCTCTCCCCTCCTTCTGCTCTTAATTGTATTGTTTGCTTGTTGCGTCGATAGCAGGATTAATTTCACTATAGATCAGGATTATTGACCTTCTCGTCAATGTTATTTCATTTCTGTAAAGTGCTAATTATAGGGAACAGGGGGAAGCAAATTGCACTGTAACTTGCCTCACTTGCTTTCCAATAAAACCAAAAGAAAACAACATTAATTTCCTCTCAGTTGCTCTCCTTGGTAAACTCAAACACCATCATGAGATAATGTTTGAATGAGTTCAAAACACATGATCTATCTGTGACATCTAGCGGGGTCATTGTTAGTAATCGCTGTTCTTGATTTGTTAACTTTACATATTTTCAAAGGACTGTAGTGCACTCTGAACCGTTCCTCTCCAACAAATTCCATTCCAGTCACACTCGCTGCTCTTTTCTTGGTTCTCTCACTTCATTTCAGAAAAGGGGAGGGCACAGTTCATAAACAATTAACTGGCTGGATAAGTGATACACTCAAGCTCTAATAGACCTGAAAAAAACAGTGTTATAAATTCTGGTAATTGACTGAAAGGAGGTGAGCACCGGGCCAGCGGGACACCATCTCAAAGCAGTTGCTGGAGTAAGAAATTGTTGGCACTTTTGTACCATTATTATAAAAGGTGACAAAATTTTTAGGCAAATATGCAAGCAACTGTAGAAATGTGTTTACATACACTCAAGATATCTTGCAGGTTTGCACCATTACATCCATTTTGTGATTACATCTACCTCCAAAAGGTCTACCTATGCACAGTGAACCCTTAAGACCCTCTTAGCCGCCCCTTCTGCTTCTCTCCACCCCTCCCTTCTGCCACAGTCCTCTAATGAACTGAAAGGTCAGAGCACTAATAAAACTATTAGCAGAAATGAATCTCTCAGATGTGTTAATGCACTTTTAATTCCTGTTAGCAAATTTCATCCCCCAGCAGTTTGTGGCCCGCTAATGAGAAATAAAACGCTCCGCTCTAGGGAAGGGGGATGGGGGAATGGGTCGATGCTCTGGCTACTCCATAGCATTCTCCATACACACACATGCACTCCCACAAGTAATATACACTAACACTGCACCTTGAACACACCCTGGATGTGCGGGATGTTATTCACGGACCGAGGCCCGTTTTCAGCCCTGTGATTCTGCAGGGTTAATTAAAGAGCACATCTCCATCTGTTCTCATTCAGCCTCAGCTCAGTCTCTTCCTATCAAGCACACAAGACAGTCACACATACACACCCACACACTAAATCACACTTTTACTACTCAGTCCCTCTTTATCATCAGAAGAAAAACATGATACTTGACACGACGACATTTGCAGACACAGATAAACATGCTCCAACTAAAAGACATCATCTGGCCTCTCACCCAGCTTGTCTCCTGACCTGACTAATGAGGTACAGACAGAGCTTGACCTTGTTGTCTAGAAGCCACAAGAGGATATTAAGCCATTATAGGCAAGGTATTCACCGTGTTACATGTGTCTGTCAGTACCTTGTCACATGGATCCTTTAAAAGGAAGTTCAAAGTGTCTTCTGGGTAAAACTTTTCCATTAACAAGGGTTTTTTTTTAGTTAGAAAAAAAACATGCCTGTAACTCAGTTCATTAGTAAATAATTAATACATTAGTGTTCTTGCAACTAGTAGGAAAAGTATGTTGTTTAGCAGTCCAGAAAACTGATGTGTTAAATATCAGAAGGCCAAAGGGGGTGTTATTTTTTCAATAGTTTTTGTTAATCAAAATATTAAGAATTCTACTGTATTTAAATAAAAAGTGAGAAATGAACCTTTAAGTATAGATAAAACTAGGAATGCACAATACTGGAATTTTGGCCAATATCCAATATGCCGATATTTTAAAACTCATGTGGCCGATAACCAATATCGATACTGATATTAACGCTGAAAACAGTTTTTCACACACAGTTTGACAATAGTTATTATAGTTAAATACATTAAAACCCTACAACTATGCAGAATGAGGATATCAAAGTTACAGGAGGACTGAATACAAATGAGTGGTGCATTTTTCAGATCTTTATTTGTAAGAAGTTTTAAATGCTATGTATCATTTTCTTTCTACTTGACAATTAGGAGATAGTTTTTATTGGTCTGTCACATATAATCCAAATAAAATATACAAGCATATTGTTTTAACAAGATAAAAGTTAAAGGGTGTGAATAGTTTTTCAAGGCACTGTATCCAAAATTTGAAGTATACATTTGCAATGCCACATGTCAGCAGTTGTTTGATTAAAATTAACCCCACTCAGGGCGCGTTCACACTGACACTGCTTAAACCCCGGTCTGCTTCCTCAGATAGCCCGGTTTATTTGGAGCAGTGAGAATGCGCATTAGCACTTTGGTGCCAACCACTGAAGCAAACTTTAGTCTACTTGAAAACCAGGATCTGAGTCACTTTTTTTCCCTTTTTTTTTTTTTTTTTTTTTTTTTTTGTTTGTTTGTTGTTGTTGAATGATCTTGTCCGGCTTCATGACAGCTATATGACTGCTTTGTTGTGCTGAACAAATTTGCTTTGCAAAGAGGAGCTTTTTCTTTATTTGGATCCCCCTTAGCTGCCACTAGGTGGCAGCTAGTCTTCCTGGGGTTTGCATGATTGTGTCATGTCAGCAAATACTATATATGCCAGTTTACCATAAATATAACATGTTAACATCAATATCTGCTACAACAGTAAAAACAAAATGGTCAATAGAACTTCACCTGATGTGAATCAAATACTATTGCAAAATGGAAAATGAAAGAGTCAACTCAACTTTGAGGATTAGAAACAAGGGGTCCCCAAACGTTTCCATGGAGCAACCCACCTGTGGAGGTGTTTGGCTCAGCAGGCCATCAATCAGATTTCACACAACAGAATAAGCCATGTCATGTAAAAAGAAACATTCACAAAAAAACACACTCCATATGGAGTTGTAATCAAAAACTTCAAACACACAGTAACAAGCACAAAAAGCAGCTATCATAACATTTACAACCAGATAAACACACTGACAAACTGAATAGGTCAAAAAGTTCTCACATCAGCATTTAACCTGAGCTAATGAAATGCTTCTCATTGGCAGAGTTTACAGGAGTTTCTCAGTTGGACAAGGACACATGTAGACAGTATGTGTGTACAGACTACTTTTGCTTAGCAGCCATAGTATTAAAATGTCCGCCTGTCAGTTTACCAGCATACAATATCAACTAATATTTTATTTATGACACCAAGAAATCCTATATAGGGCCTCCTGTATATCCAAGGTTGCAATAACCAGTATCTTTTATGTTACACCAGCCGTCTCACCTGTATCACTTCTTTATTACACGGTGAACTCACATGATGGCAAAGCTGACTGTTGCCGATTAGAAAATATTTGATTCCATTTTTTCATTTCAATCTTTGTATTCTGAGTCCTAGGCTTTCCACCGATCAGCTTGGTTTGATCGGATCGGCAGATATTTCACATTTTTTTCATATTTTCTGATAGGTCCTTAACTTTTCATTCACCGATCCGATCAATGACGTCATTGTCATTTTGAATCCGCTCTGG
Source organism: Atherinomorus stipes (assembly GCA_023101725.1). Taxonomy (NCBI): domain Eukaryota; kingdom Metazoa; phylum Chordata; class Actinopteri; order Atheriniformes; family Atherinidae; genus Atherinomorus; species Atherinomorus stipes. The sequence continues at coordinate 2,545,544 of JALJCO010008621.1, forward strand.
TAAAACTCTCATTCACACCAATTAAACTTAGAAAACGAGCAAACAAACAAAGCAGAGTTGACACGTACTCACGAGTATGTGTTTTATGTCTTCGTGGCGTTTTTGTTGTGAGTTCTGTCACTATGTGCTGGACAATAAAGTTTTTACAATCCCAAATACGCCACACGTAAAAGATGGCGACGTCGGTTGCAAACATGTCAGCTCTTAGACTGAAAGGACACAGCGCATTTCCTGCATTTCCACAAACAACAGTTTACCTTAAACTGTTGCACCACAAGTGTTTGTCTCCGCGAGACCGTAAATAACAGGACTCCAGACCGCGGAGACCCAGTGTCGAGCACTTCGGCCGCCGCGTACTCCTTGTGTGCTGCAGCAGGTATGTACACAAACGCTCCTGACGCTGACGCATGCGTCCACAGCAAATATATTCCAGCCCTACTGTAGCGATACCGGACTACATGAGCTGCAGTGGGTTGTTCATTCTTACGTTGAGGTTTTTCCGAGGAAACAGTCACTCAATTAGTTTGACCACTGATATGACATCATCAGATGTGAGCCACAACTTCTGAAGCAGCATTACTGCCTTCATTTGCACTGTTACTGTAAATAATTTCAGTTATGACTGTTTAAGTTGGGCTGTTATTTGTGCCACTGGCTCAAATTATTTTGGTTTGTCCTGATTAAACCTGAATGCCCATTAGAGGTTATTGATGTTTAACCTTTTCATCTCAGTCAGTTCAGGACAAAAAATGGAAACAAAAATCCTTTTTGATACTCAGTAAACTGTATAAATACAGGTAAACGAGCTATTTAAATAGATACATTTGCTTCCTCACATGATCGGATTGGTGATCGGTTTTTTAAAACTCTCTGATCGGTGATCGGCCCCAAAAATCCTGATCGTGTAAAGCCTGAGTCCACACTTTGCAACGTTCCTCTGAATCTTAGCTGTACCGCTTCTGTGCACTTTGCCCATGATGACCATTCAAAAAGTATATTACTGTAACTTTAGTCAGTCACCATTATTGGTGACAACTGACCAGCATATGAAGTTTTGTCTTTCACCCCATTTTCAGCCCAGGCCACTGGAAATTCTCTTGCTTGTCCCTGGGCCAATCTGGGCCTGGACTGACTAAAAAATACATTTAGGATGTTTTACCACCAGTTCGTGGTGCTACTGCTGATACTACCGCGCAGGTGCACCCCACTGTCACTGAGGGAGAGTCCAACATTACCTGCCCACTTTGCAGAATCGTGAAATAATTTAGATAAAATCCACAATGAGACTAATGTATAACCCATTGCATTGCAAAACTGTAGTGGAGTAGAGAGAATATGGATTTCCTTTAAATTGTATTGAAGCAAAAGTCAAAAGTATCCACAACTATATCTACTTAAGTAAAGTGCAGATACCTCAAAAACATGAAGTATGTAACAAACTTGTACACTAATATTTTACCTCTACTCTCCTGCTGTTCATATTGGCAACTTCTTGTGAAAACGGTTTAAGAACCAAAAACCAAATTAAAACACTGGAGTATCCTGTTGTGAATGCCCACTTAGTTCGCCCCAGAGTGTAGATAAGATGAGCTGATCTGAGATCTGTGACTTCAGCAAACACAAACCGGAGGAGCAAAGGACACTACTCATTTTCCTACCATTTTCATTTATATAATTCATGTTGGGCTGGGTAGTTGATTAAAGGCTTTTTGATGTGACAAACTTGGATTGCACATTTCTGATTTACTTCAACTTTAAAAACTGGATAATCTTTGTGAAAAAAAAAAGAGTCCAGTCAAATAACTATTTTCTTTATCCAGTCCTTTTTTCAGTGGATAAAACAGAGAGCAGAAGAAGGAAAAAAGAAAAAAAAACCTAAAGGGGAGGGAAATAGACATTCTATTACCAAACTAAGCCTTTTAATCAATAAAGAGATAAAAGATATTTTAATCAAAGACATATTTCCTTGTTTGTCTAATGCTTCTGCCGCCACCATGCACATAATCTTTAAATGCTGAAAAGGATGCATAATGCTCTCCCAGAGAGCCACTCATCCATATAAACACAAAACAGGAGCAGTCAGCAGAAACACACACCAGCCAGGCCCTGCTCACAGACACTCCATAGACGCCAAATTACATTAGGATGGGCATATTAAGGGGAATTGCATCCTGTAAACTAGGATATTATTTCTGCATTGAAACACACTGCTGGAGCACACATACACAAATAATCTTTCAACATCATACTCCCCAGCCCTGTGCTCCCTATTCCGTAACAGATCTATATTGTTTTTGTGCACATGCATGAACACACACACATGCAAACCATAAACACAAAGCAGGGTGCTATTAGGTGAGGGCAGGTTGTCGGACATGGAGGCATCCGCCAGCCGTGGCTAAAGCGTTCCAATGAGATTAGAGGGGTAACCGGACCCCGACCAGGCCAGCTGAACTGAGCTCACAGTGGGATAACAAGTCCAGAGGTGGTGCGCAGGCTGGATCAAGTTCCAGGAGCTAATGGGTCAAATACCAACTGACACTTAATTGAGTGATTAAATGTATACATTAAGATGTGTGTGAGGGGGTAGGTGGGTGAATTAGTACATTTTCTGTAAGATAATACACTTTCATGTTCCTTTATGTTTCTGTTAATTCTTTGCGGCCCAAGGACTTCCTTAAATATGATTTATCCATACGTTACATCAGCCTTTAATGGGTTTTTAAAAGAGGTGTGTGTGGTCCAGACTGGTATCAGTGCATCAGAGTTTTCACTTCTACCTAGCACCAGGGAACAAACAGCAGCTCTGGTAATAATGATTCATGCTTTCCGTCAGACCCCCTGACAGGCAGAGTTCGATCCCCTGTTCAGCACACTGTAGCGGCAGCTACAGCAGCCAAGGCAGACGCAGGACCACGGACATCATCATAACAGCTAAGGGAGTGCAGGGCTGCTGACATATTGATCGCCTCTCAGTTAGAGGTTTGATAGATTGACCTCAGAGTCTTGACTTTAAACAGTAAAACAAGGGGAGAGTCAGAAAGTCAGAGAAAACAATCGAGACCTGTAAGGAAAGGGTAAAAGTAAAATAAGTGACTGCCCAATTCCATCAAAAAATTTAAAATTGGAAACCATCTCAGTTTCCCAGTGCCCAAAGCCTGGCCAGCAATCCAACAATTATGTATGGCATTGCTCCAAGCACCAAATGCTCCAATTTTGAAAAACCATAAAAAGAAACAAAATAAATAATTTTGAAATAAAATTACCATTATGTTGACATATTGTATCAATAACATATTAGAATTTCATTCCTGTGTATTTATTTTATCTTCATCGCCTCTCAAGTTGAGTGCATCTTTCTCATTTTATACAAGAAGCCACAATTTGAATCAGCTCTTACGACCAGAATTAAATGATTTGTATTTAAAACAAGCAAAAGGATAAGGTACAGTATAATATGCATAAAGGCTACATTTCTTCTTCCCTGCCCCCATACCAACTGTCTACAGCTACTCTTCAGACAGTCATGCAAAGTCTAATCCCTTGCCTCCGTCAGGTCTTGTGGGGCTCTGAGGCCAGAAAGGGCCAGAGAGGGTACAAGCTCACGCTAACGATAGAGGAAACCATGTCCAGTCGGCTGGAGCTTGAGATGGAACAGAAAACCCTGCACCATTGTTCTGCCAACACACTGACAGCTAGTGATTTAGGACCAGGGCTGCCCAGGAGCGTTAGGGGAAGAACAGGAGCAAGGGAGGTCACAGAGAGGCTCCACAGGCGCCCTTCAACAATCCTACCCGAATCCCTCCATCCATGCGATGGCAAAATGAATCATGGCTGACCCAGTGCGAGGCCTGTGCCTGGCCTCTCTCCACCACCCTATATGCCCTCCATCTAGCCCCTCCTTTTCGTGGACAAACATGACAAATCTGGTGTTTATTTACTTAAGAAGACCTTGAGAAAGAGCAAAGGGGGGCAGGTAAAAAAAAAAAACTGTAAAATCAATAGAGTTAGTAGTTCCTGCCCTGCTGCTGCTCCTTCTTGTTTGACCAGCAGAAGAAACATAAGCTCAAACCTAATAAGGACCCCAGGTGGAAAACAGACGCAGGTGTCTTCAGCAACCTCAACATAAATGGATGGAAATGCAGAAAAAAGGCAGACCACCAGAGAATCCAGAGGTGGTACAAGATGAAAACTACTTTATTACACAGGTAATCAATAATTAACAGCCGTTTTTTAAGGTGGGTGTGATAACTGTCATCTTTGGATGAATAAGACATACTGGGGACTGAATGATGGCATAAAACAGAAAACACAACAGCTTAAGTCCAAGCTGTGGATGATGTATGTGTACAGTCAGAGACATGCGAGATAAAACTGGTCTCAAAGTTTGAGCCCAGACAGCAGAGCGTTGAATGTACAGAGCCTCTGCACTCACAACATGACAGGGACAAAACAGATATGGCTTGTTCTCGGGGGAGGGGGAGGGTGGCCATCAAGCCAACCCCCTAAAAAGAAATAGTAGTGGTGAGCTGTCAAGGTTTCTGTCATATCCTACATCACGTCAGCCGCCCATTCCATCCCATCTCTGGCAAACCATGCAGACTACAACGGCCAAGGATGAAAGTGCTGGAAAATGGGAGTCATTGTAAACCATTTTCTACCCTGGAGCCCCCACCACCACCATCCTCTCCATCTCCACCCCTCTTCTTCCCGACTGCTCTTGAAGACAAATGGGTCCAGGGCAATGACAGAGTGCCTGGTCCACAAATCACCAGCGGCCGGTCTGTTCGTCCACTGCTTCCTCTTCCCCCGCTGCCCCCTCCCTGCACCCAACCTCGCCCCTCCTCATTCCCGGCTGCTCCATTAGTCATGTGCACGCGGGCAGCAGCCAGCAGCCGTAATTAGACAAGGACAAATCGCCAGCTGTGGACACAGACGAGTCCGGCCGCTAAACAAGGCCCTGTTTCCATACTGAAGGGTGGGCGGCAAGAAGGGCCAAGGAGAGGACTCGTGTGTCAGGGAAAAGGAGGGAGGGGTTGGTACTGTCCAAATCACCCTGCAATCCTCTAGGCTTGGCCTGGCTACTCATTATTATCCTGCACATGTCACCCATTCACCCTAAAGCTAAACCAACTCCAAAAAACCACTGCTTGCCTAAACTCCATTTCCAGTCCAAACCTGGTTAACATTTTGACCCCAAAGGTCTTCTGTATTCTTTTTTTTTCCTACATTACCCTTTAATAAAATGGGGGGGCTACATAAACTCAAGTTAATATTCTTGGCCTTGTGTTTTCACAAGGATATTGTTAAAGAATATCCAGTTCTCTAATGTAAAACTTCTTTGGTATACTTCTGAAAGTGCTGAATGAGTGAAATTCAACACAACCTGCTCATTCATACAAGTCGGGACACAAATGTCCATCTTTCAGGACAAGTAAAGACATAAACCTAATGCAAGTCTCCATCACATTCCTGTGAATCCAACACCACTACGTCACTTGTTTTTGTGGTGGTCAAACCAACTCTAAACAAATAAATTAAGTAAGTAACGCAAAGCTGGAGCAATAAAGTGCAATAAAGAGGTTTCAGGGTACATTAGGTGCAACATTAGAAGGATGAAATTACCAAAAATGAGAACTCACAGAATCAAATTACACATGGACGAAGAAACCGCAGTCAACAAAATATAAATTACAGTCATATGAGGGCAGAGCAGATTGAATCCACAGAGGAGTATCAGTAACAATTGCTTTGGCCGGGTCAGAGCTGCAACACACTCCCTAGGCATGAGAAGCTTGACGAGAAAAAAAAAAAAAAAAAAAGATTGCCACACACTCACTCACACAGACACACATGCACACACAAACAGCATGCTCCACTAGAGCAAACTTTATTGATCTGCCACCTAATTTCCTAATTAGTTTTTATTGGATTTCATAATCGTCATCAGGACACATCAAAAGAAACTCAAAACCCCAGCAAGATTTTCTGCTCTCCTCAACATAATTTTTTTAAACTCTGAAAATGAAGCCATGTATTCAATTGCAAGTCCCCAGCTGTGAGAGCGACCCTGTTTTCCTTTTTCCCTTACATCCCCTCCAGAATCCCTTGGACAGCAAACACTGCACAAACACACCATTTCTCCCATGTGCAGTAACTGATGTTTAGCATTGCACATTTTCTGCATGATCTCCTGCTATTTGTCACACTGCTCTCTCCTCAAACACCTCTCACTTGTAGCACGTCAAACACACTGCAGTACAAGGCATAGAAAAATGTGGAGATAGAGGAGGAAAACACTCCATTACTGAAAACGATTCTGGTCATTGGCTGTTTAGACTTTTTACTTTATTACTTGATGTCTTTCATAATTAAGCATACTGTCCCGAGTGAAACATTTGTCATACGTTTTGATGTCTAGTGTTACTGCAAACCAGTCAGCTTATATGTTCAACACAGGAAATGTCTTTCAAATGCTGTGAGCTGTTTAGCTCCCTGTGCATCAGCATGCTAAAAGGTTGCAAGTCCAGTAGTGAACAGAGCGTCCCAAAATCTACAGCAGCTGGCCAGCGGTTACTGCACATCTGAGTGTTTTTCTGTCTTACGTGTGAGACAATGACAGATATACTGAGAACAGAAGGAAGGCAAGATCTTGAGGGAATCTAAAGACAAAGAACATCCAATGTCTTCATTCACATTTGGGAACATTTAGGTGTATTGACATCTGTTTATAAAGAACCAAATCCACTAAAAACAATGGAAGCGATTTCCACATTAGTGCAATGAGTGTCCCTTTGGACCACAGGCTTCAGCTTCTCTGAGCACCTCCACGATCATATCTGTTCCACATGATCCTAGCTGCACCATCTGGTGTGCAATAAATGAGAACAGGGGAAGAACTTGGAGGCAGAAAACTTTAGCCTGTACATAAACATCGTGTCAATTTAAACCACTGCTTTAAAGCTAAAACTAAAGCAAAAAACTAAGAAAAAAAAAAAACTACTAAAAACCTTCTGTTTCTAAGCTTAGCTACACTAATTAAATGTTCACTCCCAGATGTTAAACAAGTGATTTTCCTGTTTTTCTCTTTGTTATGGACCATTGTGTGATAAAAACCTCTGGCATGAACACACCAACACAACAGCTTCTAAAAGGAGAGAGGATGAAGAAAATGAGACAGGATTGTCATTGTTAATGACAGCAGAGACAATAACAGCTGATGCAGTAAATCTTAAAGTAAGATACTTTGTAAAGCATATAAAACTTGATGTTTTCTTTTGTATGCAATTCAAATCAAGGTGACAATCCTTAAAGGCACACTGTGTAATCGGGAGCAGCTCCCTCGTACTTTTCATGCTGCATTCGCGTGAAACCGGGCAGACCGACGACATCCGCTGCATGTAAAGTTATCACCGGCCTCTATGGGAAGACGTGGTCCGTCAGTTACAGTGACATCAGTCCACATCTGATTTGTTGTCATGGCGATGTCGTATTGTTTTCCCTGACCCATGTTTTACAGTCTTTCGCTTGGCTTCATTGATTAAAATGACATCTGGTTTGTTACCAACGGCCGTCTGCCCGACTGCACGTGAACCCAGCGTCAGTGAGACGCTGGTCTCTCCCCCTCTGCAGCGCGGTGACTTTTCAAAGGCATTACCTCGAACTGAGCTGAAAACTCCGGTGTGTCCGGTGAGTTTCTGTGTTTTCCTACCGTCACGCTTCTCCCGAACGCAAAAACATGGCGATACGACATGGCAGCCTTCACCGAGCCGCCCCGCTCGATGTGTAAATGAATGATACGAACGGCAAATTTAGAACTTAGAGGAGCACTTCAGTTTGTTGATGGGAGTGATTACTGATTAATGAAAAAACACTTTTGAACCAAATAATCAGTTTTTGTGAATAAAACACAGGAGAACTTACACAATATCCCTTTAAGAAAAAACTCAAAACATTCAATAGCTACATGTGATAAATGAATTACTTTCAAAAGGTACTACTAAACCCTTTAATCTCTTCAGAGAAATGCTTCTTACATGGTATATTACAGGTACTACCCAAAAAATTAGAAAATCCTGAAAAAGTTTGTTTATTTCTGTAATTCAACTTAAAAGGTGCAATTTACATATTGTATAGACAAATATGCAAATCAATATATTTCAAGCTTTTATTTGTGTGGATGATGCTGATTAGGACTTGCAGCTTAAAGGGGAAGTTCAGGATTTTTGACATAGGGCCTCATTTACAAGTGAGCCAGAATACTATTTATCACTGAAGACAGTTTCAACATATTTCATTCCGTTATTCTAGTTCCAGGAGGTCGCTGATGCTAATGCTAGTGGAAGTCAATAGGAATCTGCTAGCCTGTCATTAATAACAATCTCATCCACTCCACAGAACATTCGAGGCAAATCATTTATAACTTCAGACTATCTGTGTAAATGCCGTGTTAACAGAATAATGTTACAAAAAAAAACGAACCTGCATTTCGTTGCATTTTGATTGTTGCTGCTGAGAAACTTTACAAAGTTTTACTTCCTGTATTTGGCAGCAGTGTTGTCATCTGCTGCTACGTGCATGAAGGAATTTGATTACACAAATATAAAGTCTAAACTACAGCCACATCTGAAAGGCATGAGGATATGTCGGATTTTGAAGATGATTTTGAACTTTTTTCATCAAACTGTTACCACGTCTCTATGAACAGAAATACACTGACAAAGGTAGTAAGCTGGTAAGAAACTAGTTCGTCAATATGTAATGCAAAATTTGTCATACAAGGCTGGTTTTAATTTTTTAACACATGAGTTTACTAGTTTAACACGGCATTTACACAGATAGGCTTACTGATTTGCCTCGGATGTTCTGTGGAGTGGATAAGATTGGTTTTAATGACAGGCTAGCAGATTCCTATTGACTTCCACTAGCATTAGCATCAGCGACCTCCTGGAACTAGAATAACAGAATGAAATATGTTGAAACCGTCTTCAGTGATAAATAGTATTCTGGCTCACTTGTAAATGAGGCTCTATGTCAAAATTCTGAACTTCCCCTTTAAGAAAACCTCAAATTCTAAAACTCAAAAAATTAGAATATTGCATTAAATCAATTTAAAAAGGACTTTAAATACAAAAAAGTCGGGCCTCCTAAAGTAAAATCTTGCATCTGTACTTAGTACTTGGTTGGGGCCCCTTTTGCTTGAATGACAGCCTTAGCATTTCAGGGTTGATTTTAAGGTTCTCTTAGTGGTTTATAACTGTCTTAATGGTCTTGGGCCCTCTTATTTATCAGACCTGCTTTTAAACTATGAACCCTCGCGGACCCTGAGGTCCTCTGGCACCGGCCTTTCAATTGTTCCTAGAGTGAGAACTAAAACTCACGGTGAGGCCTCATTCCACCATTATGGACCTCGTCTGTGGAACAGCCTGCCAGAGAACCTCAGGGCTGCAGAGACTGTTGATGTTTTTAAGAAGAGGCTCAAGACCTACCTTTTTAGCTTAGCTTTTAATTGAATTTTGTCTCATTTTTATATGATTATTTTATTTTTATTTATTTATTTATTTATTTTTAACTTTGGTTTTACGATATTCAAATTGATTCTATTTGTATTAATTCCTTTTATGTGTATTTTATTATCTAGCTTTTATTTGATTTATTTATTTATTTATCTATTTATTTTTGGTTTAACTCTAAAAATTTTAACTTCCCCCAGTGTTTCCTCATGGGGATCCTTCGCTCCAGGAGTTTCGCCTGCTCGGTCTGGGGGGTAACGGCTGTGGTGGATGCCCTTTTCTTGGTGTCTAGGGGCCTGCACTGCAGCCCTGCGGCTGTGGTGTGGACCCTGGCCTGTCATGATCTGGGGGTCCCTGCAGCTGGGCCTTATGTGGCTAGGGGGGGGCTGGCTCCTGGTGCGAATGGATCCCCAAGATATCGTTTCCTCACAGCAGTGTCATGCCAGATGGTTTTTACAGTTACTGTTTTTATACCTGTTCACTTAGAAGAGAGGAGTTGGGGGTTTGTAGTAAGGTGTGGAATTGGGAGGGGGTTGGGTGTGTGCATGTGTGTGTTTTGTGTTGTATCTGGATGTGTGAAGGCTTGTTTTTATTTGAATTCACATTTTGTTTTACTATGTCAAGCACTTTGTGTTGCTTTTTAATGGTATGAAAAGTGCTTCATAAATAAAGCTTGATTTGATTTGATTTGATTTAACCCGGTGTGGCATGGATGCAACCAGCTTCTGGCTTATCTCAGGTGTTACGGAAGACAGACATGCTTCAATCACAGCCTTGAGCTCTTTATTGTTTGGTCTCTTCCCGTTCAGCTGTCTCTTGGCAATGCCCCACATGTTTTCAGTGGGGGTCAGGTCAGGTGAGTTTGCGGGCCAATCAAGCATGGTTGTTGAACCAAGATTTTGTACTTTTGGCAATGTAGGCAGGTGCCAAGTCTTGCTTGAAGATGAAGTCTGCATCCTCATACAGCTGGTCTGCAGAAACAAGCATGAAGTGCTCTAAAATGTCCTGGTAGACGGCTGCATTTATGCTGGACTTAAAGGTGCCATGACATCAAATTTCACTTTTCTGGGGTTTTGGGTGTATAATATGATCTGTTGTGCACTGATGAGGCCATGTGAATGTCCAGAGTGAGAATCAAAGTTCCTGTTTATGGTGTGTCAGCTTTGTCTCTCTGCTCAAAAACAGTTGAATCAGACACGCTGCACCTGCAGCGCCGTCATTGATAACTGTAACTGCAGTTATTAACGTTGCATTATGATGCCAGCGCGCGATGACGCACGGCTCTGTGGAGACTCTGCTCCAACTGCGGTGACTGACGCTGCTTTTTCAGCTGACAGTCAGTGATCCCTAAGATTCAGGCATGAATCTAACATGTTTCAGACCAGCTGGAGTTACATTAATACGTGGAGGCATATTACATTTTCCGTTTCAGGAGATTATTAAGTTGCTTTGCGAGGTTGTGGAGTCTTTGATGCAGTAAAAGCACGTAAAAATCTGATTGCCGGAGGAGGCTTTTAAAGTAATTATTGGAATGGTGGGATGTCATTCTGGATGAAAAAAATGCCAAAATGGTGAGACGTTTAGTAGAAATTTTTAGGTGTTGCCATTTTGACAGTTGGGGACCCATGTCGGAGTGGAGGAATGTCAGAATGGCATTGCCTCCCGAACTTTTGCTGTGTTGTGGGTTGCAATGTTCCTGCACATGATCCATCGGGGAAAAAAAAAAAAAACTTAACCGGACGTCTTTTTTTTTTTTTTTTTTTTTTATAATTTTCTTTCTGTTTCTAACATGACAACAAAGTCAAGGGAGTCTTGTGTCAGAAGTAACCCGGAGGCGGATGGCATAGATAGCAGCTGCAAGACGCACAGACATACATTTTACTAACATCCCATCCTACCTCCTGTGCTCTAGGCATTTTCATTCTGGTAAGTGCAAATATGTGTCATAATTGGATGATTACCTTCCTACTTTCTCCCATTTTTCATAGAAATTGCCTGTAAAGCTACCTTTTATTTTGTAACATAGCCTCTGTTTATAGTGCGGTTAGCATGCTAACAGGCTACAAGGGAGGCTCATTCAAACTCATGAACGAGTGGGACCCTGGAAAAGCACTTCGCCGAGCTACTCAGATGCTTACCAATGACGATGTTGTCTGAGCCCATCGGTTTGCAGACTTCCACATCTTGGATCCAGGCGTTCGTAAGCTTGCAATTCCGAAACTGAGATGAAGTGTAGGTACTCACGCCACAGAACAAGTATGTGAAAATGTCAAGGAGGAAGCAGAAGATCGAGGTCACGGGTCCACTCTGTAGCAAGCATTTCACATGGATCCTTATCTCCAATTAACGCAACCTTCTCCATATAGCGTCTCCTTGCCTCGGGAATAAGTTAATCTTGGTACCGGTCTTTTCTTTCTATTTGAACTTTTAACATCCTTCTGTTTTCTTGTTCTAAGTCGGTCCCTCCCGCTGGCCTCAAAAAATGGCAGCGGCGTATTGTTTACCTCCCACAATGCATTGCGCTGTGACGTCGGTTCCCAAGCCCTATTGCATCCTCTGTGGAGCGGTTGGGCTGATAAGCAAACTGAACCGGGTCCAGTGATGCAATGAGGCTGGCTGTGATGTGCGGTTTGACGAGCCATTCAAAACACTCCATCACTATTGGTGTAAGTGCAACGGGACGATAGTCATTCAGAGAGGATACCACTGGTTTCTTTTCCACTGGGACATCGAGTAATATCGGCTGCACCCGTCCCTGCCTTCGTTGGAGCAGCGCGCAAAGGAGACGCAGTTTGTGTCCGATTAATCAGCTGCATCAGCGAGTCCAGCTTCCAGCTTTTCTGGAGTAAACCAGAAAAAAGTGATAATCCTGCTGGCATGTAAACTCATCCGGAGCTCAGGTGCTGTCATTAAGGAGTACAGCATAATAGGCCAGTATCGGAGCAAGTACCGACGCTGGCATCTGGATCGGGACATCCCTGATTTGTTTTATTTAAAATATCTTATTTCATTATGGGAAAAGAGGCACTTTATGATGTGTATTTGAATAGGAATTGTAATGATTTAAAAGCCAAAAAAATGCAATTTGGAAATCCCACAAGTCCTGCCCACTCGACATGTCGACACACTGCTTTTTTTGTCGAGGGGAGCATGTGTCGATTGTCGTGCGCATTGTTGACAAAAAGTCCGGGCTTGTCAGAGAGAGGCTGGCCTATGCCAGTAGCCTCTGTTAGTTACGAAATCCAAGGAGCCAATCAAAATCTCCCATCAACCAATACAAAGTTGCCCCTTTGTTCCACACCATATTGATGGCAGTAGTCTCTTCCATGACAATGTCCCTTGTCCATAGGTGATCAGTGAATGGTCTGATGTGTATGAAAACTATGGAAATAATTCACTGTCACAAGATAACCCAGTTTAAGACATGAACATTTTTAGAGTAACATTAGAAATCTCCAAGTCCAACTTATATAAAAATAAATAAAAAGATAAAGTAGATAAATCTTACTCACAACTAGAAAAGCACTTGGAAAGCACAGACCTCCACCAAGCAGCTCATGCCCCCCTCATATTGTGATTCACACCTAAACTTTTACTGCCAAGTGTCTTTTATTAAATTTTGTTTGTGCATAAAGTTCAAACTACAAAGTTCACAGTTCATACTGTACCTGGTACATTATAGAACTCATTGAGATCCTTTCTAGTAATTTTTTTACCGAACACCCGGGCCATTTGTGTGGAGTTGTATACCAAAATTCCAAAATTTGGCCTATTGCACAATTATAGAGAATCCTTCAAAAAATTCCTGGATCCAGAAGGTGATCCGGATCACCACCAAAATTTAATGGGTTCATCCTTGGGATGAGGCACATAGCTGGTGAAAATTTCAGGTCAATCCATTCAGAACTTTTTCCATAAAGTTGCTGACAGACAAACAAACGAATGCTACCAAAAACATAGCCTCCTTGGCAGAGGTAAAAAAAAAAACACATCAAATACTTAAAGACGCCCTACACAACGTTCTGCAGTTTTCTCAGTGGCACGCTCTCCATCGATGGCTAAACTAGCATCCATCTTGCATTCTACCTGTACTGTGAGCTCACTCCATATTAAGGTCAAAAAAAGTTACATTGTGAGTCTTTAAAGTGAGACATTTTTATAGCCAGTCATTTTCTCTACCGCTTATCCAGTTCAGGGTCTTAGGGGTTGCTGGAGCCTATCCCAGCTATTATCAGGCTAGAGGCAGGGTACACCCTGGACAGGTCACCAGTCTGTCGCAGGGCCAACACAAAGAGACAACCATGCACACTCACATTCACACCTAGGGACAATTTTAGACTGAAGTTCAGCAATCTACAAAAAGCTGCATCTACAAAGTATGCAGTTATTTCTGAATAATGTTCCTCTAAACTCCAAACACTTGCATCATCTACAGTACATAATCAAAACACTGGAATCTGGAAACATCTCTATTTGCAAGGGACACATGACAAATCAAAGTTAGATGGCTCCAATATTCAGGGCTTCAGGCAGCAATGCATCAAAAAGCAGACAATTCACAATCATTACATGGGGTCAGGAAAAATTGCAAAAATTCTTTGTAAACGCAATTCACTGTGCCATCCACAAATGCAGGTCAAAGCTAAATCATGACCCAGAAATGGCCCCCTTATATCCAACTCTGCCTACTTTTTTGGTACCCTTCAGTAGGGGTACTGATCTAACCGATCCGGACCAAAGAGGTGGAACTAATACACAGCAATCCGTTGAGTCGTTTAAAAATCCGTCACTTCCCTCGTGACCCGCGTAAAAACAAAGCAGGGGTGACTCCTTTTGTTTCTGTCACGTGTGGTGCGGTGTTACGGCATTGCGCGGCGATGTCACATGATCACGTAGCAGTGCTGTCCAACTAATTCTCCGCCTCCAGAGTAAGGGTACAGTTTGCTGTGGGGACGCAGCGTGAGATCAACACATCCATACCAAAACCCACCCGATCCGGCCTGGCCCGACCCGGACCCAGGGGTGGAAACGGGGCTATAAGTTCTTAGCTCAAAACCTGCATTTCTGATGTTATGCGTAATCAATGCTGAACGGTATATACAGTTTTTAAAACAACATTTGAGCCCATTCATGCAACATTTATTTTGACTGTCTTTTTCCAAGAAGGCTTTCCATGTCCTTCAAGATTATTCTGAAATCTGCATCTATTACAATAGCGTGGCCTCATAGTAGATGAGTCGGTGCTGGCCTGGTCCATTGGTAATGCAGACCTTTCAGTGACTGAAAACATTCAGTGCATCGTGAAGTAAAAGACGACAAAGTAGAAAACTCAAGACTTTTGAGCATCTAAAATTATCTATTGGACAAAGATGGGACATCATTCCTTTCCAAAAGTCAAGCTGCAGGTCTCAGTTCCCAGATGTTTACAAACATGAGGAGATGCTACATATTAATTTTTCTGATAAAGATTTTGACTGCCATCACATTTAGGATGAGCTAATATTTCTATGGAAATAGTGACTTGCAACATCTGATGTTCTGTAGTGAATAATATGATGGTTTGCAGTATTGCAAATTATTACATTCCATTTTTATCTACATTTTACAGTGTCCCAACTTTTGTTGAAACTGGGGTAATAATTCAATACAACTGTCCATCCAACATGATTCTTTGCATAGCAACTCAGTATGTGAAACCTTGACCAAAAAAATGCTGTAAAATACAGAATCAATATCCTAGAGTAGAACAGCAGTACAGCCACAACCAGTAAAGACCCACAGTTATACTCATCATTGCAGAGGAGATCTGAATATCACTATATAGAAAACAGTCTAATTATATAAGGAAAAGACCTATTATAGAGCATTTATAGCATGTGGAGGATCAAAAGAATTTTCCTCTCCCTCACTCTTCAGTTTTCTCAAGCCTTTATTCCAATTTTTCACACAAATCTCAGATAAAATCAGGTCAGTCCAGCCTTAAGGGCCTCCAAATGACCCCACCACTTGCATCACATCAACCTTTGTTCACACTGAGGTGTGTAACGGGGGGCCAGGAGAGCAGAACAAACTTAAATCCCAGTGAAGATGTTTTTGGCCTTGATCACCGTACCCATCGATCCCTGGCTGATTCCCACTCAGATATGTCTTATTTTATTAGTGGCTTCGGCCTTCTGCCGCCCCATTCCGCTGTGATCAATACTAGCATGGGGATGGCCCTTATTTTTCACTTTTAGTGCCTTAACGCTGTTTAACCGTGTCACCTGATAAACGACAGGCCCTCCCCAAACACTGATTTCCTATTGATTTCTCCCTCATTCAGCCATTCCTTCTTTCGTCACTATCCCATTGTTTTTATCTCCAGTTATCTCCTCTCTCCTGCCTCTATAGCTTGACCCCACCCCCATCCCCCAAATGGAGCTTGGGTCATCTCTCCTATACAGAGAGAAATTACATGGAAAAAAAAAAAAGAGAAAAAAAAACTTCCAATTTACCTATTTACATAAAATAAGCACCAGCAATCTTCCAGACAATGAGAGGTTTGTACTAAAAGTTTGTGTTTCTCATTTTCCATCATTACCCACCAATCAGCCCAAACACAAACAGTGGTGAAGATCCATTTGTGTGCATGAAAGGATCGACCAAGCTAGATGCAGTGAGCCCCATGCAACAGATGTTATAACAACGTGGCTGGAGACAGCTCCATCCATCATCCACTGAAGTCCTGATGATCGAAGCACAGTTTGGATTGTGGAGGAGAAAGGTTCTGGGAGTTCCAGCAAGGCAATATACAATCCACTTACATGGCTTCTATTGAGCTATAACTATATAAACACATCTGTTGTATGTACAGTAGATAGTGAAATTAATATGGAAACAGATTAACAACACAGAGGGAAGAAATGAAATTATGATCAGATTAAATAAAATTAACTGCATCTAAATGGTAGAAAAACACCCATCTAAGAAGGCATTGGCATGCTTTCTGGCTGCACTGTTTCAGTCTACATCTCTTATCTCAAAAAGTACATTATTTATGCAAAATTAAACCCACTCCTATTCCTGCTTAGTCTGGCTCAGCCACTCAGTTACCTCTTTATTGATCTCTCATCTAAAGCACTTCTGTAAATCCAGTCACTCCTTCCAGCCTTACGGCCATTAATGCCATTAAATATGGGTCCCTTTTTACCAGATTCTTGGGAGGATGTCAGGCTGAGGTTATAATACTGGCTTTATTTTCTAAGTTCACAGAATAATTAAATTACCATATCATTGTAATCCTTCTGTCTTTATTTCATTTAACCATGTATTCATTGTTCTACATGTTTCTTCAAGGATGGCCTTTTGGCATTTAAAGCCTTAAAAAGATAGTCAGATTTTCATCATTATTAGTCACAGAATAACAGTTTTACTTGGGCTAACTGACAAGCTCTACTACTTGAGTGATGTAAGATGACAATCTTTTATTTTTTGTCTTATGAATCAACGGGCCTGTTCATTTACAGATTTTAAAAGCACACTTCAAACAGGACTGAGCTCTCAAATAAAACTTTTTAGAATAATAACAACATGCTCCTGATAAAAGATGGTACTAAACTCACAGCAAGTCTACACAGTGGGACAGATGTTCCAAACAGGTGGAAGGTCAACACTAATGAAAGTGATTTACTGGCATCCTCGTAAAAAAAAAGTTCAGTCTACCATCCACTTAGTTTTAGATTTACGTTCAAATACTGCACACTAAACTGGTGTGATGGATTCTGAATTACAACTAAATGCATCACAACATTGCACATTGTAATCCATTTCGACTTACATGGTAAAAATTAGTACAAATAAACACCATTCGCCTCTTTTGTCCAATATGAGGTGGTCACTTTGTCAGTCTGCATCATTCAGAAAATAATGCAACTTTTCTTTTTGTGTATTGAACAGTTATCCACATGTGTTTCTGCAACAGTCATCTTATTCAAGTGAGCCCAGTGAATAAGTTGATTTATTAAGGTTGTGCTTCTGTAGTTAATATTCAGTTTCCTGAATGAAAATAGTAATTATGCTCGGAGACACCCCAACAATGAATCCATTCAAGAGCTGCTGCCATGTGTCGCATTTCCTCTGCCACCAAATTAATATCTTGTATGTGCATGACAACGGCACAACAAAACTTAATGTTCCCCTTAAAACCCTGTCATTTGCCTAAAAACAGTCTTAGAACAGGCGCGCAGGAAGGCGTCATGTCACCTTCGTGCAAATAAGTAAACCAAAGTCATCTGTTAAGGAATCCACTTGTGTGACCTGGCAATTTTTTATTAGTGTGCCCCATCCACTCTTTAACAGTGGGTTAAGTGATAAATTGACATTTACAGCGTGGCCTGCCAAGTGACACTGAGCACAGAGCACACTGAGAAACTGGCCGTGAAGTAATAAGTGAGTGGGCAAGAGGTTTTCTATTAACACAAGGGGAGAGGAGTAAGAGAGGTTGGGGCTACATGAAGACCATTTTCTCGAACAAAGCTGCTCTGCTTTTTACAGCTGCTGCCTGCAATACCCCTGTTGAAAGTAATCAGGCTGAAGCCATGGAGGAGCTTGAGCACCAGCTAGTGGTAGTGGAGTTTCACTGTCAAGATAGTCCTCACCAAACACATTAATCATGACCAGGGGAGTGTAAAATTCAATCGGCTCCTTCCATCCATTTCATGTGAAGCAGACTGAAGGCCGGCCTTGTAGTGCCTGAGAAAGGAAGGATGAAAAAAGGGGGGAAAAAAGAAAAAGGAGCTCCCTACACTTCATCAGAACCCCTACTTCATAACAAATGGAGTGTCTCTCTGGCGGAGGAGTGCCATCAGAAACACGCGTTCTCTCTATCCATTTAATTCCGGCAGTGGAGGAAGGGTCAGGGAGGGAGCAGTGGGTGCGTGTTCTGCTCTCCGCTCGCCGCTTCTCCAGTCACACAGTAAACTACCTTTTAGGAATTGTTTCTCAATAAGAAATGATCAGTCCATTTATCTGCACCAGGCGGGCCTGTCTCCTCACCCAGACCTCCAATATTTTTCGTTTGACCTGATCAGGGCTATAAACTAGACCGAGACACTTTCAATTTGTCACCCGAGGAGGCCTCTGCAAGTCTCATGCTACTGATTGCATCCACCCTCCCAAATGTAAAAATTCTTCCACTGCTTCAAATCTCTTTAAGTCAAGTGTGTTTTTTTCTTCTTCATGCAAAACAGCTGGTTTTGGATAAAGCCCATTTCATGGTATAAAATATTTAAACAGGATCTACACATTATATCCAGAGCACATTTTATTTATTTATATTTTAGAAAATGTCTGGTCTTAGTAACGATTATGGTAAACCCCAACCTCCCCTTATTGAGAGCGACATAAGCAAGTTACCCAAATATACCCAAGTTGTAATTTTGCATTTTTCCAAATATCATATACTCAAGAAAATTAACTGAGAAAAATATAATCTAATTTTACATCACATACACATAAAATGCATATATAAAGTATGAACTGCTTAATTGAAAATGGAAAAACATCTAAAACCCATTACTGATTACTCACTGAATAGAGAAATATTAACCACTTTGTTTTCTTTCAAAACATGTACAAACTTTGTACAGGGGGTAATTACAATTCACACATGACTTGCTTTCCCATCAAGGCCCTTAAAGCAGTTAAACATTCTTTGAATTGAATGGAACATGTCAATGATTTTTTGACAGCACTGAAATATGGGGAGGGACGCTCAGGCACATAAGCACAACCTGTTCGAACTGCTGCCTCGTCTGAGTCACATGCATGCAATTAATCACCAATACCTCCTGCTGTCACTTCACATTCACATGGTTTTACAACACTAATGGGCAACTGAGCGGAACTGAAAAACACATGTAGTGATGTGGCCTTACTTGTTTTTTTGTCCTATAAGAAGTCATCACTTATGGAAAACTTCTAATCAGATCAAGCCGAGACGCATTAACCACAGCTTCAATCACCATGCTTCAGCAGATTCCCTAAAATAAAAGTGATACAACACGTAAGACACATGTCAAAGTTTCTTTGCACTGTAACTACAGTAGGACTGTGTTTTGAATTTCCATAAACATATGAAATTTTGTTTATTGCACAACAAACCAAAACATACAAATTAATTCAATGCATTTTGTAACATTTAAAATTTTTAATGCGTTTTCCTCTAAACTTAGTTCTACAATTCAACATGATGATGTTCTGGAAACCAGAAGGCTGATTTTCTTTCATGCTGCATCAAAGAGGAATAGGACAACCTGGAATCATGATAGGACAGCATGTAGCATAGGAAACAATGCATTGCAATACTTCTAACCTTAAGTAAACTGTTAAAAATAATAATAAAAAAACAAGCCATAATGCTGTTTTTTTTGCATTGAATACTAAGATGCACCATACTGATTCACTAATATAGACAAACTAGTCCACATTTACAACTATGTGCTTGTGGAAACAACTCTGTTTTGTCTTCTTTCATCTCTAAATGGTGGTCAAATCTTCATCTTCAGATCCAAGCAAACTGGTAAACATCTTAACAGTTATTTGATGAAGTAGATTAGTAAGCTTATTGTATATTAAACCAGGGAGAAGCTATGTTAGCCTAGAGGTAATGTTTGGCAGATACCACTGAATAAGTGGTTTTCCACATTATTTACTACAACTATAAGCAAAAAGATACATGAAAAAGTGCAGCCACTAACTCTTGCTGCCTAGTCATATACTAATTCTGAATTCACAATAGTGGTGTCAGCTAGGTTTAAATGTTAATTTCCACAGAAATTTCAATGAGAGTGTCAAGAGTCCATCTAATTTTTGGAAGTACAAAGAGGAAACTCAGTGTGTATACATACCACCAACTTCAAATGTACAAAACTCAGCCAGAGCTACTTTAGAAAATATAATAATCATAGTAGTAATAATATTTATTGGACTTTACGAAATGATTCACTGAGTATGCAGGTAATATGAACCAAAAAGACACCTGGGCTGTGAATCCAAATTATGACCCAAGTCAGGGGTGTCCAAGTCCAGTCCTCGAGAGCTACTATCCTGCACATTTTGGTTGCATCCCTTCTCCAACACACCTGAATCAAATGAATGGTTCGTTACCAGGTCTCTGCAGAGCTGAATGACATGTGCATGATGATTCAGCCTCTTGATTCAGGTGTGTTGGCGAGGGTATGTTTTAAAAAAAAAAAAAAAAAAATGCAGGATAGTAGCTCTCGAGGACTGGATTTGGGCACCCTGACCTAAGTCCTTTTTTTTTTTTTTTTTTTTTTTTGGTTTGGGAAATAACTTTTTTCATTGTGCATAAAACACTGGTCAAGTGGTTATTTTCAGTTAAGAAACGCGGTATTTCAATGAAGCATCAAACTTTCGCAGTCAAGCTAACTTTTAAGCTTACCCTTAAACTTATTCACAGTTTTATTCTAAAGCAAATGTTTAGACTGCCTCATGTAAACAATATTTCAAGTAACATTAATTCAATGTGTTTAGTTACAAGACTGACAGGGTGGGAGGGGGAAAAAAACAACCTTTAAGTGTTAAGAAGCTAGTCGTCTTTACCTAAACAGTGCTGCTTGGTGGCAATACGTCCATTTTAGTTAAGCATACCTCGACACTATTACAAAAAACTCCAAAGTGCGTTATCGTTTAAATGCGGTTTCAAATAATCATATTTTCATTTCAATATCAGTTTATAAATTAGCAAGAATTAGAAGAATGTTGCACACAACTGTACAAAAGGAAACTTAAGCAAAATCCAGTAGCAATGTGCTTACCCTTTCTGCTTCCTGTAATTAAGAGGATACGTCGTTCCCAGGTGCTGCCAATCAAATGCACTTGATTAATTGATCATCAGTAAGTGTGACGTCTTCTTTAAAGGTGGAAGGTTTGGTATCAGTCCTTACCGGTTGATGGCGGTATGTTGCATAATGTTCATGAGAAATAAGAGGAGGAACAAGAAAATTACTTGTACTACAACTTGTATTATTAAAATCTATTTTCTTTTTCTCGTACATACGTTGTTACTTTCCCTGCACCCTACTGTAATGCCTTTAATATTTATGTAAAGCACTTTGTACATTAAATCTGCTTTACAAATAAACTAGAAGTAGTTGGGATCTACACGAGAAAAATTAAAGAATTAAGGTCAAAGTAACTACTTCAACTTGACTGAAATGTAGAGGGTTCTCTATGGACTGGTCAGAAACAAATGCAAATGAAAAACATTTTTCATAACTGTATACTAAATATCAAAGTGCAGCATATTGACTAAGTTAATCGGACATCTACAAGTGAGGAACAGTCCAGAATATTTGTAAGAATCTAACAAACTGCAACTGATGGAGCCATTTCATGCTGTAAATGATAACCATTGATTTTTATTTCTGACAAATGTGCTTTCTATTGAAGTTAGTTCCCCAAATATCCTCATGAACAGAACTGCAGCTATAGTCCCAAGTGCTCACCATTCTGCATATTTGCTGTTTCAACAGCAATAAGACATTTAGAGGATACACGCTTTTTAATAAGAAAACAAATAGACATTAGTAAATGCTCTCACAATCAGTAATGATCATAAAGAGGGACAGACTACATTATGTAGTGCAACAGGGACACCTCTTGGCGAACATAGGCACTGCACGAGAAACCACACTAATGGAACTGGGTGACCAAAATCATCAGGTGTCTGATAGTAAGGCTTTATTTATCAATGTCAGGAAGAAACAACACTTGACAGTTTTCTCAGAGGTAAGCAGTTACACAGGTCTACAGATCGCTGCTATAGCTGCATATATATAGTATTTGCACAAATGAGGAAAGGCTTTCCATTTGCAATATGTTTGAGATCTTAATTGAGAGGGTCTACATCAGAGTACCATTTAGCATGCAAAGGTACTTCATTTGTAAATCTATTTCATTTGAGTGCATCTACCCATCTAGTGTAAGATATTGTTCTGCCGTGTGTTTATAATTTCATTAAATACACTGTTCTCACCTAAAGAACAAGTTCTACCAACAGAAAAATAATGCTGGCAGATGTTAACTTTGGTAGTTGTGACCTTAATGGTTTCAGGGTACATCCTAGCAGAGAACAAGTACAACGAAGCCGAGAATAACCTGTGCACCGACGCTTTCAGGGTCTAAATGAAATTAAATCAAACAAGTGGAAATGTTTAGTGGATGCATACATTTCTTATGTATGTCAATCTTATGTCAAAGATGTAAATCTTTGACATAAGATGTAAATTGTTGATAGTTAACCTGGTAGAAAATGTTGATGGAAGGAGAAGAAAGAAGATGCTCAGACTGAGAAACCATAAGAGAAGCATTTATGCCCGCTAGTGATGACTGAAATTAGAAAAATGCTGTTTCATTGAGGCTTTGGATGCAAGGCTTGATGTTTTTTTTTTTTCTGTTATCACAGCAACGAATTGCACTTCATTCTTGGCTTCACAGCTTTTCTTTTTACAATATTTGGGTGTATTAACACATTTCATCTGAAAACGAAATGTGAAACAGACTGATTAAAAAAAATTGGCACAAAGTGGTAACAAGGCCGCTTATATCTGAGCTGTACTGTAATAAAATGGGAATACAGAATGTAAAACAAGGATTTAAAAGCAATGCAGTTCCTTCACAGTATCAATAAGAGAATTTCAAGTTGGATGAAAAGAAAAATGTAGAGCAATTCTTTAAAAATATAAAACTACATTCTGTATGACAATACAGAAACTCTGGGACATCAAAAAATAAATTTGAGGTTAAGTAAACAGATGTAAAAGTCACCCGGATACAGAGTGAGCAAATAAACTAAAAAAGAAACAGTCCCTCAAAAGGAAACATCCTTTCAGTCCATTGTCCAACATTATCTGCAACAGGACATAATACAGATTTTAGAAATACAGGATGGTCCTGTGGCACATGAGCTGTTCCTTGGACCTGAGCCTGCTCTTATGACAGTATATATACACACAAATGAACTACATGGCCATGCTTGAATAGACACCAGTCAGGCCCAGCCTGGCCTCAGCCCACATTCAGAACCAGATATCAAATATAAACTACATCACAGCCAGAAAGCAAAGTACAAGTGCTAACATCAACACTAAAAATATACCACGTAGTCTTGTGGTAGCTTGGCCACAGTGTAGAGGGAGTTGTGCAGGTGGACATGAACAATAAATATATACTACATCTTTATTTACAATGAAACAGAGAGGGGCACAGTGGCAAATTTGTCTTATTGTGGTGTAATGATGGAGGATTTAGAGGACTCTGGATCGCTTGCTGGCCAGTGAACCATGCTAAAAACAAACAAACAAACAGCAGACAGTGAATCACAAGTAATATTGGTGCAAACAAGTATATAGAAGCTAAGAGTTTTAGTAACAGTGAGAAAATTTAGCTTTTTTTTTTTTTTAATACCTTAGCTTGCTTGTAAAAGTGAGGGGCCAACTCAACCAGCCAGGAAGACTCAACAGCAGTCACATCGCGCATGTAGTACTTTGAAGTCTGAACCACTTCATTAAAGACAACCCTGTAAAGAATAGAAACAAGGCTTATTTTTCACAAAGGCAGCAAAAAAAAAAGACAAAACTCAAATTTAAATGATGTGCTTGTATGTTGTATATGTCATACAACATAACATACGGTACCACAATAGCAACAGTGTGGCAACTAAATGAGTATAGATTATTTACTCACCACTTTGGCGGTTTCTCTCCAAACAGCACAGAGTTGGGGTGGATGTGTAGCTCAAGATCATCTCGTAAAGTCCTGGGAATGCAAAAGAATAATTAAGCATGCCGTTTGACCTTGAAATCAATAATGTGGAAACAGAAATTCCTTTGCAAGAAGTATAACATTCAATGAAACAATGACAAACTGAGCAGGTAGAAAATACCCTCACCTGTAAGAACCAGAATGATGAATGCGGGCAGCATTAGCAAAGAATCCAGACACAATGCACTTCAAGATCACATCTGGATCACCTGGATAAAACATACATGAAAAAAAGGGTAAACCAGACTTCTACAGACAAGCAAGATGGCTCACCTGCTTTTGTGTTTAATGTCACCATCTGCACAGTGGAAACAAGCCTGCATATTACTTAAAACAATGACAACATGGACATACCCTCACTGGAAGTCCGTGGCACTTTGAATTTGTTCATGAGACGCCGGAGCTGCTCACGCACAGTCACAGCCCGCAGCAGACCCTTGTAATTGAGAAAATGTTCCTGACACCACTGAGAGCTCTTCTGGTGCTGCAGGAAATACAAAAGGGGAAAAAAAAGGCAAATAGCTTTGATTAGAGTCAACTTTATCAGAGTTGTGCAAGTTAACAACAGCCTCAAGTGTTTGCTTCCATCGAACGAGCCATTTGCGCGCACACACCATACCTTAATGAATGCTTCGTACACATTCAGCATGGTGAGGTGGTCTCCCTCAGCTACAGCAAATTTCCTGTGCTCACGGGCCTGCAGGGTGAAAAGGGTGAGATAGCAAAAAGGAAGAAAGAAAAAAAGGACAATTGTTATGCTGATGAAGGCTTTCTGCTAAAAATACAGCACGCTCCGTTTTCACTTACAGCAACTTTCTTCTGATTGGGCGGCACGACAAATATGTTCTGAATCTGCATCATTGCTGCTATGGTAACAACCTCTTTGGAGCAGCCAAAGTTTCCTGACTCCAAGAGCATCTTAGCGAACATGGGGCTGAGAGGAAACTCAGCCATCCGCACACCCATGGGATCAGTCAAACGGCCGTAATGGTCCAGACCTGCCAAGAAACACACAGGCAGTAAAGATGCTGCATCCTACAGAGAGCTTGGCTTGTAGATGCTTGCTGACACAAAATTCTGACCATTAGTCTTATGGATTGAGCACAGATTCCTTTTTTACTTTATCACACAGCTGACCTCTTTGTCTCTTACCTCCCAGAGCGTAAAGAAGTTCCAATGCCTGAACCATAGTCTGAGCTGGAGGAGGCTGGTAAAAATACAATAAAGGGAAATGCATTTTAACAACTACACTCACTGGTGAATGCAAAATGTAGCATACTTGAGGTCTTTACTTGTCTTCACAAGCTCACGTGTAGTGAGTTTTTATGCATAAATTTGTGGAAATATGGAGCCATTTTTGCAACTTGACATGTCAGTCAGTCATTTTCTGTACCGCTTATCCAGTTCAGGGTCACAAGGATGCTGGAGCCTATCCCAGCTATTATCAGGCGAGAGGTGGGGTATACCCTGGACAGGTTCTTACTGTGAGGCTGCGGTGCTAACCACCACCGTGCAGCCCTGCAACATCACATGTAAAACCCAGTTCTTTCCACAGCGGGTGAACACATCACAACCAGCATCTGGATGCACAATGAGTGACTCACAGAAAGGAAGCTGAACCGCAGCACATTGTCGATGCCTAATGCTTTGAGCTGCAGTATGACAGGGGCCAAATTGGTGCGCTGCATCTCTGGCACAGTGGCGGCAGGCAGTTTCTCAAAGTCCTCCTCTGATTAAAGAACACAAGCAATAAGGAGCATGAAAAAATAATATGGAGAGAGGAAAAAATAGTTATGACATAAACATAGACTGTTCTTATCACAGATGCTACACCTTAATGCTTCTTATCTGTTCCTGTAAGCTCAGACATACCTGTGTACAGTCTAAAGCATTTTCCGGGTCGGTTTCGTCCAGCTCTTCCAGCCCTCTGACTGGCTGAAGCTTTGGAGATGGGAGTGACAACCAGGGATTCGATGGCTGTACGAGGATTGTAGGCTCGCAGCTTTACAAATGCACAATCGATGACAAAAACAATTCCATTTATGGTGATGGAGGTTTCAGCGATGTTAGTGGCCACCACAACCTGGAAAGAAAGATGAGAAAATATGTTAAAAAGCATGAAAAGCCTAGCTTAAATGTTAACTTCTGACATTTTTCTCTCTCTAAGGGAAGTCCTTTTACAGTAGTTGCAGGGATTCTTTACAAGAGATGACAAATATGCAGACTGTGATAAATGAATACCATAAAAACCTCATTTCCTGTTCTAGTCAAAATTTCAAGAACACAAAGAAAAACAATTACCTTTCGGACAGTGGGGGGAACCCGCTCAAAGACCTTCATCTGCTCAGCATACGGTAAGCCGGAGTACATGGGCAAAATTCTCAGATGTTTCTTCATCCCGTACCGGGAAAGAGATCTGGCCTGATCTTGAAGAAGAGACGCCACTTTCTCCACCTCCTCCTAAAAGGAGAAAATATATGGTGAAAAATAAGCACAGTTGAGTATTATTGATATAAAATCCAGTACATACAATGTTCATAAACCTTCCTGGTTTATGAGTTGTAGATAAGCCGAGACAGCCACTAACCTGACCAGTAAGAAAAGCAAGAACATCCCCATCCTCCTCGGTCTCATGGATCTTCATCACCGTCTCCACTGTGGCTTTCACATAATCTGGGACAGGACTGACAGCAAACCAGACACTTTGGGTTTTCAAAGAAATATGCAAGCTATACATTATCATGGTCAGTTCGAAGTCTGTGTGTGGATTACCTGACAGTGTAGAAGATATCCACTGGAAATGTGCGGCCCTCTACAGTCAGAATTCCACATGTGTCCTTGTTTGGATCTCCAGACTCGTTCAGGTTGAAGAAGTCATGAAATTTCTTCAGATCACAATAAAATTGCAGTTTTATAACAGGTTAATAATATTTTTCACTCACATTTCACAATATTGTATGTTCAGATCAGTTCAAACATAAATATCTTTATCTATTTTTGCTGCAACACAGCAAAGAAAACATTTATGCTGCCCAAAATCTGACATTTGAGAAAGTCTACAACTTATAAAAGTTGTATAACTGAAATCGTTTGCATGTGCAGATAAAAGCCTTTTTAAAAGAGAGTACAGTAGATGTCTGATATGGCGTTTCAGCTGACTTGCTTAATGCTGAGCACAGTCATGGCCTGATTGTGTCTATCTTTCATCAGGGTATCGCAGCTGTCAGTACAATGTGATCCCACCCAACGTGTGCGTTCCCCGTGTCTGCCATTGTTGATCTTTTTCTCCCTATTTGAGCATATCTGTTCATCTTAATGATGCAGTCACCTTGGCATCAAGAGTTGCAGAGGCCACAATAACCCTCAGGTCTCGCCGCTTCTTCTGAATCTGTTGAAGAGTCGAAGAGAAATATCAGAAGAAATGCACGAGAATGTGATGCTTTGGAGTGTTTTAACAAGTTAGTTAATATTGAATTAGCTGATATGACCTTCTTCAGCAGACCGATGGCTATGTCTGTATACAGGGTTCTCTCATGGGCTTCATCCAAGATCAAAACACTGATGATGACAAAAGAGGAAGACAACATGTCATGAGAAACAATAAACAAGCTCATATATCCAAGTATGAGCTTGTTAAGGAGATCTGACAAGAGTTACCATCATGTACCTATATTTTTTCAGAAGCGGATCAGCCATCATCTCTCGCACCAACATGCCATCTGTTACAAACTGAAGCACACATGCGCAGTTAAACACTGAATGAAAGCAAACACATGGCAGCTCATCATGAACACATCTGCCACCAGCGTACCTTGATCCTTGTGGCGTGGGGATCAGAGCAGTCATCAAATCGGATGGTGTAGCCCACCTCATGTCCCAGCAGGGCCCCTCGCTCCTCTGCAACCCGATTAGCCACCTATAAGCAGGGGAAAAGGGCAAAATAAAGAACTTCAAACAGACACACGTCCTTCAACCTGAACTAAATTTGCCTGCAGCAAGATGACATTGAAAAAGAATGAGCTGAGAAACAAGAGGACATCAGTGGAGCTCTTACAGAGATAGCAGCCACGCGGCGAGGCTGCGTCACTCCAATCACTTTCCCCTCTGCCGCCCAGCCAGCCTCCAGCAGGTACTGATGGAAGTCAGATGAAAAGAGAAGGCAAAGGAGAACAAAGCATGAATAACAGAATCTGCATAAATTAAGCTTTAGCTGATCTGGTCCAAGCCCTGCTGAGAAAGAGGCTACTAAGCACCAAGACAAGGTCATGTTAAACCACTGAGGGAGGAGTTGCTCTGTATGAAGGGTTTCAGGAAACTGCTGCAATGTGCCTTTTTTCCCCACACAAGTTAACATTCATTTTAAATCTGTCCTGAAGTAAATACTAACCTGAGGTATTTGTGTCGTCTTCCCACATCCAGTCTCTCCAACTATGATTACAGTTTGGTAACTTTCAACCAAATATAAGATGTTGTTTCTGTGCTGCATTGGGAATAAATAAAAAATAGTAAACATACTGAGCACAAACAAGACCCCGACATAACTCCTCCCACTCTGAGACATGTGTAAAAGCAGTGTAAAACCTTAAAAACTGGAAGTTTCTGCCGCTGTTTCTCAATGGACAGCGCAGTGTTGGGGTTGAAGATGATGGGGGAGCCGGTGGTCTCTGAGTTGAGCTCCCTTTCCTCAGAGATTCCCGGTGCCTCAGAGCCTGGAGCAAAACAGATGGTGAGGAGGAGGATAAGATGTTTTATTTAAATGCAAGCTGGCTTAGGATTTAAGTGATGACGGGCAGGGTTTGGTGCAACGCCCGAAGACCTATATAAGAAAGCCTTTTCACTGCGTCTATTCCGATAAATACGTGTTGTTGGTTTCTTCGTTGTATTTGAATTTTGGCAGGTAAATACTTTGGTTCCGCACAGCTATCCTGAGCGGAACCAGTCCAGGCTGCAGACATAACGCAGCTGCACTGAACGCCGCGGAAATAAAGCCAAGACGGACTTTATTCACTGCGGCAGCTGCACACTTGTGCCTGTAAACCCTAAAAAGTTACACCACGCGTCTTATTCGCTCATTTTTTCGCACTTACCCGGCTTCCAAAATTTCATCGTGGAGTGGGGAGCCGCCATCTTGGCTTCTACGTCACATATTTTTTTCTTCCTCCACCTTCGTAGATGACGTCATGATCTGGGCTTTCTTTAGAGATTTATGAATGATGTCGGTGCGTTCAAAAACAAATTCATGTTCAAGTTTGCTTTCATGGCAGCTCTTGTTTTTTCTTTACCTGATAACCCGTCATATAGGCTACCTGAATAATTACAAGGCAAATGCGGTAAGCAGTCCTAACATAGGTTTAAAATCTGCTGACTTAAGTTAATATTTTAAACCAGTATAATGGGCTATCGCTGGAGTTGAGAAATAAGTACAGTTACACAAACTTAGGTACCTTGTTAAAGCTATTCTTACCGATCTTGCACGGTGCACCTCAACCTAGCAAATCGCCTCCGTCCCGCCTCCCTTCTAAACATTTCAAAGCATAAAGCAATGTTTCTAAAAAAAAAAAAAAAGCAGTGTTGACAGTATTAAGTTTAATTCAGTCTTAACAGTAGCACAAGAGATATTTTTTCTGAAGTAATTTTATCATAATTCCAGCTTGTATTGATTTAAATAATTAGCATAGAATGCTAAATTTAAAAAAATATATATTTATTGTATGTGTCCAATTTAGGATTCATTTACCATAGTAGTGATCACCTGTATCCATCATGCCTCAAATACTACAAGTCTTTATGAGGGAAATTTCATCATCAACCCTGTCAATCTGCTCCACAGCAGGAACATACCTAGTACCAACAACAGCGCACCACTTCTTCATCTTTCCCTTCACTTATAACTAGTATAAGTGATATTATTGATCACCTGTTTTGTTTTGTCTGGTAGCAAGTTATATGACTGAGCGGCACTTCCATAATTTTAACTTCATCTTCCTCAGGAAAAACCCACTTAAGTGAAAACTAAAGCAGACAGAGCACTCGACCACACCCATTACACTTAACAGTACTGTATAATACACACCTGAAAATAACTTCACTACAGCACAGAACATTTCAGTAAAAGCTTTAGCTCAAAGAAACACAAGGCCTGAATAAGCTAAAAAAAAAAAAAAAAAAAAAAAAAAGACTGATTTATGAAATACTTCAATAAAAAGCAGACACTCCATCTGAAAATGGAGGCTAAATTAAGCCCATGTTTAATGATTCCCAAAAGATTTGATCAGAAAATACAATCCTTTCAAACACCAGCTGCATATTGAATATAACAGTATCATTACAACAACTTTGCAAGAACTGCTTTTAAAAGTTCACTATAAAATACTGAGAAATATGTTACATCAAAGAAGATATAACATAAATACAAATAAATCTGTGTAATACAGGTGGACAAAATGGGACATTGTACATAATTTACAGACATGTTTAAATTAATTTCAAAACAACAGGCAAGACTTTGATCTGGAAGCTACTTGTGAGAAAAATAATATTAATTTTAAATAGTTTTACCTTATTAAAGGACATTAATAAATGTCAGCTAGACGCACTAAAAGCAAATCATGGCAGTGCACAGATCCGATTTATCTTCAATGATGAACATTTGCATTGTAACAACATGCATGCCCCCTCCTCTTTGCATGGAAATGTATTTCCTGAATGATGTGACAGCTTAATGGTACTATTGGCATCAGGACTGGGTACAAATCAATATGTGTATCTCAAAACCAGCATCTGATTTAATGTTAGAAGTTAGATATCATCTGCAGTTAGCTACAAATTCCATGTGTTAGACATCAGATCTTTTAGAAACAATATAAAATAACAGTTTATGTTGGAGCAAAGAAAAAAAAAAAAAAAAGCTCGGAGACATTTTAAAATGACATGAAACAAATGGCAACCAACCACAAACTGCTGACACAAACAGTAGCTGGTATCCTTATTTCTTCAAAAAGGCAACTGCATCGTTTTTGGGAGAAACTGCAGAATTAATTCCTTACAGGTAGCTCTGTTCATCCAACATGATCCATCTTGTATACAAGCTAAAAGATAACAAGTCACATTCATGGACTGACTGAATCTTAAAGACGACATGTTGAAGCCTTGTCTTAATTGCCCTGCGCCTGCAACTTGACTGACCAGCTCATGAGCAAGAAAACATGATGGGTATTCATACTGCTTGTTATTTTTACAGTGTAAAGTTTGCACTTTCATGTCACTCTTCCAAAACCGAAGATTGTTGATTAACTTTTGTTTGGCATCAACATAATGTACCCATTTAAACTTAACTGTAACCAATCTAATCCCAACTATTTGCTTAATGCATCTTTAGTGTTTCTACTCAGAAATCATGAACACTATGTGAAGAAGGACATATAACATCAGGGAAATGAAACAGAAGATGTATTTTTTAAAAAATAGGAAGCCTCAAATTACAGAGATGTACAGTATTTCAGCATATCTGTCTGTGTTCTTACTGGATCTTGTTTTACAAACTAGGATTCCCATGATGCACTGCACAATGAGAAGTCATATTGTATGTAGGGAGCACAGATACCCCCAAACAATGAAGTTTTTGCATCTTGTAAATCTGTTTCAACAAAAATGTTCAGTTAGTGTCCTATGGATTCCTCTTAGTCAAAATGAAGAGCTGTGTAAAAGATTATCCACACCACCTGGAAAGAGAAAAACTAATTAGACACCAATGAATATGCTTTATCTAAAAAAAAGAAAAAGGCATTTCAGACTGGCCAATGCAATATAAACAATACATGTTTTTAGCTATGTTTCTATGCAATCTGTGCAAAAAAATTAGTTTGGTTATTATCTCTACCAAATACAGCCATGCTATAATGCTGCTTAACCAAATTACCTAAATATGAACTGACTGTTCATTTGATGCATAGACTATATTTTAAACCATTTCTGTGTGAAGCCTAACTGAATCTGCAGTACTCCGCAAAGACTTAATACATTTTTTTGAAAGATTAGTTTTCTCACCAGAAACAGGGCAAAAGATGTCATGAAGCCTTCTTTGGTGAGTTCCCACGTGCCCCCATACTCCTCTTCATCAATCTGCTGAAAGCTGCTGAAGTATACATACAGGACACCTGCGTTGATGATGCAAAATCTAATGGGGCAAACAGAAGATGTTGTCATCAGTGCCTTCTCTAATAAGAAATCCAGAGAAAGATGTCAGAATTAGAAAGACTGTACACTTACATGGCTATTCCCAGAAATCCTTTCAGTGGTGCAACACCCCATATCACACCAAGGATAACTGCAATAATTTGTCGGAGCCAGTAAATCACATCTAAAAACTCATCCTGTTAAAGGGGAAAAAAAAAAAGAAACCTGATTATTAAAATCAAGTAGATAGATCATGTTATCATTCTCATGTATGAAGTGTATTTAAGTGGTATGTGTGATTGACAAGTTTCACCACATAGGATCCTGAATCAGTTTTATTTCCATTCAACCATGACTGTGGCTGTATCCACTGGACTTTATCCCAGCTGATACTGGGCATGGGGTAGGCCACAACAGATTACCAGTATAGGGCAAATGGTGAATCAGTCATATCCATTTGCTGCTTCCTTAAAGAGGAAACTGGTTGTTCATTATCTTTTTTGTCTCTCGTGGTGCTCTGAGGCTGAATTTAATAATTTAATAATGAGTTATCAACAAGTAAGCATAATCAACAAATTAATAGTAAAACACAGGAGAAGAGTTGAGGCACTCTGAATTTGCATGTGCAGGTTTTAATAGCCTTCAGAAGGCTGAAAAGCCTAAATG
This sequence comes from Atherinomorus stipes, assembly GCA_023101725.1. NCBI lineage: Eukaryota > Metazoa > Chordata > Actinopteri > Atheriniformes > Atherinidae > Atherinomorus > Atherinomorus stipes. Next base: position 2,578,720 of record JALJCO010008621.1, read on the forward strand.
CATCGGCCCATCTATTAAAGCCTGCACATGCAAACTCAGAGTGCCTCAACTTTTCTTTGATGAGCACCTGAGTGTTTGCTGTTTACTAGCCATTACCTGCACTTCAGGGGTTTGATTCAGTCAGCACTCCACATTTATGCTTCAACAAATAAATAGTGTTGATTTGAACTGGTTAAGAGGAGACAGACGATCTGATCACATCAACTGATGTTTATTTTGTGACTTTCCTCTTTAGAATATAAAGAAATAAATAAAAGGCGTGTGTGTGTGTGTGTGTGTGCTACCTCACACTGGTACTTTTACAGAACTTGAGTTTTTTTTATTGTCATCATACTAAAGAAAAAAAAAACTTGCATTTAATTTGTGCTTCCCTCATCTAGCACAACTTGCCTGAATTCATACAATTTTTTAAAAAATCCAAGAAAGCAGGGTTATGTCAAGTAACAACAGAACTGCAAATTGGAAAATATTTTAATCTTTGATTAGCATTAAAATAATTTGATTTCTCGAAACCAATGAGTTGATCCCGACCAATATGCTTAAAAGTCCTTGCTTTTTATAACAAAGTCCAAAGTAACTGTCAAATCTTTCGATTTGACGGTCAGCTAACCCAACCAGGTCAGATTAATCCTATCATGGCAGCTAGCTACAGCTAGCTGTCTATAAACAATTGACAGAAAGTATGTGCACTCAGAACTTAGGGATGATAAAAGAGAGTCCAAAAATACTAGATCTGGCATTACAGGCACAAACAACTAACTGACCTTTTCTTCCCAAACAGCATTACTGCAGAGGGCTTTGCTCCATGTGGACTGTTTTACACCCCCATTCAGCAAATGACTTTCTTCTTTCCGCTTTGAACTGCTCGCCATTCTCCGCTTTCTTTCAGCAATAGACGTCGAAAAGTATGAAACCAAATCTGTTGACTGATTAAGTAAGCTTTAAATCCCCTTCGCGGACCAGAAGAAGAGCGTGCTGAGGAATATTGGAGGTATTAGAGCAGTCTACGCTTCGCTGAGCTGACAGATTTCAGTCGCTAACCGTAAAACACATTCTGAGCATGCGCATAGCCGTTTGACCCTAGTCTATATTAGCCAATCAGAAAGTGCGACGTTTCTGCAAGCGAGCGGCTAGAAACGCCACAAAATTTGCAGCGCCCCCTGTTGGTCAACTAATATAACAACCAAATCAGTTGAAAGATTTTAACAAACAAAAGGTGTCACGGTTGTTTCTATTTGTTATAGCTGTACAAACCTTGATTATTCCCACATAAAATTATATCACAGGCAAAAACCATTTGTACAACTATCACATTAAAATTGGATAACTCACGATGAGCTGATCAGAGCAAGAATGTATTTATTGTGTTGAATATCTCTTTTTAAACAATGGTCTAAAAATGTTAACTTTCATAAAGCAATGTGAACCCAGGGTGTGCTAAAATCAATTTTAAAAACAAGGGGGAAAGGGACCATGTACACAACAGATAAATGAACTGGACAACATGCATTGGCCCAGGAGCCTAGTAAAGCTGGGGTCTCTGTTGCTATCACAGAGATACATGATTTAGTTCAACTGGTTAAGCGGCCACTGCATGTACAGAGGCTGTTTCTTTCTTGACACAGTAGGCAGGTTTCTAATTCTGACCTAGGACCTTTTCTTACATGTCACCTCCACTTTTTCTGACCCCTTTCCTGTCAAGCAATAATATGTTAAAGTGCGTTAGAGCCCCAAAATCTTTTTGAAGAAGAGTTTAGAAGTGTTCGCAAAGAGGCTTGTGTTTGTATTTGAAACAATTTACAAATACCAAGTTGTCCCATTATGTTAAAATTCATCATAAATGTATCATATGACCCATCCTGGTCCAAACTCATCTCTACCATCATCAGGAAAGCATAGGCATCCCCTATACTTTCTCGGGAAAACTGAAAAGAACTGGACTACAGCAGAAGGTCCTAAAAAACTTCTATCAGAGCACAGTAGAGAGCGTTCTGACGTACTGTACTTTACCACTGAGCTGTGACAGAAATAACTAGAATACACTGCAGAGGGTGATGGACTGCGTGCAGCTGAGGCTTGCTATGACACCAGACCCTTCAACATCACCCAGCACACCCTGCTCATCACTTCTTCAAATTTTTCCCCTCTGTCAGACAATACAGGGCTTTACATTTAAATTCCCCTCAAGACAGCAGCTTTTTCTCCAAACTTGAACATATTCTAAACTAGAAAAAGCACTCGGAGAGCGCAGACCTCCACAAAGCAGCTCGACTCCCTTATTTTTGTGTGTTCTGGATCATAGTACCCGCAATTTTCTCTGGATCGGGATCAACTTGTAATTTTTTACCAAACACTCAGGCCATTTGTATGGAGTACATGGAAACCTTCTAAACATTTGGCCTGTTAGGGTGATGTTCATGTAAAACGTTGGTGTAGGCATTGGTAAGGAGGTCTGATGTTCACCATGGGGTGTCGGTCAGAACACACAGGACTTGCTTGTACAGTTAACTGTCTTTACTGGTCACTCTTAATCACAACAGCACAGTAATGTAACAAACAACAGGCTTACAGGTGAGGAATTCCAGGGCTAGTTAAGGTGAATGCCTGGATGTAAGTGAGTGTGGTCTATAAACACAGAAATACAAAGCCATGAGGAACATTTGTTCAGCAAATAAACACACTCAAGGTATTAATTATTACTATTAAATCCCTTACAGTTAGGACTAAACATGCATAATATGTGTTCAAGGCAAACATTACAGTAACTGGCATCTAACAGGTCAGCTAGTTTAATAGAATAAAAAGGCATATGGTGAATGGAGGAACACTTCTGAATACGCAAATCAGCTAAATAATATTAAAGGCTAAATAAACATCCTGTTCATTCAGGCAGAAATACAACCAGTGACATACAGTTTTTCACAGATGCGCACAGTTCACCATATTCAACTGGCTATAGTCTGTCCAACAGAACTCTCCTCGTGCTCACTGCTTTTCATAAAGGCTGCAACATACTATGTGAGGAGCGAGAACTTTCTTCTTGTTCTCAGACCCACCAGAACAAAATTACGTTACTTTCTTCTTGGGAGCTCCAAGAAGTATTGTGTGATTGGCTGGACATTTGAGGCGAGCGGGGTTAACATAGACGCTTGAAGCAGAGAGTTGTCACCTCCGCATATCCACAGTTGCACGTGAACGGGTAGTTTTAATAAACAGCTGATCTAGGTGGTGAGAAAATACGAAAATGTAAACTACACATGTGGCATCTAAATACAGGAGCACCACCGCGTGCGTAACTCTGTCCTGGCAAGGATGAAGTTTATTGTTTATGTATTGGCCTAATCATTGGGTAAACACCTTTGCCCCCCCCCCCCCCCTCTTCCTCCCCGGCATTCTTGGGGTGGCAGAGCTTCTTGTGGAGTATGAAATGACTTGATGAAAAAGAACTTTTTCTTGTTCTTTCAGCCTCGCAGGCAAGAAGACATGTCTTGCTTCTGGTGGAGTATGTAACAAGCTTAAGTTTCATCTCTGTGTCCTGGCGATCATGTGCTCAGTAGCGCAGCTACACACTTCTGCCACAGGGGGGGGTCTCACACCCCATCAACAGCCTTTCCAACATGGCCTGTGTCACAATGATAAGAATCCTCCAGAAGGTGATCCAGATCACCACCAAAATTTAATGGGTTCCTCCTTGGACTGAGACACACGGCTGGTGAAAATTTCAGGTCAATCCATCCTGTCCTTTCTACCGTAAAGTTGCTGACGGACAGACAAACCAACGCTACCGAACACATTACCTCTTTGGCAGAGGTAATAAATCATGTTCAGGTGCTTAAACTAGAGACACACTCAACTGGACCCTCAATGACTCGCTGTGAAATATTATTATAATTGTACAATTTTTCACTCAAATTTTCATTCATGTGCAATATACAGGGAGTGCAGAATTATTAGGCAAATGAGTATTTTGACCACATCATCCTCTTTATGCATATTGTCTTACTCCAAGCTGTATAGGCCGAAAGCCTACTACCAATTAAGCATATCAGGTCATGTGCCTCTCTGTAATGAGAAGGGCTGTGGTCTAATGACATCAACACCCTATATCGGGTTTATTAGGCAAACATAATTATTAGGCAACTTCCTGTCCTTTAGCAAAATGGGTCAGAAGAGGGACTTGACAGGCTCCGAAAAGTCAAAATTAGTGAGATATCTTGCAGAGGGATGCAGCACTCTTAAAATTGCCAAGCTTCTGAAGCATGATCATCAAACAACCAACGTTTCATTCAAAATAGTCAACAGGGTCGCAAGAAACGTGTGGAAAAACCAAGGCGCAAAATAACTTCCCATGAACTGTGAAAAGTCAAGCGTGCAGCTGCCAAGATGCCACTTGCCAGCAGTTTTGCCATATTTCAGAGCTGCAACATCACTGGAGTGCCCAAAAGCACAAGGTGTGCAATACTCAGAGACATGGCCAAGGTAAGAAAGGCTGAAAAACGACCACCACTGAACAAGACACACAAGCTGAAACATCAAGACTGGGCCAAGAAATATCTCAAGACTGATTTTTATAAGCTTTTATGGACTGATGAAATGAGAGTGGGTCTTGATGGACCAGATGGATGGGCCCGTGGCTGGATCGGTAAAGGGCAGAGAGCTCCAGTCCAACTCAGACGCCAGCAAGGTGGAGTTGGGGTACTGGTATGGGCTGGTATCATCAAAGATGAGCTTGTGGGGCCTTTTCGGGTTGAGGATGGAGTCAAGCTCAACTCCCAGTCCTACTGCCAGTTTCTGGAAGACACCTTCAAGCAGTGGTACAGGAAGAAGTCCGCATCCTTCAAGAAAAACATGATTTTCATGCAGGACAATGCTCCATCACACACATCCAAGTACTCCACAGCATGACTGGCAAGAAAGGGTCTAAAAGAAGAAAAACTAATAACATGGCCTCTTTGTTCACCTGATCTGAACCCCATAGAGAACCTGTGGTCCCTCATCAAATGTGAGATTTACAAGGAGGGAAAACAGTACACCTCTCTGAACAGTGTCTGGGGGGCTGTGGTTGCTGCTGCACGCAATGTTGATGGTGAACAGATCAAAACACTGACAGGATCCATGGATGGCAGGTTTTTGAGTGTCCTTGCAAAGAAAGGTGGCTATATTGGTCACTGATTTGTTTTTGTTTTGTTTTTGAATGTCAGAAATGTATATTTGTGAATGTTGAGCTGTTATATTGGTTTCCCTGGTGAAAACAAATAATTGAAATGGGTATATATTTGTTTATTGTTAAGTTGCCTAATAATTATGTTTGCCTAATAAACCTGATATAGGGTGTTGATGTCATTAGACCACACCCCTTCTCATTACAGAGATGCACATGACCTGATATGCTTAATTGGTAGTAGGCTTTCGGCCTATACAGCTTGGAGTAAGACAACATGCATAAAGAGGATGATGTGGTCAAAATACTCATTTGCCTAATAATTCTGCACTCCCTGTACTGTACTGTGCAGTATTACTTCCATCATTTGTGAGCAACCCAGTACCCAATGGATATACAAAGTGCTTTACAGCAGGGGTAACAGACAGAGAGAATGATACAAACACATAACAATAATAATAATAATAACACATTATCATTATTATTTCTTTTATTGTTGTTGTTATTATTATTATTTGATTAGATATCTGCTTAGAATTTCATTGACTGAAACATAAAATTTGTTTATGTTTCGTGAATTTGGTGTGTTTGTAAAAATGAGATCAGTTTGACCTTGTTTACAAAGAAGTGTCATATAAAAGAAAATTTGTTAGTTTTTTTTTTAAAATGATCATTATGACCATGACATTTTATATGTGTCCATTACTAGTTCTCACCAACACTAACAACATTCCATTGTGAAACTGTTTGTTGTTAATATTAATTCAAAAAGGGAACCAATAGTCAGTTTTTCCCTTTCGGTATGAAATCATTCTGATTGAGGATTTAAGGGCAGCTGTATACATGGGAACTACCTATTTTCACAGACAAAATAAGACATACAACTGCCAGAAAAGAATGTGAACCTTGAACAAAAGAAACATAAGGAAGAAAACAATCACAAATCATATATCTGCATCCTTGATGGTGTTTGTACCTCTTTTATTTTGAGTGCCTTTCTCCTGTGTTTGAAAAGTGGAGAAGATTTTGCACACCTGTTTCCAGATGTATAATATTCCCACTATCCAATCCATGTATGTGCAGAACCAGAGGAATAGTATGTTGAATTCACCATATTTAATTTTCTCTCAATGTGAATCAATTTAAAGAGTCCTTTTTATTACTGTTAATTGGCTTGTTCTGAATAAACATTGTTTTTTGTGTGACTTTCTGAAAGAACATTAATCAAATGTACTGTTTATCCTGAACTTATACATGAAAGTGCTGTTATTAGATAAATGAATACAACCTTTCAGGTCATGCCTGATGCTGGCTGCAAGCACTCATTGATATGTAAAACTAATGCTATGTAAAACTAACTCTGTGGATTTACAGGTGTTGGGGAGTTGAGTCTGGGTTGAGGAATCTCTCCAAAGTATTAACAGAAATATAAATTTAAAGATTAAAAAAAGAGAGAAAAGTTGATTTTGTGTATTTAGCTTTTGCTCCAGTCAGTTGGCTCAGTGGGGATCATTAAAATATCAGTTGTTCTCTTCTTTGCCCAGCAGAGGGAATCAGTAATGATTCACTCCATGTGCTCACACTTAGTGCCTGCTACCGTAACTCAATGATTAAGGGACAAATAATCTATTAGAATGACTCACAGATTACTCCAATATGGCCTCAGCCACAAAAAACGTCTATGAGCAATAAAATAATAAACTTTTAAGGATTCACAACTCATGAAAGAGAAAACCTTTCAGTGTTTCCAACTGCTCATAAGAAGCTTTATGAAGCTTTTAAAGTTTGAAATCAGTCTAAGATTAAAAGAAAGAAAGAAAGGAAGAAAGAAAGGAAGAAAGAAAGAAAGAAAGAAAGAAAGAAAGAAAGAAAGAAAGAAAGAAAGAAAGAAAGAAAGAAAGAAAGAAAGAAAGAAAGAAAGAAAGAAAGAAAGAAAGAAAGAAAGAAAGAAAGAAAGAAAGAAAGAAAGAAAGAAAGAAAGAAAGAAAAAGAAAGAAAATCATTCTTTTAAAAGGAATAATCCTTTTCATATATTTTTGAGTCCTCTGCAAATGCTTACTGATCCTATCAGGTCTATTATTTCATAAAATAAGGTAAAACATATCTGAGACCTTTTAAAGCTTGATGTGAGATGTGAGCTACAGTTGGGGAATTTCAGTTTCTCTTTCAAGTCTTTAGGCTGACCCACTGATTCATTCAGGAGGATGTTTGTGTGTGTGTGTGTGTGTGTGTGTGTGGGGGGGGGGGTATTGCTTTGAATTTGGATCGAAAATTTTACACATGCATAATCATCGCAGTGTAATAGAAAATCAGTAATTGACTAAGAACACTCTCATATGATGTGTGCTCAACATCCTGTTGCAAGTTTGAGTGACCCAACCACTATGTGGAAAGCTTTATCTGCTATCATGTTACTGTAAAAATCATATGAGAAGAGGTGGGAAGTGATCACATGTCCTCGAGCTGTTTGCTGCAAAGAAGCTTTCTGCAGCGGTGTGAAGAGCCACTGACTCGGTGGTTTTTGGGGTCTTTTTACTGTTCAAAGATGCAAGAGGTTTGAGTCTACAGTTGTTTCCAAGAAGCATTAGATAGTAAGAAACTGCAGACTTGGGGCTAAGAATTGCAGTGGAGTATAGAGGTGATATTTGTTTTGTTTTGCTATTTTTCTATGTTAACAGGGATTTATTTCTTTTCCTGTTGGGCTTAATGAAGAGGCAGCCAGGTTTGTACTGCACTAGATGGCTTTAGGTTGCAACATGGACCCCATAAACATAAAAGTAATATTTCTCTAAATAAAATCACCTGTCATGGAATTTACACATGAAACAATATACAGAAATAATTTTGACCGTGCTCTTCTGTAGGTAATTTATAAACTTGAAATGTACATCCTGCTATGCAGATGCAGTGTATTAAAACACTAAAAATGATCCCCTTTATCTGATGATAAAACATTTCAACCTGATGGAAGTGGTCTCCAGGATGATAATCGTCCAACCCATAGGCCAAAATTCCTGAAAATGGTCAATTCATGCTGTCTTTTGTTTGTTTGTTAATTGTGTTTGTTTATTTTTCTTTAGTCACCCATCTTAAATGCAGAGCATGGTTTTGTTATCAAAATGCTCGCATGTGTCAGCAAAAAACACGTTTACAGTGGTGGAAGTACATGCAAAAAATACTCCTTACTAGATTATTGGAAAAGCGTGCAGGTTTCCCATCATTGTTTTCTGTAGGCTTTGGATTAATCAGCTGGTTATTTCCATAATTATCAGCAAATGGTTTTTAAAACACCATCACGAGTGCTCTAGTTTCTCTAGTTGTTCGTTCTGTTAATTTACTAATTAATCACACATTTTTATAGTGTGCTTGGAATAAAAGAGTCATTTTATTCATGGCAAAACAATTGCATAATGTCAGATCAAATGTTAAACTGAAAGTCCCTCTGAGATGGAGCAGAGTAGGACATGGAAACACGGAAAAACATGGAAAGACAATAACTCAAGCACAAGAATCTATTTGCCTTGAAGAAGAACTTAAGAAGATCTCTGCTGTCAGTGAACTCTGAAACCACAAGAAGCAGATGAATATTTGTATATTTCATTATATATTAGCCTACCAAACGCTGTCTCTATTTTTGTGATATCTTGGGGTGACTCCAGGATAACTTTGGGGCGCTATCTCTTTAAGAGAGGTTACCTGGGAGAGGGACAGGTGTGAGCTGCTGAAACATCACATTTAACAGGGATCGGAAACGTTTTATACCTCAACATGCTTTCTGAGGTGGCTCTCACCCTGCCACCATTGTTGGGTAAATTTGGGGACTGGATGTTTGACTCGCTTTTGCTCTCCCAGCACAGCGGAGCTCGAGCCCTCACGCCAACTCAACCGTCAGTGACGTCTGCGTCACGTGTACGTCTCTTCCCTCGGTACGTCCGTCGTATTTTCCTCCCCTCCACTGCCTGCTTAAACACTGGGAGACAGTCGAAATAAACAAGCTCAAAGAGAGGGGTCCGTTGTTGGGACCGGTCTGGCTCCGGTGTCACGTTTATCAGCAGCCGATGGACAGAGGGGTCGTACACCTATAAGTTACCATCAGTGAAACCCAAACCTACCGTCCGTTACTGCCTCCTCTGAGCCCGTTTCAATGTAAACTTTTTAATACCTGCGCTGCATTCACTGAGCTCCGACAAAAGCGAGGTGAGTCTGGTCTACAGATACGCATTAATACTCCTGTTTTACCTTTCCTAAACTTGTGCGAGCTGTTATAAAGCCTCACCTTTGCGGGTTTTGGCTCAGCAGCTCTGGCCAGCTGCATGTCGCCTGCTTAAAATGGCGACAGCCAACGGGGGGGAGAGAGTGTAGTTTTTGGGCTTGGGGGGTCTTGCCTTTTTCCTCCACGGTGAATTGGTTACACTGTTCAGAACATATAACGCAGACAAGCCCATTAAGTTGGGGGCTCACTGCGCTTAACTTGAGCGGAAGATGCATCATATACGGATATGATTGACGCCGCTGCGCTCAGGGACTCAACCATACAGCACGGCCAGTCCGAGACTCCTGTTTTAGAAAAATACCGCTAATTGCTTGAAAATTATTCAAACTTCTGTTTTGAATAAGTAGCAGGCCCATAGTGTCTGTTAACATTAAAGTCAGATCTGTAAAGTAAAGCGGCAAAATCCTCCAATTTCTATTAACCAAGAAGTTGGAAATTACTTTGACGCCCCAAAGCACAAATAACTAAAACTATTATTTCATCTGCGCCCTCTTACTTTAAACAAATGTAGCCCAATTTACTGTGAATAAGTTTGTGGTATCCCATATTTATTGTTTTCCAAGAGCTACTGAGAATGTCTGGATTCATTTTGCTACTTTGATTTCAAATCAAAGTTATCACACTCAATACAAATCCTGAGCAACAAAGATTGTCCTGTTGCATGTTTCTTATAGTCACTCGTGAGTCTGCAAACTGTTGCCATGGCCATTTATCATGTCAGTGTTGTCATGAGTGTGTCACTCCAGGGATTAGAGCAAAGCTTTCCCAGGCAGCTAACTTGTCTGATGTCCACGTGAGTCTCAGGTATAGACGCACGGCTTAATCCATCTATCCGTTTGTCACCTACAGTGCACCTTCCTCTCCTATAACAGACCAGTTTCCACATCAATGCTGATTTAGAATAACAGTACTGGTATATATATATATATATATATATATATATATATATATATATATATATATATATATATATAAGACAGAAGAGTGAGAGAGAGGTCAGAAAGGTTGAGAAATTATTGAACCAGATTAGAATAAGTTCTGACCATTATCATGATTGTCATTGCTGTGCCTCATCTTTCTGTACTTCATTGTGTTGCTGTGGTGATGGCTTAAGCTGAATTGCTGCTCATACTAACAAGTTCACCCCTCCCATTCTCCATCATCTCCTTATTCTCTTTCCCTCATGTTTGCAGCTAACACGTGTTGAGTTGCTTTGTAGATTATTATAATTATAATTATTATTTATTTTTTACAAAATATATTAATGTATTTTGGCCTTTCTCTTTTAGGAATTTCACACCATGCGAGTCTCTTTATGTTTTCTTGTTATTTTCTGTTTTAAATGTCTCATAACCTGGTGACTTTTGTGTGCATTAGGCTGACTTTATTGACTTTTCATCAGTGACGACTTTCCTCTCCTTTTCTTTACCGACCCATGGAATCATGATTTCCTTGCAGATCTCTAACAAGCGAGACCGCATAAAAACAGGACGGTTTTGAATCTTTTCAGAATCTTTGAGGAAAGCAGCACAATCCACTCTCGCATCCAGATCAGGCTCAAGTTAGGGTCAGTGGCGATAACAGCCTCTTGCTCTGCTTGAGTGATGAACAGCTTGTGATGTCAGCCATTTTAGGTTGGACAGCACAGAGCATGGTGCTCCGCCATCTTTCTCTCCCTCCCCTTTCAGCAGCCCAGTTTTAACACATGCACCAGCAGTGGCCACAGCAATGCAGCCGCTTGCAACCCACGCAGCCATCCACTCGCTGACCTAAGAGCAGCCCAGATGGAGACTGAGGCATCAGAGGGAATGACACTGTAGGAACACTGTAATTGAGGTTTCCTTATTGTTGCCAGTATCGTGTAAGACTTGAAACGGCTACAGACAGAAGTTTAGATGCGTATAAGATGCGTATTTGTATTGGCGTTTACTGGCAGGGATGTAACCTTATGAAACCTTGGAGATGATTGGCAGGAGGAGGTTGGCCTAAGCTACATCTGTTTAAAGTGGCCATTATTGTAAAAAGACTCAGAAAAGCATTACAAAAGATGCAAAATGATTGATTGTGCAAAGGTGCAGATTTGATAATTGACTTTAGGAGGTTGCATGTAGGGCCTCCTTGCCAGATTTTCAGGCCTGTTTATGTTTCCATGCAGTGAATACAAGAACTGTGTTTGGCTTAGACTGCTGCAGCCAAACACATGGGCCACAGAGTGCACAGGGCAGCATGGCAGATGTCTGGACGGAGACTTAACAGGAAGAGACGGCATCAGCTCTGACCAATAGCATGCTTTGGAGACGGCAACCACACCTAGCCTAGCAGAGACATGAGCACCGCGTGCAGGAGGCACTGAAATAGGAGCAGGGCAGGGACTCTCCAAATACCACTCGCAGGGTTGTGTGGAACAAACAAGCCCTGCTCGGGCCAAGGACTGGATGGCATAGGAGATGTGTGTGTGTGTGTGTTTACCCATATGTGTGTGCTTTGGAGAAGTGAGCTAGTGGAAGAGAGATTGGGTAGGGGGTAGGAGGTGGTTGCCATGGGGACAGTAACACACCAGTGGCGCTGCCGACCTGTCTCCCTGGGCCAAACTTGTTCGGAGAGGGAGGAGAAGAGGGAGCAGTGGTAGGGAGGGAGGAGAAGGAGAGGGTGCAGAGACATGGGGAAGGGAGGGGGAGTGAGAGTGAAGAGGGATGTGTGGGGAGGAAAAAATGGAGCAAACATGGAAAAGCCTGCCTGTGTTGTTCACCTGTGATGTGTCCTACCTAAACAACATTTACCTCACTGACAGATGTTAACGTCAGACCTGCATTCTCAACTGTGTGATGAGATGTGGGTTTTCTCAAGGGTGTTTGAGTGCTATTATTGTGCTTCGCCCTGACCTAGGCAAGAGTTGGGCCAGGCCATGGAAGGAGGTCATGCTGTGCAGCGCCACTGATGAAGCAAAGATAACACAGGATTTGAACCAAGAGGGTAAAAAAATTGCTTTTGTGTGTCACTGGGAGATCTGTGACTCTCACGTACCATAATAATGACAGCGTCACTACCTTAGTAAGCAAGCTTCACACATTGGCATGCAGGCACCCACCCCCGCCCTGCATGCCACATACACACAAACACGAACCCACAAGCCCCTGCCCACCCCACCCCACCCACCTCCATTTTCTCTACTCTCAATCTCACAGGAAACCCACACATGCAAATACTGACACGCATAACAGACACAAGCCAAGCATCACCACATGGTCAGCCAGTGTCTGCATAACGTCCCAAGTTCAGCCCATGCACTCATGCCAGTGAGTCAACAGAACATGTCTGAGCCTGGCATCCATGTGACATGAGCTGCCCATTTCCTCTTGCTGATTGGAGCTCAGTATTGTTTGAGGCATCACCTGTGTGAGGCCTCTTGGTCCTTGCTGGCTGCTCCTGGCAAACTGTGCCTCATTTCAGCTGATTTGTTCACGCTGTGATGGTTTCACAGTTTTCATGTTAACGGCCACTGGAGCTGTCCGTGTGAACAGGTTTGATTGTCCACTCACTGGGACTGTGTGCCTTCTTTTTTTTCATTTAGTTCTAGTTTTGCTACTGAAACCTGTGTGTGTGTGTGTGTGTGTGTGTGTGTGTGTGTGTGCAGCCAGACACTGAGGCTGAACTCCAGGTTACATCCATTGGCAGAACATTCCAGGCTTTGCAGTGCAGTGAAGAGGGAGGGGAGCACAGTGTGATTGCAGTTTTAAGCAAGAAGGGGGCTCGGAAGTGCGGGGGTAGGTTGGTTTTGGTGGTGGGTGGGGGGGTATCGGGGAGAAAAATTCCTCACAGAAACACCTCAGTGCTTCCTCTACGATAGTTAACACCCCTCCTCACCCCGAACAGCCTGCCCATCCCCCACCATCATCTACCGTTCGCTCTCACTCTCCTCCTGCCTGCCACCCACACCCAGTAGAACCACGTGATGGATGGCTGCGACTGCCCACCCATAAGCCTTTGTGTTGGTCATGTGACTAGCCTGGCTTGGCAGAGCGGTGCCCCCTGATGCAGAACTGAATGGCAGGGGAGTAGGAGGGGCGCACAGCGACCCAAGCAAAGGGCAGTTACTCTCTGTAGGGGGGTGTGGGGAGGGGGGGCAAGGGGCATCGCGTTCCCTCACAGTAGAAAACCTCAATTGCCTGTTAACCCTTCACACTCCTATCCGAAGAGAGGGATGCTCTGATCTCACACCAAGAAGAAAAAAGATGAGGATCCCATTGGAAAAAAAAAAAAAAAAGAATCATTACTGATTTCAATTTTTAATTGGGTATCTTTTTTCAGTAAGTTAAACATGGAGCATAACATTTCATGTTTCCTCATTGTGGTTTTTAATTGTTTTTCTTTCTTTTTTTTTCTGTCCAAATCAGGACTAAGGTCCCTTCTGGCCTCGGTGTGTGGAGCAAAATAAACTCTTTGCACCTTCTGTTACCCCAGCCCTGTGGGGGTTAACTGGGCACTGAGCTAATGTACCATGACTTTAGTGTGGCAAAACAAGGATTTTTGCATGCATTTACTGTACAAGTGCAACAGAAACGCATCATTCGCCCCTGAACAAGTTCTGTTTGATTAGAGAAATGTAAATTTATTGAATAAAAACACTGGGTTTGCTGCACACCTTGGCAGAGATGAGTTATTGCCACAACAGCCTTATGCTCTAAAACAAGTTTTAGACAAATTTGATGTGTGCATCAGATTACTCAGTTTATGATCAGAGGAGTGTGGGAGTTTATATTTGGACTGCTAACAAGAAAGGCACTTTTCTTGTTTTATCCTTTGTAAATATTCTGCGTCTGAGGTTAGGGTAGACTTATTTATTGAGATTTGGGGACTTTTCTGTTGGACATCATTCAGAAGTTGAACCTTGTTGAGTTTCTACTCTGTGCATGAGGTGTCATGTTGGGGCAGACTGACTGGGAGAGTAATTGCCCTAGAGCTGTCCTTCAATACTGCATCACTGGCTCTGTGTTTGGGGAAAGGAGGGAGGAGCAAAGCCCTCCACAGGAGGCTTCGCCATTTTGTCAGAGACATGGAGTCTGGAGGTGTAGAGAGCATTTTAAGATGTGCATTCTTATGCAGGTATTTTTGTATCTGTACTGTCTGTGCCGCTGTTGAGCACATCTTTAAGAAACATCTGTTGAACCACCCACTTGCACACTTGACAAGTATATCTGAAATGGCACATTCACAAGTGGGTATTTCTGCTGTAATCATTCTAAAGGTGTTTAGTGAGGCTACAGAAGCTGTGGATTAAAAAAAAAAAAAAATACAGTGTGCTGTCTCTGTGGGGGTGTGTCTGAAAGAAGGGAAGTGAGACAGAGTTATGTGGGGGAAGGGAAAGAAAGGGGGTAGAACAGGAGCTTTCCCAGAAAGCCTGCAGAGAAGAAGCAGACTGAGCTCGTTTGAATGCCCTCATAAAAGAGATAGCCTTGAGTTACATGAGGCAGGGAGGCTGAAGAGAAGAATTTTGAAAAATGTCTTTTAATTGAATATTTATCTGAAAGTATGTGATTTTTAAATGCTTTTTCACAAGGTGTTAGTATCACCTGTGAAATTCATGTTTTGCCTGGAATCGCCCATCTGTGCAGGATTTTTATTCATTTGGGAGAAAACTGGCGTTTGGTCCATGTTAGTAAGAAAAATATCTTTTTGTTTTTGCATGGAGTTCACCCATTTTCCTGTTTGTCACTTGAAATCGCCAGCAGAAATTTACAGGTGTATCGTGTCTGATGGTGACTAAACTCAAACATGTTCTTCTGTTTTGTTTTTTAGGATTTCCTTGAGAACTGCAGAGAGAACTACTTGGACCTATGGAAACACCTTGGCACCCTCCCTCCCCCATGCCTGGTCTATAGTAAACGAATAACCCATCTTCTCTGTCACACCCCACACTCAGCCATTTGACCAGCCTTTCCCACCCTGTGGTCACACCATGGCCAGCAAGAGGAAGTCTTCTACGCCTTGTATGATCCCTAGCAAAATTATCTGCCCTGTAGAAGAAATCGAGCAGCACTCTCCTGTTCTTCTCCGTCAGTCCAGGATCTCTGGAGGTGACAGACATAGCCCTTTAGACCCTGGTGAGTCTTCCAAACCAGAGGCGAGGGATGCTGATAAGGATGGTAGTGGCACTTATACCTGCAAGCCTTGTAATTATGAAACCCATGACCTTAACTTATTCTTGGACCATGTTTACTCTGGACATCCAGACTTCCGTGGAGACCCCAGCTTTGTTTGCATGAGTTGTGGTGTTTCTGCACCTAAATTTGAAGGCCTGGCCCTGCACAATGCCAGGGTTCACCCCAGCACATTGAATACTACTCTGCAGCTGAGGAAGAAGGATAGAAGGATGGTGGTAGAGCAGAATCTGGTGAGTGGGGTAGAGATGGGCAAGGATACTGAGATTTCCATCACCAAAACCCCAATAATGAGGATGCTGAAGGGCAAATCCGAGCCTAAACGGATAGTAGTGTCTCACCTGGTCTCTGAAGAACCATCCTCAGACCCACAGTCTCTCTCTGCGTCAAGAGATACTGAAAGAAAAGAGACTGCTGCAGTGACGGTCACACATGTCCCCACAATTGTCCACAATGGAACAACTAAGGTCACATTGCCCTCAGCGATCCAAATAGTCAACGGCTCAGCAGCAATACCGATGTTAAAGACGCCTATCACACAGGTATATATGGTGTTTTTGTGTAGATGTCCTTAATTTATTGTTGTATAAATCAAATTCACCCGCATTATTTAAATTTTAAAATTCCTTTTAGGTGGTTTCAGTAGCTCAAAACAGAAGTCTTTCCCACTCTGCACCAGTCACAGCCTCCTCAAATGTTTCCTCAGCTTCTTCACATTCATCCTCAAAAAATCTCCCAAAGGTAGTTGTTCATTTTGTGCCCCAGCATTATGGCAGTCATAATCCAATAACACGTTATAATCTCCAGCTATAATTTTTACTCTGTCCCATACTAGGTAATGATTCCTTTGAGCAGCATCCCCACCTACAGTGCCTCCATGGATGACTCCTCCTTCCTGAAGACCTCCTTCAGTAAGTTTCCGTACCCTACAAAGGCTGAGCTCTGCTACCTGACTGTGGTCACCAAGTTCCCTGAAGAGCAGATCAAGATCTGGTTTACTGCTCAGAGACTAAAACAAGGTATCAGCTGGTCTCCAGAGGAGATCGAGGAGGCTAGAAGGAAGATGTTCAACACCATCATTCAAACGGGACCTGCCTCCTCACAGAGTCGGACTCAGAGTCACCACAGCCCTGCTCAACATACTATTACAGTCCTGCCCGCCTCGCTGGGGCCAACAGGGATCCCTCAGTTTCTGCAGGGATCTCTTGTCAGCCAGGGAGGGGTAATCGTCACACAGCCTGTGGTGGCAAATGGTATTCAGGTCAGCAGTGCTCCAGTGGCCCTGGCTGTCACACCTAAGCCTCAGGCAGCAGCACGGCCAATGATGCAGGCCCGACCTGCTGCAGCTCTGGTGGCGGACAAAGGAATTAGCATGGTGGTGGGTACAGTGGGCAGTAGTAGTGCAGGAAGCAACATCATTAGCAGCAGTAGTCGTAAAAGTGGGGGTGGGGGCACTAGCATTATTAGTAGTAGTCAGTCTGGTGCCATCAATCTGAGTCTTGGAAGCAGTAGTCATAGCAATGCTAAGGTGAGCAGTGTCAATGGTAAGCACAGCAGTGCTAATGCTGACTCCAGTGACAAGAACAATAGCAATGATTCCAGCCGAGTCAGTTCTAAGAACAGTGATGTCAGCAAGGCAGACAACACCAGCATTGTGCAGAGTGACAGCAAGGTAACCACGGACAGCAAAGCTGTTAGCAGTATCAAAACGAGCAGTGATGGACAGAAGCGCAAACATACTAATGATAGCTACAACATAATCGACACAACCAGCACAAGCACAGATGATGTTGATCTCTCTGCCAGAGACTCTCAAACCATCAAAATGGAGGATGGATCATCTCCCACTTCCAAATCTTCCTCACCATCTCCCTCAGCTCCACCTGGCAGCACACTTGGCTCCCGGACGCCTGTAAACACATTCCTGGACCCCAACTTTTACAAGGGCAAGAAGTCTCAGGGGCAGCTCAACGCTCTGAAGGACAGCTTTCAGGTGAGCCAGTTTCCAGACCAGGAAGAAGTGGATCGCCTCATTGCACTGACTGGCCTCACTGTGCGAGAAGTCCGCAAGTGGTTCAGCGACCGGCGCTACCACTTTCGCAACCAAAAGGGCACGCGTTCTAGCACAGGAAATCAAAGTAAGTCCAGCACTGTCTCTGGACCAGGGAGTGGTCCAAGTATACCCGTGAGCAGCGCTGCCACCAGCAGTGCCACCCCTGTGGATCTGTCAGAAAGTCGCAGCAACTCTGTTGCTAAAACGCCCCAGCACAGCTCCCCTAATGCTCCTCTGAGCCCGTCTGCAACGCCGACACCCACCTCTCCCACCACACCCTCCCGCCGACTCCCTAGACCACCTTCACCGGATTTCACAGCAATCCGCTATAAGGAGAGAGAACCCCATCAGGTGAGCCTCAGACCTGTTTATGATAATCTGTTGGAATTATATACACGTTAGAATCTCTGAGATTAAAAGTTATAGGTTTTTCAAGAGAAACTGTTGCAAATCAATTTTTCTTGTAATTTACTTGTAGTTTTTTTCCCACATATTAATTTTATCTATGCATGTGTTTAGGTTAAGGCCCTTGAAGCCAGCTTTACTGAAAATGCTGATCCATCAGGAGAAGAGGTGGACAGACTGCGATCTGAGACAAAGATGACCAGGAGGGAGATCCATGGCTGGTTCGCTGACAGGAGGAAGAGAGTAGCTGCAGAGAAAAAGAAAGAGGAAGCAGATCGGGTCTTCAAAGATGAGGAGGACATGGAGGCTGATGGAGAAGAGAGACAGAAAGATGATGGTTTTGGAGAACCAAAAGTCAACCCTATAAAAATAAATTTAAAGATGCTGAAGGTGACTGAGGCCAGTGGCAAACCAGAGGGAGAAGGCTTGGATAATCCGACTATTCCATCTCAATCCAGCAACTCCCCAACTTCCTCCCTTGGCCCAAACTCCTCCTCCGCCTCTAAAGCACCTCAGTCCTCCACACCAACTCTGAAAGCATCCCACTCTCCCAAACCCACAACTGTTCGTGGCAAGAAAACAGCAGAGCAGCTACACCTGCTCAAACAAGTCTACGCTCGGACCCAGTGGCCCAGCGCAGGTCAGTATGACGAACTGATATCAGGCACAGGGCTGCCCAGACCTGAAGTGGTGCGCTGGTTCGGGGATTGTCGCTATGTGCAGAAGAATGGGCAACTAAAATGGCTGGAGGAGTACCAGAACATGGCTATAGAAGAGGACCTGAAGCAGGAGAACACAGAGATCCTCCAGGCTCACCTTGACGTCCATGGCAGGGTGGAAGAGTCACAGGTACTGATGACAGCAAGTGTTCACACCCCCCCCCCCCCCCCCGAGTCCTTGACTTAAACTGACTGGAACTATTTATAGGAGAGAATATACACAGAAAGTATCTGTTTTCTCACACTGCTTCTTTTAGGTTGTAAACTATTCATATCCTGAGCAATTTTTTTTTTTCTGAGGCAGAGAATATTTTGTGGGTTTAGATGCAAATGACTGAAACCACACATTCATTCGATTTAAAAAAAAAAAAAAAAAAAAGATTTGCAATTCCTAACTGCAGAAAAGTGCAATTAGAGACAGCTCAGGCAACCATCCAACTTCAACTTTTTGATTTTCATAAATTGCTTTTTTGAAATGATAACTTTTAATCACCAGTTTGTGTGGCTGTGCTTCAAAGGAAATTTGATTCTCATTTATAGATGTGCTCTTCCAGCGTTAACCTATTTCATTCACATCTTTGTATACCTTTGCATGCATATGTGGCAACTTTTGGAGAATGGATCAGTATGTAAATATGCAATCAGGGCACTGTGTAGTTCATGGGTGGGCAATTCCGGTCCTCAAGGGCTGGCACCCTGCAGGTATTAGGAGTTTCCCTGCTGCAACACACCTGACTCAATCAATGGATAATTGTGCAGAGCTTGATGTCACAAGGTGTGTTGCCAGGGGGAAACTCCTAATACCTGCAGTATGCCAGCCCATGTGAAACCGTGAAGTATTTGTCTTCTGCAGAATATAACTGTCAGATTTTTAATTAGTTTTCATAAATGTCTGGGTTCTTTACTCAGTCTTTTGTTTCATAATAGTGAATGACATAGAATACTCTTGTGAGTATGAAGCAAAGACAGTCCATTTTATTCTTTACATGAAATATCTATTCATGTTTATCAAATGCTGCAGGAGAGGCATTGAGCTCCAAATGTACTGCACACATTACTTCCCAAGCTAGTTCTGATTTGATCAGAGGCAGTGGATATATTTAATTTTTTTTTCTGATTTTTGTGTCAGATGACCTTCCTTTTATTTCTCTCTGGTCCCACATAAGAAGATTAAAGTGTCAAGCAGTACAGTTGAAATACAAAACAGATGCACAGTAATGATGATTAAAAAGAAAATATTAATGCCTTACACAGAGTGTGAGCATGTGATTCACAGTGTGAAACTGAAACTAGGTAGTGATGCACCATAATCAGTGTAGTAAATATTAAATGTGCTGAACAAGGTAATGTGGAGATAATTGTTTCTCATGAATGGATTATCTCTCATTCCATTCATGTAAACCATTTCTTTGTTTGCAAAGAATAAATGTTTGGGTAAATTGTACCACAGTACAGAGATGGGTAAAATGCAGAGCCCTAATTTCCCTTCGGGGATCTTACCAGTATAACAAAAAATAAATTTAGGGGAAAAAAGTATTAATTTCGTATTTACCAGGATTAGTATCAGTATTGTTATCCATCACACACTTTAACTCCCTTTAAATTTGGCCGATTACATCAACACAGCTGTAGTTTTTACTACTACATAAATATGAACTCTGACTCACCTGACTAATGTAACAATGATTAATAACAAAATAATTTTGTCAATTTATGATGTTCCTAAAGGACAACTAAAGTATCAAATATTTTTTCAGTGTTTATAATGTTTTCTCCCTTGGTAGTTGTATTGCAGAAAATGTAGTTTCACTAGTCTAAAAAAATATTGCACGGAAATTTGGAACAGGAGTTACTGTACTTATTGTACTTTGTTACTGGTATGAATGTGGAGAAGGAACTTTGTATGTGTGTAAATATTTACATCGAAAGGTACAGGTGCATCCAGAGTGCAAATGCACCTTTTTTTAGTTTGAAAGAAAGTTAAATCTGCTGCAAAATTTAATGAATATACATCTCCCTTTGCTTCACCTCTTCTCCAGATATCCTGAAATTCAATTGAATATGACCCTGGATGTGTATTTAAAATGACCAAGAATTTGGAGGGGAAAATTTTTTTTTTTTTTTCTTCACAGCTGCAGGAACTAGCTGATGTGAGCGGATTGACTGCAGACCTGGTACGACATTGGTTCTCTAGCAAGACAGGTCAGCTCGAAATCAAACACACTGCTGCTCATACGACAGGAGTGAGACCAGTTATACCAGGCGTGGCAGCAGAGCCTCCGACGACAGGACCCTCCCCTTTGGAGCAGCAGCCAGGAGGCGGGATGGAGGACAAAATGGAGCAGTCAGAGTGCGGTGTTGCAACAGAAGCAGAGGAGACCAACGCTGAGACTGTAAATGCTACTAAGGGTAATCTTCAGGCCTGAAGTACTACAGTATTTTCTATGACACAAAGTAGCGAAGTCCACCTTTGACTCAGTAGAAAATGTGAATAAAAGAAACTCCAAATATTTTTTTCCCTCTGTTGGATGTAAAAAACAATATAAGAAAATATTTTGATATTGAGTCAGGAACACACAAGTAAGATTTCTTAGCTGTTTTTTCTGTTTAGTTTTTTTAGCTGACACACTGGGTGTAAAAATGAGAAATAGGTTATATGTGTAATTATAAGTAACAAGGCACGCTTGGATGAAGATTTGTTTTTAAAAAAAATGCATGCCTGAGAACATTACACTGTATAATGATCATATAAATGTATATTTTGAGTGTTGGGAGAATAATGGGTATTTTGTCTTCAACAGAAACTGATTGAAGAGGCCTTTGTGTGGGGAGCTGGATTTTACAATGCAGGTGGTCTTTGTTCTGGAGTCAGACTACAAGCCAGCAGATGCGTTTTGTAACAGGATCACTAGATGGAAATGGATCTTGAATCTTAAATCTATCCCCACCCACTCATCCCTCACTTCCTCCCTCCCTCCGTTCTCCAAACTCCCACCCCCGAGGTCGACACGACCTCCCTCGCTACGTGAGGTGGACAGTAAAGTCACCAACTCCCCACATCCACTCCCTTCTCACCTCTTATTTTGTGTCAGTCTCTTGTACACCAACACCCTCTCCAATATTCTCCTCTCTGCCATTTCCCTTCAGGAAGAAATGTCCAGTAGACTGATGTGCAGAGGTGGGGTTGGAAGGAGGTTAAGATGGCGTTGTGCTGTCATGGTTGCTTCACCTGCCCTCTATGATGGGACAAAGGATGGAGGACAAAAATAGTTTAAAAAAGTAGTGTGAATAAAATTGAAGTCTGACTTGGGGTGGCAGTTGGGTTTGGACAGTCAATGTTCTGCAAGAGCCTGCAATGTCGTGACCAGTCATTATTTGTTTTGGGATATGATAAACGGCACAAGTCATGCTACAGGGTGCTTGCAGAGGCCTTAGATGAGCATTCCTTTTCAGCTATTTTGTCTTCACATTCTTGCTTTTTATATATGCAGCTTAATTTAAATGTGTGAGCCAAGCAGTGGACATCACATCTTTGATCTCAACTGTCATTTCTATCTTCATACTCTGATTACATTGGACTTGAAAGTGTTTGGTATGTGAAGACATCTGGAACTATATTACCCAAAGAGGGCAAGCACCCCATTGTGTCTAAAACAGAAAAAACACAGTATAGTAGATTGTATGGAATATGGTTTGTGTGGTAGCATCAAGTGCTTCTTTACATCATCGAAATGTACGTACATTTGTTTTTATGGAACTTTCTTATTGAATTTGACTGTAAAAGAACTGTGAACTTTAAGCGAAATTCCATACTTAGGCTTGATGTACAATTTTTACAGATGTATTTGCAGAATAAAAAGAATGTTATGTATTTTTGGCTTTGTAATTTATTGGCAGTTACAGTAGATGGCCAATCGGTGTCATGTTGTGCAGTGACATGGCAGCCAAATCGGCATCTGACAGAAAAATCTTATTTAAAAAAAATTTTTTTTTTAAATTTCATATTACTTGTATACAAATTGTTACTGTTAAGAAGCATCACTTATATCTTAAACTTCTTGTCAAAGCCTAATCCCAAGATATGTCTTCAGCTTTGTCTTCTGTGTGGCACACACTTCAGCCAATGTCTCAAGCAGCTGTTCACACGTCTGACTGAAACTAGTCATTTCCTGTGGTACGGCATTTTGGTCCCCCCCCCCCCCCACACACACACACACACTTATAGTATACACATCTGCAACTCATTTTTATATGTGAACAATGTAAAGAAAAGACAGTTGTATAAAGCAGTGAGTATTTTATTTGTTTTCAGGCTTGAATATGTTTCATATGAAAGGCAAAATTAAAACAAATACTATTTTCCATAGTTTAGGCACATTACAGGAAGGCCAATGTAAATGAGGGCTTGTCACTAGCAAAGAAAGAAGACTGGAGAGGGGAGGAAAAAGGCAGAAACAAATGACAGTGAAGAGATCTTTGCACCCAAAGAGGTGTTTAGTTATTCCGGTTGATTAAACCTCATTATTCATTAGTAGGAGCATAATTCCCCCTCTTGTGACAAGTACAAAGTAAGCAGTGAAGTGAGGGACTTCCCAGTCAAACATGGCTCTTTACATACCCAGTGCTGAGAAGCAGCCTCAGTAAGGGATAACACCTGTGTGGTTGCACCATGGCTGTGCATGTGGAAGATGTGGCTTTAATGTGATGTGGGTGCAGATGGAGGCAAATAGAGTTTGCAAACAGGCCAACAAAAAGAGCACTGCAGCACTGAAAGATGGGCTCTCCAAAGATCATCCATCAATCACGGGAGGAAAAATAAACATGAGGAGCTTTGGGATTATAATTTCAGTGCAAATGCAACCTCAAGAGACCCCAAGTAGTCACTCCTGACCTTGCTTTTACCTTAAATCATACCTTATGGCTTAAATGTGTCTCAGCGGTCAAACACAGAGAAAGAATACTGAACTTGTATCATATAGCCTCCTGTTTTGAACTCATGACAGTAAAGATAACACTATGGTGCAGACCACAAGCCATCCATCAACCACAGAAACAAAATTTCACACTTGGACTGCCTGGTCCTTCCAAATTACACAAGAAAAATGTAGGAACTTACACCTCCCTGCCCTTTTATCAGTACCAACATTGAGTAAAGTCATGACTATATTGTAAGGCAAACTTACAGGTGGATTAGAAGTGTTGAAAACTGACAAGAAATATGAAATGCCGGGATTTGCATTCTCTGAAGCTGTCAGCTAGTGTTTATACAAGGTCTGCTTATTTGCACATTTTTTGTCAGATAGGTTCAATGACAATTAACTGTTATGGCAGTATAACTCTAGATTCTCAAACATGGGACACAGCTCGTACAGTGGGAAAACTCCTCGAAACATAGCACACACAAAAATGTTCCTTACTGTGTGATAAACTGTAATAGATTACATCATTTCTTTATGCCTTAATTTTCAAACTGACAGTTCATTAGCAATACAGTTGCTTTTTTGTAATTACTGACAAAAATAAGGAAACCAGCTGTAGTAAAATAATTCAGCCAAAGACCTTAACACTGTCCACACATCTGTTGACGTTAAATTTAAATTCAAGTAGACTAACATTGAAGTTTATATTCACCGCCTGCCTACGTCTGTGTTCATTATGGGAATAGCTCTTGTTAACAAAATAAAAACGTTGCAAAGTGGCAACACACTGTGAATAAGACTCGTTAATGAAAAACATTCAAAACAATTGCAAAAATGCTTAGAACACTGGGCAGCATGGTTAATTCAACATTGTATTACAATCTCCATCTTCAGTTTTTGTAATTACATTATTCATGGCATTGTGGCAAAAAGGAAACATTTACAGTGTTTCCTGAACCAAATGTGAACAGATATTCCGTAGTAATGCTCCACAACCCAATCCAACTGTGGTTGTAAGTAATGTTTTAATTGCTGAGCAGAATGCTAATAATTAATGCAGCCCTGAGCTCTGTGTGAACCATACCTGTGAGCGACAAGACCACAACAACAATTAGGAGCACAATGAGTCAAAATTAGACAACAACCTTTTCCGAGATGTGACATTAATCCCTGGTCCTGCATCATAGCATAGTTAGGTGTTGACTGATCATTAGACTGGCAGATGTTTTTGTATCAGACTGGCTTGAAAAGCAATGCAGGACAATGGAATGATGTGCAGTTATTTGGAATGTAAATTAGAAACAAAAAGTGTCTGTATATGTGCAGATGCTGCTTGCTCTCTTACTGCTTTCAACACAAACGGGCTATGACTTCTCCCTGCCTTTAAAGAAGGAAAAAAGAAAGAAAAATAAAGACAACTATGTAATACCACTCTTAAGTTTAAGGTACGAATTAAAGTGGAGGCACATAAAGTCCTCCTCAAAGCAGAGAAGAGAGATGTCAAAAATAGCCGTACAGAGCCCTCATGTTTTACACAAACAACAGAAAAAAAAGTCACATGACTGTTTAAAGGTTTAAATAATTACAATAATTAAAAACATGGAGACGGGAGCTCTTTGAGAGCAGGTCAGCTGCTGCTGCTGTTCTCCAGCCAAACAGCACAGCAGGAATAAATATAGGTTCATATACGCCAACAAGAGAAGAGCAAAGAAACTTGACAGGAAACAGTTTCAAACTGATGCGTCCTCTCGCTCTCTCTTTCCCCCCTCTTAGTCTCCAAACCAAGCAGCTGTTGTGCACAACCAGAACACAAGAGATTACAATCTGCCCCACAAAACACACAGTCCAGGGCTGGAGCTCTCAGCCTTTGCTTTTTGTCCTGCT
The DNA here is from genome assembly GCA_023101725.1 of Atherinomorus stipes. NCBI lineage: Eukaryota > Metazoa > Chordata > Actinopteri > Atheriniformes > Atherinidae > Atherinomorus > Atherinomorus stipes. Next base: position 2,604,292 of record JALJCO010008621.1, read on the forward strand.
GTGAATGTCATTTCTTCTTCCTGTCCACCGCCAACAGCTTCCTCTCAGTGACCCCCACCCCTTTTAGTGTCCGAGTCCCTCCTTCTCGTCAGGCGGGCAGGGAGGGGGGGTAGAAGGGCTGTTTGAAGAATGGAGGGAGGGAGGGAGAGCTGCCTGAAATGTAGGCCAAAGCGGTGGTGGGCGTTTCCATGGAAACAGTGTTCACAGCAGTCAGTGACATCATCGGTACTGGATGGGGGGAAGGATTGGGGGGTCGAGGGGGTTGGGGAGGGCTAGGACAGGAATGAATGCTGATTGGCTTGGACTTAGACGCGGTTCTCTCCACCCACTCTGGTCCTCCGCAACATCCTGAAGTCAAGACAAAGACAGAAGGATGTGTGGTGTCTTCTTGGCTGTCTGAAGTCACTCCATAGGCATGTGCACTCTGAGACACACACACCACACACTTACCTTCTGTTTTGAGGGTCCATGTGGTCCAATAGAGGCTCCTGGGACACCCTGAAGTCATCTATGGGTGACTGGTAGCGGGACTCAAAGGAGCCCTCCCTTCCTCTGTAGGCCATCGCCTGACCTGGCGACTGGGGCAGAGGAGACATGCTGGAGGAAGTCGACGAAACTGAGCTTAGTTCCCCAAAACGTTCCCGCCCTACTTGGGCTGACACTGGCAATGTTGTGGACCCGCCTGCAAGGAACGGGCTCAGAACTTCACCGTTTTCATCCTAAAAGGAAAAATGAGGAGAGAATCCACTCACACAGTATCGACCCAACAGGCTCTACTCCACATCATTACGGTGTTACAGTGAAACAATGGCACAGCACAATGTCTGAGACTGGCCAACATGCAGGTTATATTTAAATATTCTACTTCCATCTACCCTACGTCCTAATGTTCCACCCATCTACCTATCCAAATCATTTGGACTAAACTTACTGACGGCGAATGCAGTCAGCTCACTTAGTTTAAAGAAGAGCATTTCCAGTGCTGAGAACACATCACACTGACAGTCTGCTGCAGTGTGACTAGCAACTCCAGATACAATTCTGTGAATTCTGTCCGAACTAAAAGTGCAAAAATAATTTGAGATAAGTGATACGACTCTTTGTCCTCGAAGCGCAACCATACTATTTGACTAGCTAATCATAAAGCATACGAACAAAGGGAAAGGCCTCGCTTATTAGTACATGCGTATGTAATCTTACATTTAAAATTTTTTTTAAACGCATAGGACTGTCTGTTCATGATCTTGTCAGCTGTAAATGAACTTAGGGTAACTCCAGGTTAAAAAGATCTGATGTGAATGTGCTTCAATCATAATATAAATTGCTGCCAACATGCCGGGGATAGCTGCATTGCAGGGATGGCGGATTATGGGAAAAAAATCAAAATCACGATTAATTGAACAAGTTACCTCAGTCCCAATTAATTGGCAATTATTTCAGTATTGTTTTGATTAGTCCTCATAGCTAAAATTATTTGTTGCAATTATTTTCATAATGTTAGAGTCGCAGATATAGATTTTAAAATGAGTGAAAGGAAGCACACACAGTTTAACTATATGGTCATCTAATGAACCTTCCTAATTATTGCCAAGAGAAATAATTGAAATAATTGACATGAGCAAGATTACATCAATTAATTATTCTGAATGTCAGTTTCCATTCATTTTCAGTTAATTGCCCAGCTCTACTGCATTGGGTTGCATGGAATCATCTCTGAGTTTGTTGATCATACAGACAGCTCGGAGCAGATTAAGAACAAGGTCAGAACAGAAATGAAGCTCACTCTGCCTCTGATGACATCCATGTGAACTAACAAGGAAGTCAACTCGAGATCCTCATTGTAGCTGTTCTTCAGAGGTACAGACCGATAACCTGGTGAAATACAAATAACAGAAGAAAAACACTTTTTTTTTAGAGAACTGGTTCATTTAAAACAAACAACTTGAGAATGCCTTTGAACACATACCGGTCTTGAGACTCTGAATGGGGAATGTGGCCTGAGCAAGGAAGTTTTGGTCGTTGAACATGTCTATTTCATAAACAACAAATCGCAGGAAGGCGAAAGCAGAGTTGCACACCGTGAACTGGAAGGACTTTCTCTGCCATGTGGGGTTCAAACCATTATCAGCTGTGTATGACAAAAACAAAAGGGATGGAAAAAAAGAAAAATAAGAAAATGAACAACTTTGAATTGTGTTATTTCTGTAGTTACACAACTTATTCTCACTTACCAGCAGCGCAAACACTACTTAAAACTTGATTATGTGACTGCACAAAAATCAAAAGTAAAAACTAAAACTCCCAATGAGGCTTTGTATGTCAAGGATTCTTCTCTGATTAAAGCCTGAATAGCTATTTATCTCTCTGCTATGCAATGCATTCCCTCTATATTCCCAGACATGGCTTGCTTGTTTGTACAACTTCCTGTTTCTCCTCAGATCAAAAAGGAATATATACAAGGGTAATGTTATCGAGTTAACAGTAACTTATTTCTACAGATCTGGTGTGGTATGGCTTTACTGTCAGAGAAAAACCTGGTTAAATATGAAGCAGCACTCACCTGCTGACTCTGTTTTTTGCTTGGCACTATCATACTCTGCGCCGCATACCTCAATCTCAATAAGAGGGGAAACAATCCCTCGTCCGTGCTTAGGAAGGTGCCGAGCACCTAAGACCTTTAGAGGAGAAGGAGAGGAATAACATTAATTCAGTAATTCATACTTCATTTAATAGGACAAGTACACACACATAAACTATCATCCTTAACCTACATGTAATGTTGCTGTAGAAAAGAACAAGCAACTAATTGAAGATGTACTGTCTGTAATCTAAAAAATAAAGTAGGAAAAAAGAGTAGGGAGAGGGAAGTCTGGGCTTCCCTGCTAAGACAGCTGCCCCTGCGAGCTGACCTCGGAAAAGCAGCAAGAAAATGGATGGATAGTAAAATGAGTAACTGTCCTTTATTAAATATTCCTGTGTTAATTCATGTTTGAATTTACAAGGTGTACTTGAACCTACAATAAATTAATAGGCTGAAATTACCCACTATAAATCTATATATAGTATATATGTGATTTTGCAGTAGTGTCCAAATGTTTAGTAGGATTTTATATTCCCTGTAAATAGACTGTCATTGCCAAAATGTACTGGTTACATCACGACAATAAATGCTGATTTTGGTCTGATGTTTGTAACATTACTAAAATTGTGCCGTTCACAGCGCTGAAAGGAAACACCCCATGTTGTACCTGAAAGCATGCTTTCATTATGATCTTTAAGAAGTCCACAACATAGTCCTCAATATAAAACTCCTTAAGTAGTCAGTAGGGATTAGTGAGTGAGTGATTATGCACTGTGCTACACTTTGCAAAGCAATAAATATTTCAGTTTACAAGATGCACCTCATGTGTATCATGAAGTTTCTCATTACAACAGTCATTGACATGAGCTTCTTGGATATGAAGAGACAAAATCTGTGTTTAAATGAGTAAATAGAAATACCACAATCGCCTTTCTCAGGGGCAGATGGTTTGACAAAACCACAGGTGAAAAGCTCAAAGGAAGTTCAGATGTGCTTGTATGCAGTGGGGGAGAAATATTGCAATGGCTGAAAACATCAGTAGCCACAAATACATTTTTTAACAACTTTAACCCTTTCAGCTCTGTGCCCATTTGTCTTGGCATTTGCTTGAAAATTGCATACTCTTAAATGAAAGAAGTATATCTCTACAACCAAAGTTTATTTAAATACTTTGGAGTCATACTACGATTTACACAGGAGACATAAATTAAGATGGCACATAGCAAAAATGAAAATAGATAATGAATTTCCCTTTGGAATAATGTAGTTGCAGCTCTAAATCAATCAAATCATGGTACAGTGTGTAAACATTATCATCTTCTACTACTACTGTCATTTAGCAGATGCTTTTTTTTTTTTTACCCAAAGAGACTTTCACTTGAGAGAACACCACAAGCAAGAAATCAAATAGGAGGGTACAACATGGATAAGTGCTGGTCAGACTGCTCTGAGTCCAGACACACACACACACACACACAGGTGTTGCCATGCAGTGCTGGAGGATGTTTTTGTTTGTTTTGTTTCCTTCCCACCCTAAAACAGTCCCTTTATTCAGCAAAACTAGAGAAGTAAAGCTAAATGCGGAAATGTTACTTAAAGAGATGAGTCTTTAGCTTGCTATTAAAAGTAGGTATGGACCCAGCGAATCTGGTCCAGCGAGTTTGGTAGGTCATTCCACCATCTGGGAGAACTAGAAGAAGAGTCTGGCTACTGATTTCACGTCATGTTGTGATGGAAGCACCAGGAGTCTTTCACTGGCTGAGCGTAGCTGTCAAGAGGGAGTTTAGCCCTGAATGAAGGAGTGAAGGTAGGCAGAAGCCGTTTGAGTTGTTATTTAGTAAGCCAGAACAGAGCTTTGAACTTGATACTGGCTGCAACTGGAAACCAGTGCAGAGAGATTAGCAGAGGAGTGACATGAGCTCTCTTGGGCTGAAGACCAGACTTGCTGCTGCATCCTGATTCATCTGCAGAGGTTTAACTGAGCAAGCAGAGACTGACCAATAAGGAATTACAGTAGTTGATGTGTGACATGACCAGAGCCTGAGCCAAGAGCTGTTGGGTATGTTCTGTCAGGTAGGGTCTGATTTTGTGACTCAGTGACTGACAGACAAGCAGTTTCAGTTGAGTGGCCCTGCCTAAAGCCTGGCTGATATGGATCAAGCAGGTTGTTGTCATGAAGGAACTGTGAGACTTGACTGAAGACAGCTCGCTCTAGAAGCTTAGACATGAACAGGAGCAGTGAAACCAGATGGTAGTTTTCAACCTGAGCATGGGTGAGTGGGTTTTTACAGTAGTGGGGTGACCCAAACTTGCTTGAATGCAGAGTGAAAGACACCAGATTTAAGAGAGGAGTTGATAATGTGGGTTACTGCAGATTCAATGGTAGTTAAATGCTCTGCAGGATGTCTGTAGGAACAGGATTAAGAGGACAGGTTGTTGGTTTTGAGGGGACTAGAAGTTTACAAACGTCGTCCTCATTCAGAGATAAGAAACTTTCAGAGCAGAGAGAGACACCAGTAGCCAGTTGGAGTGGGCTCAGATGATCTGGCTCAGAAGCTGTGTTTCAAACCGCGCACTTGCCTCAGTGCACACTGTATACTTTTTCTGTAGTGCGCACTTTTGTCGCTTAATGCTGACCCGAATAGAGCACTGCACTTACCTGAAGTGATGGACTAGCTTTGACTGCTAACATGACTGAGCTGGTATAACCGTGGCCTCAAACACATGACCAGATCATAACGGACATCAGGGAGTGAACTGCTCGGTAGCATGCCACAATATACACAAGTAGTTATGTCTCAATAATTTCATAAACGTTACTTGAGTCAGTACAATCCTGCTTTTGATGCAGCAGGGGTTGCCACCGCTTCGTTCTCAGCCATCATTCAGCTCTGAAAACAGTTCGAAAGTCCCGCCTCTTATGCTACGTTAGCATGCGAGCATGCGTCAGTATGCTTCGTTTAGTGCGAGTAGTGTGCTTCGTTTTGCACTTCTTTTTTGGCCATTATTAGGGCAACATCCGGGTATTTTCAGAGCACTGAATTTTGGCTTAAATGACACCATGAACGCACTACACACTCAAAAATAGTGTTTGAAGTGCTCAAGTGCACAGTTTGAGACATGGCCAGAGAATTGGTTACTGATGGTAGCAACCTTGCAAACTTTTCTGCAGTCAGCCCACTGTGTGGCTGAGCAGGTGGTGAACAGAGAAGAGTTAAATGCCATGAACAGTTGTCGGCGTTGGGAGCCTTTTGGACTTTAATCTGGTAGAAGGCTATCTCGGCAGCCTTTAAGCTGGATGAAAAAATTAAAGCGTGCTCCTTTGATTTTTGCCACTTTCTTTCTGCTGCCATTCCTGCAGAGGCCAACTTTGATCAAGTGAAGTAAAGCAAAATTAAAGAGATCTTGGTACAGACAGCTCAGGTGACATCTCCAAATTGGTAATATTAGCACAGTTTCGCCATCTAATCCACCACCTCTAACTGGGCGACAAGGTTTTATCTTGGTAATATCTTTCAATGTCTCTCCCACTGTGCCCTCCACCTTTTAAAACTTTCCACACCCTGCACAGAAGGCTTCTCTATCAGGTGAAACCATCATGCTATTGCCAACAGTCCAATCCTCTCTTTACTGTACCTCTATCACGAGAGTGACTTGTTCAATGCCTCGGAGCGTATGTCTGTCAAAGGGGTCAAAGCTGTCGTCCCTCATGATGGGTGGCTGAAGGACGTAGCCACTCCTTCCATTCAGCATGAACAGGGCCTGGTTCATCTGCATGGGTTTGTCTGCATGAGGACATGGAAGGAAGAGATAAAAGAAGGTAGAATGAATGTAAAGAATAAAAACATATCCCATCTGTGCTGCTTTACGTAGAATAAGTTACATACCTGCTGTCTGGAAGTTAAGCGCAACCAGCTGGGACCCACAAAGCCACATAGGTAGCGGGTCATAGTTGGAGGAGTCTAATCGCTGGCCTCTCGGGTAGATCCTGGACAGCTGGAGTCGGTTGTACTGCAGGAACTTTTTCCCCTTGATCTTGTTAACATACTTCTCTGCTTTGGTCTCAGGGAAGGATGACATGTCACGGAAGCAGGCCCGCTCTGTGCCGATCTCTACATAAGGAGAAAAACGTTGCTAACTCTCCTGCACAGCCATTTGGTGTACTGGTGTCTATTTGTTTTGTGTCAACAGAATGCAATTAAATGTTTAACTGATGTCCAGTGCATGCATGTAGTCCTTACTTTCTTCATCAAATGGCACAGGTCTACAGTAGATGACCAGGTCTGATAACTCCAGTGCAATCTTTTTCCTCCTTTCCATCATCTTCCCCTCCTCAAGCTGGCCACAGAGTAACATAAATAGAACACTGTATAATTTAGTTAAGTAGTACACCTGTATTAAAAATTAGGACAAAAATTAAAATTAAAAATAGAGACCAAAACACATATAATATAAAAAAAAAAAAAAAAAAAAAAATAAAAAAAAAAAAAAAAAAAAAAACAAAAAAAAATATTAAAAAAAAAAAAAAAAATTGGGTATCCGTAAACATAGCACCGCTCACAGTAACTTCATAAAATGAAGCCAGACACAAATATAGTGCTTTTTCAACAATCTCCGCTATGTTGGTAGAACAGCAACAAAGAAGCAGCCTTCAGGTATATTGTGTGACAAAGAATCTCCACAATGACATTCCTGAAAAACACAATATGTGCACCCTGTTCTGTCACTGTTTCCTACAGTAAATACACTGTATGAGTACTGTGTTTGCAGCATCCACTGAACACACAATGCATCACTAGAATGGCATAAGTGCATTTCCTGTCAGACATGGAATGTATATTCACCTTGGCCTCTGAGGTCATGGTGACTTCACGGATCTTGACCAGCCATTCTTTGAGTTCCTCGGAGCTGCTGGCAGCCACATCCAGCACCGGGCCCGTGCGGATATTCGGCACCAGGGAGAAAACATGAGGTCTGCTGCCCTTTCCATCAGGACGCACAACTAAATAGAAGATATAAAAAAAAACCTGAATGCATAAAGGAGCTTTAATTTTAACAGTAAAAGCAAACTGATGTGCATACAACAAAAACAGTCACCCTGCCTCAAAAGTTCCCTGTCAACACTTTCTCAATGAGCTAAAAATAAAGGATTTCATCTGTATTATTATGTTACTGGTCAAGTGAAGGAAGTCTTGGAATAAAGTGCTCTAAAAGTTATTATCAGAAATCTTTTTCAAACTTCCACTAGATGGGGCCACTGAGCCACCAAAAGTCACAAACAGACTAAGATATTTAAGTTAACTTGGGGAAAAATAATGCTAATGTGTGTGTATTGACTGGACTGGAGGATGTCAATAAAATACCAAAAATAGAACTATGAGAGAATTAATGTAATAATGAAATATGTAAAAAAAAAAAAAAAAAAAAAAAAAAGGCTGATGATGGACAAAAATGGAGGCAGATGGAAGTGATTATCAAGTCTTTTTTCAATTAAAAAATTGTGTGACAGCTTGAAACTGAGTCCTCTTGCGAGCCTCTTGGCTAGTTGCTCTGCAGAAAATGTTGAACAGGAAGTGGAAAGGCTACTCACCAATCTGACAGGAAGACAAGTCCACGCTTCCTCTCAGCAGATCTCCCAGGGGACTGTTTTCTGTCATTTCCTGAATTATAGAAAAAAATATTATTACAGTGAAGTAGAGTGAAGTCATCACCCTTGCTGAGAGAGAGTGGATAACCTCTTGGTGAAGGTAATAAGTGTCATAATTTCAGTTTAGACATACAAGTGTGTTGTAACACTAATATTCTGTGTTTTATCCTCACATTTCTGTCAGGCTCTGCTGCTGATGGACTGATCTCCTCCACATAGTTTGCAGGAAACCACATCTGCTTCTTCCCCCCACAGTCACCTTTCCACCTGAGAAAAATGTGGAACACAGTGGCCCTCATTTATCAAACGATCGTACGATGAAAATCTGTGCATACGACCATTTCCACGCAAGACTCAGCATTTATAAATTTGGACGCAAGTGTAGGATACGATCAAATCTCACGACAGCTCTGAGTTCATGTACGCAAGTTTGAGTCAGTGAGGGTTTGCAGCGCAGCACAGCAGAACATGAAAATATTTATTAACCAACCCGCAAACTGTCATTTAAACATAAGTATTCACATATCAAGCACTAAGAATGAACCCTTTTGCAAAGAAAAAGAAAAAGGAAAAAGGGAATGTAGAAAGTATTCCCAAAAACATCCCAGTGAAACATCTTTTGGTGGAAAGTTTCATATTGGACCACTTTTTCTTGACCCATTGGCTAAAGACTTGTGATGTTGCTATTGGATGTGGGCTGTTATTAAACTCATAACTAATAAAACGAATAAACCATTTAAGCCGGGTCTAGAATGAGACTTTTATTAATATCTCCACCGGTGAGGCTGACCAATCCTCTTCCGTGCAGCGTTTTTGTGCACATCTCTGACTTCGGTTTTTAAGCTGCCAAACAGCACCTTTTTAATCTTTCCCACCTCACAAATGAGGAAATCTATCTTGATCCCCCCCAAAAGTTTCTTTTTTGGCAGAATCTCTCCGCTCCATGATTCAACCTCGCTGAGCAAAACCTCATAATCATGCATGTTTAAGGGCGTAACATTTAAATGACGATGGATTTCAGCTGTGGTATTTATCAGGACTCTTTTGTTCGTACGACGAGATTGGTCCGATACGAACATTTTAATAAATCACACATGGGTTCAATCGTACAACCATCTTTACGGTCAGATGTGCGATCATTTCTCCTATCATTTGTTAAATGAGGGCCAGTGAGTTTAGAAGGGAGAAGTTCTTAAAAGTCCAGGGATGTCACACCTATATCATTCACTTGTAGCCAGATAATATATAATCAAATTAAATGGTTATCAATTATGATTTCCTGTGCTGTGCACTCACCATCCTCCTTCCTGTTTGTCTACATTAGAGATGATGGCATTCTTGGTAAAGGAGAGCTCATCGTCTCTCTGGGCTTTGTACTCATACATTGCTCTCACTGTGCACTGAAAAGACGAGATGTATATATTTGCAGTTTATGCATACAAGTTCAAGTGACAGTGTACAGTTCAGCTTTATTTGAATTTCTCAATGTTGCACACTCACCTTGAAAGTTGGCATTTGATTAGCCTCCACATAAAAACCAGGATTCCTGCCCTCGTACAGTGACCCGTAGTCTGGCTCCTGTTGGACAACACACTGTTATTAGGTCTTTTCACATGGCTGCAGACAATTTCTGACTAAATATCAACCGATAAAAGTTCATGTTTCTGAATATCTGGTGACCATGATATGATATGAACTGCACAGTGTCATACTCACAGCAGTGCCAATCTTCTCCAGTGTGTCCTCATTGATGGGATAACGCAACTTCATTTTGCGATACAGAGGGTGCTTTTCATAGTAGCTGATGAGATCTACAAGGCTGTCAAACTCTGAGGTGCCCAGCACCACTGTCTGACCTTCCTGCTGCACTCGACAATGTTTGATTTTACCTTCAGCCCTGTAAAAAAGCCAGAGGCGCAGCCATGTTAAGAACAGGGGTTCTGCGACATAGCCGCCAATCAAAATAAAAGCCAGCTGCCATGACTTCAGAATTATGATTTATTTTCTTCAGATGCTACAAATGTAAATGATATTGTCCAAATGCAACCATACAAACATGACGTTTATATTTGCATACATTTACCGACCATAATAATAGTGTGAAATTGCACTTGGAAAATGTGGCACTGCTCTGCAAATAACTTTAATTTTGAAAAACAAGCAGTGGAGCCTCATCATCCTGTCTGGCTCGACTGCGGCTTGCTCAAGAGTGGCTGCAAAGAGGCTACATAGCCTGTCATATACTTCACAAGAAGCAAGAACTTTATTCTTGTGCTTGAGGTTACAAGAAAAAGAAAGTTTGTTTTGGTCCAGTCAATTCATACTTCATGAGAGGCTTTGTGCACGATGGGGTGGGGATTACTGCAGAGGTGCTTCTGTGTTTTATGTGCAATGAACAATTGACCCAGTTATTTCATATTCAGCGACAAACTTCGTTCACGTCATGCTTTCCCGCAATATACATGCCCAACTCTAATGTCAGGCCGTCAGACAATATTTCTTGGACCCCACAAGAAGAAAGTTCTGCTTGGCTGTTGTGTCAAGAACAAGCCCCCAAAACTCCCAAACCAGGGCTGCAAGAACAAAGTTGCAGCATTTTGTTGCAAAGCCCTCCCCCATACTGGAGGAAACCCTGTAAGACCCTTAATCGATATGCACTATGTGGATTGCTGAATTGAGTCTACTCTAAACAAACCCTGGTGAACTAAAGCAGAACGTAACTAATATAAGCAAGTACCAAATAAGATAATCACACAAATGAGTTACCTAAATGAAATGGCAAAGGAGTTCGGCTCTGTCCTCTTCCTCACAAGAAAAGCCCCATCACGAGGGACCCTCATCAGCATGTTTTCGGCTTGACTCCTGGACAGGTTGGCATGATACCACCTAAGATAAACAACAAAACAGAAAATAACTGACAGTGCAAAACTTTTTGATTTTCTTAATGGGACTTCCCACAGTTGATTTTTTTTTTGTTTTTTATTATTATTATTTTTGGGGTAGAAAACAACATTAAAGACAGCTCTGAAATGTAAACCAATAATTGCTGGTATTGTACAGAGTTCAAACCCCCACCAAAATCTCTGAAGATCTCAGTACTTTATAATTTAGATTTCTCTGCAATCTGCATAAATAGTTGAAGACTCACTCTTTGCTTTCGTGGGCATTAGTCTGAGGCACTGGCTCAGTCAGTTTCATTTCAAACTCGTTGCACCGAAGCGCCACCTGCTGGTAGTGGTTGATAAGAGCAAAGAGTGTATCAAACACCAAGTTGTCAGTCAGGTAGAATTTGGGGCTGCCTGCTTCCTGGCGAGAGTGGATACGACAATGCTGCACCCGGCCAGAACGCCTGTTAGAAATATGGGTTATAAAGAAAAAATGAACATGTGAACGTGTGAAGCAATTTTATCAGTAGCTGATTCAAGTCTTCAGACTGTGACATCAAACAGCTGAGGTTCATCTGAACCATCTGTAGGGTACGCATATATTCTGATGGCAAAACCTACCAGAAAGACAACGTGTAGTCTCCAACAAAAGTTTCACTCTCCCGAACTAGAAAGGAGCCATCAGGAGCTCCAGTCTCAAGGCAGTACTCTGACAGCAGCCTCTCTGCAATCTGCCTCCCATCCCGCCCAGCACCAAGCTTTCCGTGGAACCATTTCTCTGTCACATGCTGGTCCATGCCATTGGACACCTTGGGATTTGAAAGAGAAAGTGAGAGTCAACTCTTCACGAAAGCCTTCCAAGTGTGTCCACATTCTGTGAGCGAGGCCAGCTTTAAAGTTGTACTTCCGTGGTCATTTCATTAATATTTCTATGTTCTCCATTATTATTGAATGCATTCTGCATCGTTTCTGTTTAAAAAAAATTTTGGTGGTTTATTATTCAGTTGATTTTTTTATATAAAAGAAGGGATGGTGGTCGACGGGCGGGTTTTTTCGGGTGTTTTTCATAAAAATTCTTCTTATTTGCTGCCTCTCATCAGTGTAGGAAGGAAGCTCCTCCCTCCTCTTTTATTTCTTTATAAAAGAAAAAAAGCGGAAAAAAAAAAATTTTCCCCCACATAAAAAAAAATATAAAAATATTTTCTCCTCTCTAAGTAACTTTTACCGTTTTTTCTTTTTTTGTGGGAGGGGTGGTTCCTCATTGGAGGATAGAAAGCCACCGGGAAGGAATATTTATAGAAGGAGAAGAAGGCGGTTCCGCTTTTTCTTTTTTTTGTTTTTTTTTGAGAGAAGCAGGGGGGGACGATGGGGAGATGAAAAAGGAGACCCCCTTTAAAAGGAAAAAAGTGGGGTGCAGTTCCACTTTCTGGCCACCTCTTTAGACCTTTGTCTACCTTTAATCCTCATTTCATCATGTAAACCTTTAAACATTAAAACTAAACTGCCAGCAAGCTTCTTTTCTTCTCCAGAGTAAGACAGCCAGCTACAATGTCATGTACAAGTTCAAAATCATTTATGCATTTGAATAGCTGATCACACCTACTAACCTCTCTGTGCTCCTCCTCTTCATCGTTACCCTGATTACTGGATGTCTCTTCTGAGTAGTAGATCTTACTGCTGGTCAGAACAAAGAAATGAGGGTACCACTCCTGTGGGGTGTGAGAGAGAGAATGAGATGACAGAAAGGTGGCTTGTTAAACCGTCACAAATATTAACTATTATGAACACAGCACATAAAATGGGCTTGGTAAATGAACTGGAATTTGTTGCTGAGCTTATGTTTTAATATTCTTTCATGAGGCATCAAATACTTCAAATACACACTGAACAAACATACATGGTTGATTGGATCTTCCAAGTATAGGATGCCGTTTTTTATTGAGTTGCTGATATCATTCTCAGAGTAGGGTGTAGATGTAGACACCTCCTCATATGCACTCCCCTCTGCAAGCTTTTTATGCTGCAGTAGATCATAGGAAAAGAAGGGTTAAGAGAAAACAATTTGGGGAAATAAAGTCAGAAACATGATGCTGTCAAAACAATGAACTGTGTATTAAATCATAATTATTCACTGAGAGTAAAAATGACCCCTGACCTTGATGAGAATTTTCCTCTTTAGCTGGTTGGGTGAGGGCAGGCCATCTGCTGCAATATCCACCGCCTTGGTAAGCAACATGTCTCCAAAGACCTTTTTAAAGTAGGTGGCCATGTTCCTCTGCTGCACAATACTGCAGTGGTCCTCAATGGACAGGATGATGGGATAGCTGATTGAGTAGCACAGATTAATACTTGATGAGTTGCAACTTCTCAGAAATGTCCTCTTTATCTGTACTTTGGTTCATCTTATCTTATTGTCTAACTCAGGCAGGCAATAATGAATGATGTCATGGCAGTTTGTACACATTGTCTATTCTGACATTTTCATGTGCCGTCATTGTCATTTCTCAGCCTTTATCACCTCTATCACCACTTAAGGCTATAAAAAGCAACAAAAACATCTGAAGTCATGGAAACTCACTCAGATGTGACGAAGGCATGCTCTTTGATGGTGTTTAAGACATCACTAAACTTGATTTTTGTTGTGAGGGTGTGTCCATGGTAGATGACTGGCATTCCATCTGGACCATCCCAGCAATCCACTGGAAAAAAAACCACACATGAAACATAACTTATCCGACATGACACCTGGAATAATTAAATAAGCATACACAACAGAGCGGCAACAGTGTTTCAATAGATTTCAGTTTCACGGACTAGTTTGTCTGCTGTTTTATAGGAAAATTCAGTCATCTAAAAGTCCATGTCATAGAAACCTGCTTGACAAGAATTTTGCATACATGCAATACACACCACTGTTGTGTAACAGTACTGTAGCTGAATGTGCGTTTGTGTGAGTGAGAGTGTGGTGCCATTTCAAGTAGAACTGTGACGTATAATGAAGTTAATCATAAGGTTGAAAGACAAGTGGCTATTCAGTCTATGCTGGTAAAACTATAGTACGTGTATGTGTGTTAACCCACATTCAATACAGCGGCAGCCCATCCTCAGGCAACGAGCATACGCCTCCAAAGACGACTCACTGGAAAACTGGTCTCCAGTCAGGTAGCTAAAAATAAGCACATAGCATTAGTGTGTACACAAGACATACAAACATCTTGACTGTGTGAAAAGGAGAGGCATGTCAGGGGCTGCACTACAAACACACACACAATGTCTGTTAGTATCACAAATACATTGATACCACAATGTCAGAAGGGCTCTTTCCCTTTTGTTAGTCAGCGAGTCAATTCAAACCCAATCAATGAAACATGGGAAAATTTCTTTTTATCGCCCCAGTGAGCATTGTTTCACAGCTAGTACAAAAGGTTATCATTTGAACAGTCTTTTACGCACTTTTCAATGAGAGGAAAAATGCATTTTCCTGCAAAATACCAGCCTGGATAGTATTCTGGAACATGATTGGTAAATATCACATTTTTATCTGATGTATCAAGTCAGTTCAAAAGCCTTGTTTTGCAAAAGATTTCAAGAAAGGATGCCAGGCTTCAGTTTTCCCAGGGTAAAAGTACAATTGTTAGCATAAATGCCCTCCTCCCCGCTATTCTTACGTGTTATGTGAAGAAGAGATCCAGTAGTGGGACAAGGGGTTGTTCATGTTCTCAGGGCACACTTGGTCTAGGGAGGAATCCCAGATGGTGTTCTCTTTGGAAAACAGGTACGAGAGGAACTGCACAGGAAAGGAGGGTGATGCAAATTAAATAATATACAAAAAAACAAACATACAAACAAACAAAAAACCACACACACAGCATTCACAACTTTGCCTCATGAGATTTGAAATGCTTGACTCTAAGGACTGCAACTTATTTGTCATAAAATACAGAAAGTGCTAATGCAAGCAATGCAGACCAGAGGAAATCTAAATAGGAAGATCGCATACTTTAGGTCTTTAACAGGTAGTGGAGCACATGTTTCTGAGCATAGGCAGGCTGAGGATAGAGAGGCACACTGCCAAGTTCTGACCCACCTTTAGATCACAAGGACCACAGAGTCTCTGTTAGCACCAAAACTATTCACACTGAACCACTTGGCACAAAAACAAGGATACAGACTGTGACCACTTAGTCACAGATTGCATCCAATATTGGAAACAGTGACTGAATTTCTTTACTAAGCGTGTCAGAGGGATTTCCAAATATGTACCGTGCAAGACAACATGGAAGAAGGGAAAGTTTATGTGCATACGTGGGTGTGTGTCTATCTATATAAGTGGGAGCGTGATAATAATTAATTTTCTAGAACCTAAGTCAATGTGCAACATAACACATCAAAATATTTTGTCCTGTTCCACCATGACCGCATTTTCACCACAGGGTGTGTACTGATGCCTTTACTGTTCATACTTGTGGCATGACATCTCTGCTAGTTTTGACCTCTTTTTGACAGGACCCATTTTTAGAATTAAGATGTGTGATATGGTGTCAGAGTAAATTCAGCAAAACTCAGTAAAATTTTTAAATGTTTTCTCTTCCTAAAAAAAAAAAAAAACATTACTTTTTGGTGAAAACCAGAACATGAACATAGTACCCCAATTTACTTAGGAATGAGTAAAGTCATCTCTCCTTTTTTTCCCCCTTTTGCACCCCGCAGTACTGCTTATAATGTTTTATGTAAAGCACTTTGAATTGTCCTGTACAAGAGATGTTCTACACAAATAAACTTGCCATGCCTAAGAAACTGGGCAAAACTAAAAGCTAAAAAAAGTCCATTTAAGCAGTGTCACTGATGTTTTAAGGGAGCCATTACACAGGTTAATCATCTCAGGAACACATTAGTGGAATCAGCTTCTCTTACCAAGAAAATGCCAAATTCTTTTTTTTTTTTTTTTTTTGTAAATCACATGTTATAACTTTGATGTCATGCATTCCCATGTTGAAAGATGTATGTGTTAATTCCAAAGATTAATCTCTTTGCATTAACGCATTAATTTTGACAGACCTAATAAAAAAACCAAATTTATTTGTTAATTGTGGGATTTTTTTTTTTCAATTAAATAATGATCTGGCAACCCCCTTAAATTACCTTGGGACCCTGTGGGATTGGGTCCTCCAGTTTGGAAATGGCTGATGTAAACTACCAGGATGTTTCATGATTAATTTCAAACAAAGGCTAAGTCATAGAAGAACACATGAGGAGAGCTTATTTTGTTTTTATGTTTTTTTTCTTTTCAAGTGGAATAAATTCTTCACAACAAACACAAAACAGCAAGTGTAAGACATGCTTCATGATTTTGTGATTTTTTTGTTTCCTCTGCCAGCTGCTAGCTCACACTTGGTAAGATGGCATACACAGGTATGGAGTTTTGATGAAGTGGGCTAAACCAATAGATAAGGCCCTAAATATGGACTTTTGGTAATTATCCTGTCAGGGTACAGAAAATCATCATAACACTGACAGTACTGCTCCAATTTCTGTGTTAAGATACACATCCACAAGAGACCTGAAAATGGACCAAATTACAAATACAAAGGACACAAGAGATGGGTGGGAGGGTCTTTACCTGCCCATAGACATTAAATGAGCCTTAACCCAGCTACCAATAGATTAGTGTGCTGAAATGTGCATATATAGTTCTACTTGCAAAGATGAAGGCAGCACAGTGCTGCAGTGGTTAGTTATATCACACAAGAATTTTCTGGTTCAAACCTCAACAGGGACTTTTCGGTGAGAACTTTTTGAGGGCTTCTCTGTGCTCCACTTTTCTCCTGCATTGCAAAGACATGCATATTTTTCTCTGCAATAGTCCTCTGACAGACTTGCAGTACTATGAAGCTTCCTCAATGTTAGGTATAATCAGCTTATCAATATAAAACAAAGTCTTCACATACTAAAACATTTCCTCCAACTGTCTGTAAAAGTTATTAGTAGACTGTAATTCAATTTGATATTTCATAAATTTGATCATTTGCCTTTCTTACAATCCACACTGAAAAAGACTTCTTTCCATCCAACTACATATGTATTTCTGACTGGATAGATTGTAAAAATCACTCAGCTTAAAGCTGATTTAAAGTTTAAAATAAGTGGTGGCACATGCTGCCCTTTCAGCATTCATTCCTCGCCTTCTTATCATTTCCAGCATAGAATGATAGCACACCTCATTCGACCTGGGTTGCATCAGCTTTATCTTCTTTTTAGTCAAAAACAACTTAATGGTGACCTCAAAAGCATCCGTCATCTTCTGTGCAACTGTCACTTGGAGTCAGAATAGAGAGCTTTTTTAGCTGTGTGGGAGAAAGTGGTTTGGTTTTTCTTTTTTTCTTCTTTCAAGACAAGACCATGAGAATGCTATGTCAATGAGTGAGCATCATCTACCCACACCAACAGCACAGGGGGATATTGGAAAAAATAGCTTGCATATACTTGCATATAAAACATATTTAAAGGTTTCCATTGGTGAGCACAGAAGGGAAAAGAGGCTCGTGGGGAGGGAGAGCATACCTCATCTTGCTGGAAATAAGGCTGCTCCACTTCTCTCAGGGGATCTTTCAGGTAGCCAAACATGAACTCCTGCACCTTGTTGTTGTCTGTGGCCCACAGTTCCTTAATTTACCAACATACACAAATGCATTAGAAGTAGTAGAAATGTAAATGAGAGCAATCAGCAATAACTTCAGTGGCTGTTGATGGACTACCTTTTGAGATTCAAGGAGAAAACTCTTGAAGTCCTCTAAGGAGATCCTCTGTTCTGGCCTATCAATAAACCTGGAAGAAACAGTAGTGTTTTGCTTCAGTACATAATCAATGCCAAATAAACAGTCTGTGGCACCAATGGCACCCTTTGCCTCCTCGAGAAAGTCAGGATAATATTATTTAGTCTAATTTTTTTTTATATTGTGCCAGATGACAACTTCTGTTGTCATTTTGTTGTCATGACAACTTATGTTGTTATCTGGCGAGAGTTTGTCCTTTCATTAAAAAACTCAACAGACTGATGTTTTCTATTGTATTTATTACACGCCAGCATGCCATAGCTGCACTCTGTATTACGAATGGCTGAGTTCCACCCTGATGCACGTGTAATTAGTTGGGCACATTATAGCCTATAAATCGATTTGTGATCTTTTATAACTCAATCCTGATGATAACCAGACATCAGATATCTGAACTTTAGGAATATTTAGAACAAGTGGAAAATTTGTTTAAATTATGTATTAAATTATTTTGTCATTATCACGTAACATGTTCGCACTTTACGAATGTGGTGAGTAGGCTACCTGCTGCAGCTACAGTTCATAAATACATGATTTATCAGCGCTGACTTCAAGGATGCTAAGATTAACATCTCCTGCTTATAAGGGCTGAACGATTGATTGTTTTTAAACCAATATCACAATTTATAAAGTTGCAAATCACAAAGGGATGCAGTTAATTTTCATGTTCAGTGGCACCTGATCCAGGCTTCAAACCTGTAGCATCAAATTTTAGAGCATCCACACCTTCATTATTCCTGTCGTCTTTCTTGTGCATCAGTCATGTGACAGCCACATCTTCAAACCTTATTGCAGACTAATGTTCTAAAAACTGTAAATACACTCTGCCTTTATTGTGCTTTTCTAGTCACCATTCAAAGCCTTTTTACACTGCAAGTCACATTCAACCACATACCGTTGACAGATAATTCCTCACACAGCACCTTTGAAGAATTATCTAATAAGTGTTTTATATTACACACATTCACACAACGATGAGCACATCAGAAGCAATGTCTAATTCAGTATCTCGCCCAAAGATACTTTGACATGTATTCAGGTGAAGCTGGGATTAAACTATCAACCCCCCAACTGACAGACAACTACTTAGCCACATGAATGAAGTACTGTGACCAAAAAAATGCAGAGGACAGAAAACAGCGTAACTTCTAGGTTGTCCTGATGAAGTGAATAAAGAACATTTTACTGAATGCAGCTGCTTTGAATGTTCTTAAAGTTCAGATTTCGGTTAAGACAATGAGATTAAGCAAACCTACAAAGAATGTTGGATCCATTCTAAGCTGTAATATGACACAGAAATGACTATGACGATAAGTTCTGCTTGTCCAGCTGCATCTCGACAATGAACATGAAGTTCTTAGCATACTTCATGTTCATCGTGTGTTTTCACCTTCACCTCCCTACGAGAATTGAACATATTTTTGTTCGATTTTTAGGTGGCTGAAGTGACATATTTTCCGACATGCATTTTCTGTGCTGATTGCAGTGTGCTCACTTGCGTGTGCCTGAAAATTTGTGCAAAAGAGGGGCAGAATTTCATCATGTGTGATACAGAAAGCATACAGAGAAAAATGACATCCTGTGGTATAAATAAGGTATAAAACATCAGACCATTTAGTTTTTAATACAAGGACTCATCATAAACCTTTTGTAGAGGAAATGGAACTTCCAGGCTTTCGTGTTTTTGCCACAGGTTGCATCACGCAATTCGTAAGAGAAACTGTTCATATCTCAACTTAGCATCCTTGTGTTAGAATATAGGGCAGGTCATATTTTGTTGTCATCCCATGTGGTAATCCTCAATCTTATGTATAAAATACATATCTGAGTGAACAATGGGCAAGAGCTGGAAGTCAAAAGCTTAAATTGCAAACCAAATTGCAAAATTTGGCAGAAAAATCACAATGACTTTTTCTTTGCTGCTTATTAAGTGTCAATGTAAGTAACATGGATAAAAGTCCTAACCTGATTTACATCATCTGGGTGCGTTCAACAAGTACACGCGGGGGCGTTCCCTTTCCTCACGCACTCCATCTGAGTAAGGCGACAGTTATAGGTGATTTCGTCTGGTTAGAGAATAATAGGAGCCAATCACTAATCGCGGGTGGGACTTTTGAAGGATGGGCGGCGTTTTGGCCGGATGTGATGTAGAAGCACAGGCGACAGAAAGTCGACAAAAGTCGTTCACAGACTGTACACCGCATAGACATCATATACGTAGACACCCCATTGGACGCTGCTGGCCGCTAGGCTGACGTGCCTATCGGGCGGCCATCTTGGGTCAGACCACAGGTCAGACGGCTGCTGTCAGAATGAATGGGAGGCTCCTCAGATCTCAGATTAATCACATGTAAGACAATTAAAAATAAAATTAAATTTCACAATGAGCACTTAAATGACTCTACCATTTTAATAACCAAGACAAACTGGAAAAAAAAACTTTATTTGGAAAACATTTATTTATTTAGAACAAAAACAATTTAAACTCAAGTGAACAAAGTCAAACTTTATTCACTTGATTCAAATGGATTAGAGTTCTGGAATCACTTTTATGCAAAGTTCTGACACTGGATTTTATTTATTTACTTTTTCTTTCCTTTTCCCTTTGTATGCCCTTCTCTTTTGTATTACTATGTTTTCAGTGTAATTCTTAAAAAGTTTAGAATAAATGAGTGAATGATTAATTCATCCATTCTTAATTGATAAGTGAATATTATTAATGAATATTAATAAATTAACTAATAACTCAATAAATTAATAATCAATGGATTAATTAACACATTATGAATGAATTATTAATAAATGTGAATGAATTACTTGATCATTAACTGATTTATTAATTAATTACATTTTATTGTTGTGTCAGGTTATAGTGTTTTAATAACAAATAAAAGAATAAAAAACACACACAATATATATATACACGTATATATATATATATATATATATATATATATATATATATATATATATATATATATACACACATCACACACACAAATGTATATAATCACGAAGTCTGGTTTATATTCTTCTATTTGAAGAAAAGTGGAGATGCTTTGCAGGTTTGCCACTGTCAATACATAAACAAAATGTCATATATAAAGCTATGCAATCCTTTAATTCAGTCAAATAGTCCTGTGCAGCCCGTAAAAGGGCGGCATTTTCAGTCAGTCCATTTATTTAGAAATCGGCTGAAAATTCACTGGGTTAAGCAGGTCTGAACATGAGAAATACCACTTTCCTCAACAGGCACGCATTCACTCTGACGGCAGCCTGGTCTGACCCAAGATGGCCGCTCTGTCGGCACGTCTCAAACCCGCGAATGCTGGGTCTATCGATGTCTATGGTACACCGCTCGTACTAGCTGTCGCCGCCGCCGCCATGTTGTTTGACTGAAGCTTTTTGAGCTTGATAACATGTTTTGATAACTCGATCCTCTATGCGTTTTTTTTTTTTTTTTTTTTTTTTTTTTTTTTTTTTTTTTTTTTTTTTTAATTTATTTATTGTTGTACACAAACATATTATTCCAATTGCCAGGGGGTGATATGCAAAATTACATACATTCAAATAATTTGTATGTGATAAAATATTTATAGTTTTAGAAGCCTTTTTGTTCAAAGATCCACGAATTAATTTTATATATGCCAAAGTATCATTGTAAAAGTGTTTGAATGCAGGTCTTTGCTTGTTGTTCTTGCATTTATGGATATAAAATTTTGCTAATACAATTAGCAGGTTTATAATAAAAAATACATCTTCTTTGCTTTGCCTTCTGAAAAAACAAAATACAACATTTTCCCATTTTAAAGAGAAGTCCTTGTAGAGTTCATGAACGATGAAACTGCTGAAGTCTTTCCAAAAAGTTGTGGAGTGTGAGCAGATCCAGAAGAGGTGTTGAACAGTCTCAAGATGGTTTCCGCAGAAAGAACAGTTCGCATCAATGTCCTTTTTAAAAGATTTTATATAGTGATTTGTAGGATAATATTTATGAATAATCTTAAAGGAGATTTCTTTCACCTTATTTGTCACAAAGAACTTATTGGGAATTGTCCATACTTTCTTCCAATTGATGTCATTTACAAAAGAATTCCAATATGACACAACATGTGGAACAGAGGTAACCTCTCTTTGAAATAAAGAGCGTATATTCCTGTTACTATTTTTAGAGTTAGTGAAACATATTTTTCCTTTTCTGTATCTACAGAATTGGGGAGAGGAAAGGCAGTGCATTGAAATTAACACTTCTGAACAACATTTTGATTCCAGTTGATATAGCATCAAATACAATTGCATATTCTTTCGGTGTGGCTGGAAATTCATATGTGTTTAAAAATTCTGAATATGACATAAGTTGCCTTACAATTAAAGAGCTGGAACACTAATATGATCTGTTTTTCAATCCAATTAGAAAAATATAATGATTTATTCTTATACAATATGTCCCGATTATTCCATATCATATATTTATGAGGGGAAAAGTTCGATCCTCTATGCGTGGTGGCTCTGGTGTCGCTCTGAGTTGCGTCACGGGTTGCGTCATTCGGTTCAACGTGAGTGGCTGAAGTAGCGTGTCAGTCAAGATGACGGACAGATCTTCTATCCAATCACATGCAAGAGTTTTAGAAAAAAAAGACTAATTTGAAATGACATCGGGTTAACTCCCTCCCCAGATGGTATTGCAAATACCAGGTGGCGGGAGTCAGGTTATAAAAGTCCAGACTGGTGAGTCCAAAACAGACCTACTAGGGGATTCTCCTATACAGCATTATCTATGTTATTGCTAGAACATAGATAGCAAGTATAGCTATTATCTTTACCTATATACTAGCTATATAATACTGTAAGTGCTAGCATTGCCATCCAAATGTATAATGTTGACCTACCTTTGTAGAAATGGGATCTCCATCTGAAAGAGTGATCAAAAAGGGAAATTTCTGTTAATAAATTAAAGTGCTCTGTGCTGTACACAATTTTTTTGGTGTGTAGTGTTAGACAAGTAGATGGGGATAGACTTCCTGTAGGTCGGAGGGAGAGCACTGAGGTCATCTATTTAATCTAACCCCAGCCTGCCTGTCTGCTCATCTGTATATGTGAATGTGTCCTAATGGCCTCCACTAGAGAGGTTTGGTGGGTTTTAACTGGTCCATATTGATTTTGTAGCCATTTGAGAACACACAGATGGGGGGATGAAGTGGGCCTTGGCATGGATGCAAATAGGGTAGTGTGGGATCAAAGTGCTGAGACTATCTGTGGATACGTAAAATGACTACACTTACATTTTTCTGAGCGTCGAACATGAGGCTACGATACAACTGGGCAAACTGGCTGAAGGACACATCTCCATTCCTCAGCTCAGAGTCCTTTAAAACGTGTAGAGTACAATAGGTGAGGGAAAAAACATATTAATCATTTGCAAATCTTATAAAGCCTCTAACAAAGACAGGGTTAAAGGGAAGTGAGGTAGGAGGAGGTTACCGGAAGTTTCTCTCTGAGGAACTTCATGTTGGGCACCCTGTAGTTGACCTGGCTCAGCATGTTCTTCAGATCCTTACAGGAAATCCTAAATACATACAAACATTTTGTGGTGAAGAAAAATTAAACACTACCATGCACGTACAATATATGCAAAGACTCGCAAAAGTGGTGGACATTACCATATCAGCCAAAAAATGCAGTTTCTAAGTATGCAGGCAAGATGAAACCTTATCAAAAAACATGCTTTTGGAGTTGTTTTGGCTTCACTTGTACAACACAGCCTGGAATTTTGGCCAGAGATGACAATACCCTAACAGCATAACAAAGGCAGGGATGTAACAGACAAACATCTTTGCACATCTCCTCCATTCTCTGCAGTCTGTTTCCTGAAGCAGGAAGAACGGCTGGTGTGTGGCTGAGAGGTCAGTTCCTTCACTACACCTCAAGTGAGCGCTTTCAAAAACACCTACTAGCCGGATGGTACAAGTGTACTTGCTCTCAGTAGTATAAAGGGGAAAGGGCACACAAATGGTGCATCACATTACACTGATGTTTCTTTTGAATAATAGGATTAAGTTCACAAAATGTATCTGAGGTAGCTTACCTATCTTCCCTGTTGCGATCAAGTGCATAAAACTGCTTGCGTAACCACCTAAATGGAGAGGATTAAGAGGTTCAATGCATTAAAAAAAAACAAAAGCAAACAAAGAAAAAAGACCGGGAAAAAAAGAAAGATTTCGCATAATTGTTACCTTTCTATCTGAAGTGGTGTGGGAGACTTTAGTGTATCAGCCACAAGCCAGTTTAGCCCCTTCACCCACATGGTCAACTCCTCATCAGATGTTGCTAAGAAAAAACAATCAATAAGTAATATTTTGTTATTGTAATAAAAGATATGTTTGTTTTCCAGACACAAGAATCACTATTTGAAACAAATATACAGAGATAAGTGGCAAAGCTTTGCCCCTCTAATCACAAATATATAGTCTTCTTTCACTGTACATGCAAGTCTCTGTGTTGGGTACCTGCCAGGCTGAGGGATTTAAGGCGAAACTCTGTGCCGTACAGAATGACAAAGCAGCAGTGAGCCTGATCAGGCCGTGATGCCGAGTCCTCCACATAGCGCTCAAAGTCCCGGGACTTCTGACCAGAACGGATCTCCTTGATCTCCCGAATGTCAACTGTAGAGTCAGACATACATACCACAGTAAGCAAAACAGTGTCCACATTAGAGCTGGGCAATGTGAACGAACACATCATCTTATAACCAATCTTGAAAATCATGCAGTCACAATACACAAACAGGACACAAGGTTATAATGTCTTAAATGTGTGAACATGTCTTCAACAACATACTTGCCTATATTCTTATATTCTTATTCTTAACTATAAAATTATATGCTAGGCTTAAAGCCTTCCAGGAGGTGTTTTCTAATTTAATCTTGCGGATAAAAAATGTTAAAAAGTAAAAAGTAAAAAAGCCAGTAATTTTACATCCAACACACCAACACAGTATAAGAGTATGAAAATCCCCTTGACCGCATAAAAAAAAGAGGCAGAGGCCATGAATCAACCCACATTTGATTGTACTTCAAGTGAAGACTCAGCTGACAGATACAAATAGACAAACATGACGTTGCCAACCACTAAATTAACCTCGATTAACCTCCTGCTACTTAAATCCACTGGGCGGACAAAGTATGTGGGTTAACATGTACATAGTGCTATGAATAACATAAGAAAAAAAATATGATGCCAATATTTTTTTTTTAAACAAGATAGCTTCTTTAGGAATAATCAGAGAAAAAAGAAGATTTGGCCTGATTTTGTCTTGATGCCATAAATCAGTTGTCTGAAATTTTACACATTGTAATGCAGCTCAAGAGGTCTCTCAGTGTTAAATAAGCAGCAGATGAGGACCTTAAGCATGGCCTCTCCTACAAAACACATACACATTTCTTTCAGCTCCTACTCTTCTTCCTGCCCCTGAACCACACATCCTGTGCTTTTGTTGCCTTCACACCACATCTGCGCTTGCGTGTACGTTTGAAGGTGCGCGTTCTTTTCTAAAGCATAAAAAAGATGTCTTCTCACACATTTTTTACAAGCTGAGCTTGATAATCATACATCATATCTCAGTTTATTTTACCAGCTAAACAAGCTAGCAGACTTCCGCTGAGAGCAAAGCAGCTTTGACAGGCTAATCTGTAAGCAATTTGACTCAAACAATTTGGAGGTTGCCTCAGACAGATGCAGAAAATAAAGATAGCCAGAGGTGTGATCTAACCAGAAAATATAAGAAGAGGTATCCTGAAACATGCTTTCCTCACTTCTTCTTCTCAACATTTTCTAGCACCCAGACAACACCATGGCCAATTAGACAAATCAATCAAGTTGCAGAGTTTCTGAACTAGAGGTTTTTGATACAGTTCTTTGAGAAATATAAAAGTTTTTAGACTTTTTCTTTTTTACATTTAACTAAAAATACATTTGTGTTAAAATGTTAAAATGTCATACATGAATTTAGAGAAACAACATGACATTCAGGAGTCTCTAACAAATGAGTTATTAAACAAAGATTTTACTACTTTAAGCTTTCAGTCAAAGCTTACAAAGACTTTTTTTTAATTTCGTTTAAGAAGAAAGGATTTGCTTTATTTGAATCCATTATAAAGATATAGAAAATACTCTGAGTTTTTAGTTTTTTTTAACTAATCAACAAAAACTACTTGAACAAACCACAGCAAGTTTTTTTGTTTGTTTGTTGCCATTTGTTCCGTTTGTTTTGTTTTTCTTTTCAAATTGATGGTTTGAAATTTTAGAGATATTTTACAGAGGGGTAAAAATAAAAAAAAGCAAGAGGAAGATAACAGTTGCCATTATTCAGACTACACTTGGTAAAATTTAGATTTTAAATGAAGGGACCTTTACAAACTAATAAAGAATTTGCAGCCAAGTTTCGCTAATTGAAAGTTTGGTACTAGATGCTATAGACAAAGATCAGATCAATAAGGAAAGATTAAACAATGACAAGCAATGCATTACACGGCTTTAATGCACGACATGGAGTTTAAAACACCACAACGGCCAGCGGAGTACATTAAAACTCTGTAATGCACAAATCCGAGTTGTATCCACTTATACCATGGTCCCACAGAGTAAATATTTACGACAAATGCATATTTATTTTACTAAACTTGCGAAATATGTTTGAGTATAGGAACTATGTGATGCTGGCAGCTGGTCTGAGCATTTTTATGGTGATATCATTTGGTAGTGGAATGATATGAGAATGATTTAACTTGCCGTGCATATACAAAAATAATATACACCAGTTGACAGTAGAATTCTCTCTCCGCATTACGCACTAAAACAGTGTAATGCACAGCTCCTCGTCTAATCCTTGCTTAGCACATTGTTTGTGATCTGAAATTTAAGTAGCGGATATTTAGCCCAATTCCACCAAAAGAATTGCTTACATTTGTACTTTTAAAAAAATGTGACTTACTTCTGTCAACAGCGTGTTTTTTTTTTGTTTTTGTTTTTTTAAATCACTGCTATTCAGCAGTTTACTTCAGTTTAGAACAGAAGATCATATTGCGGTTTTAAACTGCTCAATCGCACAACAACTTTTCCTTAGCAGCCTCTTTGATCCCACATCGAAGAAAGTTACACTAAAAAATCCCTCTTGATAAATAACTACTGCACAGTGGATGCTGCTCCGGCTTTTTTCACATAAAATGGGAGCATGAGCTCATTTTCCAGAAAAAAAGATATTATCAACATTTCAAATTCAAGCAAACAGCAGTTTCTGATTATGTTGTTATGTTAGTTATTGTTCTACTGATTTGAGATACATTTTCATAAAAAAGCTGCATGCTGAAAACAGACAACCGCTCGACCGTGTGCAGTCTTGGCAAAGGTGGTGGAAATGGTGAGAACTGGATGCAAAGAGAATGTTTCCGCACACTTTTTCTGAGCAATATGTCACTTTCTTGGAATAGTGTTTTTTTTAAGTTTAATACTGTCTGTGAGGCATAGAGGCCTTCTCAAAATGCCTTAGAAGAATGTAGCACAATGAAGAAAAACAATACAATCAAGAAAACAATATAAGGATATGCTGCACAGAAAAAGTGTGCAGCATCTCATAAACAAGCTGCATAAAAAAAGAAACTGACAGCTTCAAATTACATTAGAGACCTGAGCTACAAATAAATGTGCAAGTTCTTTACAGGATGTATAGACAAAACAGATCAGAGTGATTACAGTTTCCAAAGACGTGTGACGTGTGCAGATAATTCCATCTACATTTATTGGACTGAAAAAAGACAAAAATACTAAGATTTTTTAAATGATTTACCCAAGTGATGTTCCAAGTCACCCCCAGTCTACAAGTGATAACATTAACAAAAACAGACCTACATGGACTCATCTAACAACATGAAAGCAGAAGAAGAGCAGTTTGTTTGAAATATTGGCAAAATATAAGCAAAACTCATTCCTGTTTTCACAACAGGCAACTAACTCATTGACAGCTATCAACCTAACAAAGCATCGGGCTCAGTGTTCCATTCAAATAAGCCCAGAAGAAAAAAAAGTCCTCTCTACACACTAACCCATCACTCATTTGTCATGATTAGCACATTAACTTCCATTCAGACAGAAGTGAAGAGCAACCCAGAAAGGATTCCTCACATCTGAATTTATCCAATAAAAACAAAAGTCCAAAACATATTAAGCAAACGACAACACTGAATAAAAATTAAATGTTCATGATGAAAAATTTTAAGTTAAGTCCATTCATGTCAGATCAGATCAGATATCTGAAATTTTTAAACCTGTGTACATATGTGAACTATCCAGCAGTGGTAGAAGCTCTGCTCTGCAGTCACAGCATGCTATTATTTCTTAAAGTAGTGTGAAAAATGACTAGGGGTGCACGATAATTATGGGGCCGATATTTATCGAACCAATAACAGGAAGTTATTACATCATTCCAATAAGTCCGATATCGTGATCACTTGCCCCAATAACATAGATTATTTTTATTAGCACAACAGTGCTTCGCTCACATTATGAGACAAATTTCGTTTACAAATGCACTCTATTTACATAGACAAGTCTAACCTGTTAAGTGAATTATTGTTTAAAAATTAACTTTTTCAGATTGTGTAAACATACAACTAATATTTGAATCTAATTTGTCAGTGCATCATTTTCTGTTTTTTAACTTCTTGATTGCACTTTTTCATTTTTAGTTCAAGGAGCCTTTATTTTTGAATCATTAAGGAATGCATCCAATTTAAGTTGATACACATTTGAGATAGCGAACAGTTTAGAAAAAAATATTTTTAAGAAAATGTTTGAGAGGCTTGATGATAGTTTTTCACAATATTTCTTCATTTAAAGAGTGAAAAGTCTTTTGGTTTTGTTAATAGTACTGATGTCATGATTATGTATGTGTGGTTATCAGGTATCGGCCTTCACTGTAGGAGCTAAAATTCATTGGTCATTGGTATCAGTTTTTAAAAAAGGTTATCGTGCAACCCTAAAAATTATATTTCATCATTGGTTTATAAAATCTGATGACCTGACAGGATTAGTTTTACCTAGGGACCACATGTAATAAGTAAATTACCCTGACTGGTGAAACTTCCCCCGGTCACTCTGACTCCAAAGTTAATGCTTTAATTATCATAAACATAATAATTTGGAAGGAAAACTTTTTTTGCAGCCTCCATTCTTCACCAAAAAGGAAATTAAATGCGTCCAGGAAACAAACATGGCTAAATCACGTCATTTCTGTCCAAATCACAAAGATGCCTATTCGCGTTGGATTAGTATTATCAGAGGATCTCAGAGTTTAGCAAATTATTGTAGGTAATTTGCAGGAGAATTATTACATCACAAATCACAGACATGGCCGATTCACACGGGATTAAAATCACAGACAATCTCTGTAGTTATTACAAATTACATGTGGTCCCTGTATAATGCTAATCCTGTCAGAATAGGGTGACAGACAGTTGAAGACAATCTGGAATTGCTCTTATACATAAGCATATATTTAAGCTCATGATGTCTGAATTATTACGTATGGACTTGCATTTCTGTTGCATTTAAGTAAACTGATGTGCCTGACACTTTTTACGCTACCCTCATGTCCTTTACTTTAAAAAAAAAAAAAAAAAAATCTCATGAATCATCTTAACATACAGGTCTGTTTTCTTCTGTTGCTAAGCAAATCAACTGGCTGCTCTTGTGAGATCTTTTTCTTAATCATCGTAACATCTGATTTTACACAGGTATTAAGATGTATTTAACTATGCTATACATCTAGATGACTTTGGAGCATTATTTACACCAGTGAAGCTTAGAAATCTCTTAAATTTATCCACTTTCCTAAATAATATTGATCAATTCACTTGAACTGAAAAAAAGTGTGCCAGCCCTCTTATGTGCTGTGGTTATAAGACGATTTCACCGACTTTTCACACGTCTAAATATATGTCTATAAAGTCAATTACTCCTCATTATTTCACCAAAACTATATCCTGCTTTACCAAAACAGAAATACAGCACATCATACTGGACTACAGTATGTTATGTCAGGTTTTTTTTTGGTTGGAACAGCAGGCAAAAATTTGGCAGGACCATAAACGTGCACAATTCAAACCAAAGGAGGGAAAACCAGGTAATTCCTCAGTACTTTATATTTGGCAATAAACTGCAGTGCTGCTAATTTCCACTATTAGTGGGCTTTATTTTTTTTACTGCCAATGATGAAAGCGTAAATATGTCTGGCCAGACACAGTACAAATGATGACACACTTCCAGAAAAAGTCCTGTATTCTATTTCTGTACATTAATGAACAGTAAACCAATTTCATCTCTCCAGGAGTATCAAATGGCAGCTATGAGCCAATGATGTATGAAACCCTTCACTGCAGACAAGATGATACTGTAAAAAAAAAAAGAAAAGGCCCCCCTCCCCTTTTTGTGCGTGTGTGTTCTTTTCTGTTGCATCCGGAGCATAGTGCAGCTGTGCACAAGGCATCCTGAAACCCGAGAAAGAGATGACTTAACGACTCACTGTAGGCCTGTGTGTCCTCAGCTAAACACACCACAAGTTACAGTAAATTCCTATTCATGGAACAAAAGAGGGCAAGAAAACTTTTTTTTCCCCCATTGTTGACCACGAATATATTTCTATTCGACATGTGATTTATTCACCATTGAACAACAGTAGCTCTCTTATTAT
Organism: Atherinomorus stipes; assembly: GCA_023101725.1. Classification (NCBI taxonomy): domain Eukaryota; kingdom Metazoa; phylum Chordata; class Actinopteri; order Atheriniformes; family Atherinidae; genus Atherinomorus; species Atherinomorus stipes. Next base: position 2,634,977 of record JALJCO010008621.1, read on the forward strand.
ACACCTTTTTTACAACAGACAATTATTTGGAAAATCATTAAGGCTACTTGAAAAAAAGTTCAAAATATAACCTGAAAAATATGACTACAGCAGATGAGAAAATTGAGAAATGTTTAAAGAAAAAAAAAAAAAAACTTGGTATAAAACTGACAAGTTCCTTATCCACCAAAAGACTAACACAAACTGTTTAAGGAAAAATACTCCCCAATGGGAAACTGATATACATTGGTACAGTTTGTATACGATCACTAAAAGTATCACTAAAACCATCAGGGATTCTGGGAGGAAAAATGTAAGTAAGAGACTAGGTTGAAAAATGGCTGTGGTTTTCATCCACCTCAGCTATGTTAAAAAGAAATGAAATGCTGCAGAGGAAAGCATTGCACAGGCTCAGGAGTACTTCTGAAAATGAGAGCAAGCTGACATTCACAAGTTAAAACTCTACTTTAAAAAGGGTAACAAGATCCATGAAGGTGAGGTAGAAAACTACATTCAAAATCCAAATTTGCATATTGTTTTAGCAATCATTGATGCAGCCTTCATCACCATGTTTGTTTCAATCATAAAACTTAAAAACTAGTACCTGGGTAATATTAGTGCACATGGCCCAAGTAACCTGCACATCTCTTAACGGACAATTAAACTGTCTGTTCAGTGACAAAGCATATGGTTTGGTTCCTGCTATAGACGACTCTTAAAGTAGAGGACATTTCCCACCCAGAGTCACTTGAGGAAGATATCATTATAGTAGATTCTACGCTGCATCAGTTGAAACTACTGGATTCAGTCCCAGTAACGTCCAAAGGCAGAGCTCAAGAAGCCAAGGAGAAAGAAACCTCCACAGATTAGTTGGAGGGAAAAGAATGTTGTTTCATTGTGCTTCTAATGCCATCAAAAGAATAAGTCCTAACCACAGCTGGGTAGATAACTTGGTAAAATGAGCATAAACTCCTGTTTTGATCAGCATATATTTTAAATGGATTCTCACAAACCCTTTTAACACAGCAATCACATAATACCGTTGCAAAAATATGCCTAAGTTAAGGCATTACTGTTCCCTTTTGTCATACATTACAGTCTGAACACCATCTACCATTCTCAAAATACTGTATGTCTTTGTCAGAGAGGATCTTGCTCATTTCAGCAAAACACCACCAAGCCATATTGACCATACAGTACAACCAGTCTGTAGTTCAGGCCTGCCATACAATGAAACATATCCTGCATTTTTGATTGAAAAATACAACAACACAGGTATCAGATAAAATGCTCTGGAAAACAGTACACTTTCCATTTTGCAGCAATTGGTCTCCTTGGATCCAAAAGGCTGACAATTTTGTACAAAGAGCTGATGCAACATGGTGTTAAACATGTCCTAACTTTTACTTTTTTTTTGACTGTGCTGTTGAATCACTTTTAAGCACAGGAATAATAAAGCATTTTTCAGTTACAACATTTCCACTTAGGATGTTTGCAGGTCATTTTACTAGACACCCACCTGAATATTTTTTATTGCAAACAACTAGAACAGGATATTATAACAAAAAAAAACAGTAGAATATTCTTTAAGGTAATATCATTGTATGGCTTTGTTGTATAAAAGGTTTCATAACATTCTGGGACTTTAACTTCCTTGCTATCAAAGTCACTTACCAATCTAAAAAGTAAAAATGAAAGCTGCTGTTTCACTTTTATATTTACGTTACTACAATTTGAGTCACCAAATTTTCTTTCTTGTAAAAGTCTTATGAGAGAACTCTTTATTTTCATGTCATTGCTATTCATGTTTATTCTTTGTAAAAATGTGGCAATTATTTTATGTCCCTCATAACGTGCAATTTGTATAATAAAACCAACATTTATTATAAGGCTCAACTACGCCTCTGAAGTTGTCATGTTTCTGTATGTAAACTAACCAGTTCTGGCACATATATATTATGACTTCCAATTGAAAACCAGCTCTTAGACATCAGTACCCATGTATGTGTGTATGTGAGTGTGTGCTTGTACTCTACTCACTCTCTCCCTCTATTTTATCTGTGCTGCGAGTCCAGATAATAGTCCTGGTCTCTAGCTTTACTTGAAAAGTCCTTCTCTCTGGGCGCTGGGATTTCTTAGAATAAAACAGAGTCAGTACTGTGCCCAGCTCCAGGTCTCTGTACAGGTTGTTCATCTCTGTGTCGTTATCCATCCACAGAACAGGTCCATTGGAAAAGAAGCCAGAGGTCCCAGCCATGTTCACTTCCCCTGTTTGTTATCCACTTCCTCTTAGAACAATCTGCTCAGCCCAGGCCTAGACAGGGTTACCTACAGGAGAAGGAGGTGGGGGATCCATGAAACAACAATTCCCTTAAGACTTCTAGTTAGTCAGCGCTGTATGCATATTATACCATTGTAAAGCATTATACTGCCTGGAGGCAAAAGACACATGCTTGAGATAATACTAGAAAGTGTATATGCAGATAGCAGTGATGTTTACAGAGCAGTAAAAATGCTTTCAAATGAGACAATATAAATATTACCGTTTTCATATTTAACAGATGATGTTAAATCACTCATGCAAAGTTTATATGCATGTAAAATATATTGAAGAGCAGTTGAAGTGTTTTCTAAAAAGCCTAATATATTTGCATTTTCAAAATTACGTTTAACCAAACTTTTGTGAACATCAATGTTACCATTTCTTCTGAAAAAACTTCAATTAGCTAATTTTGTATGATCAGTGGACAATGATTCAGGTTTATTATTATTTTTATTACACACTATTTTGTACATCATGGTACTGTATGCAATGTAATAATGGGATATACTGGTATGACATTATAAAACATACCAGTTATTGTGTAAGTACACTATGTGCTACTCCAACAACATGTACCTAATAATATAAATCTTTATGGAAAGGAAAACATTATTTTTTTTAAATGATCATGTTAAAGTAGGAAAACATGTGCCAAAACGAAACATACAGGACTCTTCATATTACATTAGATGTTAACATATTAAAGTAAATCTCAGTACAAAGAATATCATGGAAAGTGCAGTTATTTAACATTAACAGTAGTGTAAAGAGGTGGCAACTGCGACCTAAACCTGTCTGGAAAGAAAAGATCGTTTTAATTACAATTATCACAGTGCATAACTTTCTCTCCACAATCAGTTTACCTTTAATCTAGTAGCAGGGAGGTTTCATCTAATTCACATTAATCGTAAAATTACCAACAGGCCTGCAACCAGCTGCTGGAGAACAAAGTTTTCTTAGCACAAACCTTTTATTTATTTATTTACTTCCTTGAGAATAAAACTGGTGGCGAATGGCAGCAGAGTAAGATACCAGAGTAACAAGAAACGTCTGGCTATTTTCACAGCGTGGAAACGGGGCCGGTGTGTGCTAGCATTTGGCTGGGCCGAAAGAATATGGCTGGTTTTACCCGTGAAAAAGAACAGGTAGCAGTCGCTATCCTGCCTTTTCCTTCTTTGCCTTTATGAGCGGAGGAAAAAAATAGAGGAAAAACAACACGTCGCAGGAGCTGCCGTGCTGTAAACTACCTACCCTGCAATCTCGGCCCGACCGCACATCTCCAACGACTGCTCCTCTCGCGCTCCCGTCGTCTTTCTCCTGCTCCTCTTCCCCCCGTACCCCGGTTTCCTAGATTTAAATCATCGCCAGGCCCTCGCGAGGCGCTGCGGTCCCGACGACAGTAATCCCAGCAGTTTCCTCTTCTCCCCTCCAGTCGTCCATAGAGATATAGGTAGGCAAACGGCAAAGACCGTGGCAAGACTACGCAAGTTTGTCTGCTCCCAGACCCAACCAGCAGAGGCCCTCCCCCTCCCCCAAGCCTACCAACGACAGCATCATCCGAGCCGGAGTCAAAAACCAAACTTCCGCTACAGATTTTCACAATTGGAGAAATTGCTTGGAAGAAATGCAGAGAGGAAAAGTTTCTGGATTCATATCTCTCGTGAAATTCTTGATCTAAAAAGAAATTAACAAATCTGTTTCTTTATATGATAACTTATTGTTTCTCCAACGATGTATCTTGTCCCCATTTTGAATACTTTTTCTATATGTGAATTTTGTTGCTTTTTTCATATTGTGCCTAAGTTTATCATTTCACCTCATGGGGGGGGGGGGGGGGGGGGGGGGGGGGGGGGGGGGGGGTCTTTTTTTGTATGTAAGTTGAAATTTACAAAATTATAAGAATTTTTTGAAAATTCTAAGGAAATCAGGTTATGGATTTTGAATTGTGGTTCAACAGAAATATTAAAAACATAATCTGAAACAAGCTAACAAGTATTATGGGGCCACTGAACTAAAATGTTGTTGAGCAACTTTTTCAGGCTACAATAAAGTGTAATCTTCAATTAGACTTCTGCATTGGTAACAGGAATTTTGGCCCACCGTTCATGAGCAAGGTGCTCTAATTTGTCTGGGACACTTTCCTTTGTTTGGCTTTATTATTACTATTATTTAAACCACTATTCAAAATCAATATTTTATTGTACTAAATCCTAATTTCTTGAATTTTTATTTTTTGTGATGTGTGCAGCACCCGGACTCTTTTCCTGCAAAGCCATCATGCTGTTGTGACTGATCCAGTTTGTGGTTTGGCATTGTCTCGCTGAAATAATATGCAGGGTTTTTACTGTAAGAGAAGTTGTATGCATGTTGCTCTAAAACCTCTACGTACTTTTAAGCATAATGTTGGCTTCACAGATGGACACAACTAGACACAACATATGTACTAATGTAGCCCCATACTCTTCAGATTCCTCCTGGTTCTCTGAATCCTTTGATGATATTGCACACTACAGATCAGAGATCATTAATACAGGTAATCGAGGACCGATGTCCTGCAGATTTTAGAAGTTTCCCTGCTGCAACACAACTGACTCAGACCCACTTATCTGCTAACTACCCTTTGTGCAGCAGCAGGGAAACTTAAAAAAAAAAAAAAACCTGCATGAAACTGGCCCTCAAGTTCTGTTGATAATTTGTTTAGGGCCCCTCTCTGAGCTATAACATCAAAACAGGATATGCACACCTCCTTGGGTCCCTGTGTCGCACACCTCCTTGGGTCCCTGTGTCAGCAACCCCATAATTGGCTTCTGTAATTATTCAATGCATCTAATGGTCATGCTGTAAAGTGACTTGATAGTTATTTAATTGTATAAAGTTAGTCAAACTCTAACTCTTGTCCCAGAATTGTTGCCATTTATGTGTCACATTTCTATTTAGATTTTTGGTTTTATGTATTTATGTGCTTGTGTTTTTATTTCTGATTTATTCTTTTATTCTGTACAGCACTTTGGTCAACTGAGGTTGTTTTTAAATCTGCTCTATAAATAACTGTGACTTGACATTAAAAGTTCACATTCAGACATTGTCATTGGTTCAAGACCTGCTCCTACTGTTTCAATATATCAATTTGTAGTCTGACATTAATATCTGCATAACTTAAGATTGCACACTTATTTTGAAGAAATTGACAGTACTTCTTACTGCTTGTTGTGGATCATCCTTTAGCTTTATGTACAGGAGTGCCTACTCTTGGCCTCTTAAAGGTGAACACCTTTTTCTACTTCCTAAAAACAGATGGTTAAATTTGACCAATCTGATTGGTAGTTATGTGGTTAGATTAACCAAGATCTTAAACCAGTATTTTGGTCAAAGTGATCAATTATCTGCCAATTATATTGGTTAATCTAACCAATTTTTTGGTTAAAACAATAGTCAGACACATAACCACCAGATTGGTTGAATTCAACCAATCAATTCTTAGAGTGTAAAAGTTGACTGCAACTTAAGTACTAGGTAACTTTATTACCCACCCACCCTTCACTAATACTGCAGTTTGACACTGAAAATAAGAGGGAGTAAATGTGAGAATTAAGAATAAAGCTGATCATACTGTAATTGTTGGAGCCTGACCCCTGATTGCAGCTGATTTACTCTCTGACAAGATTGAGCCTCTCTTTGTTCACTCAGTGTACAATTGTTTGTCTCTACTTCCATTTAACAAAAACAAAGGGAGGACAAACAGCACAAGGTTGCTGTTTTATTCTTAAATGCTCAAAACAACAAGCCTTCAACTCAGGATAAGATTGTGTCATAAATGATCCAATAGCAAGAAATGACAAAAGTTGGAATATTCATTCACATTAGGAAATCTTCAAAGACAGTTTAAGCTTTATCGTTGCAATACAAAACAACACACTACAAGGATACATGGTGTCATCTTTTTGGCAAAATCCACACCCTCTCGTCTGAGGGGGAACAGTCTCTCATAGCTGTGGCACATAAAACATATGCTTCTGCTATAACAAGTAACTGAGATCAATTTTATGCCCTGTTCATTGTAAAACTGAGGAAACAGACACAAAGGAGCTTGCATTAAAGCAATAAAGAGCCATTTGTTGACAATGCTTATAGCACACACACAAAAAAGTAAAAACAACGGAATTACAGTGACTGAAAAAAATATGTACATCCCTGAAATAAACAGCAAACTTAAAATACGTGGATGAAAGATGACATTCTCTGTGTTAATATGTACGAGCGTAGTGCTAGGGTTTAATTCTTCACTCTGTCAGGCTCATGTCTTTCACACCAAAACTGCATCAATTGCAATCCATCGTTTCATATCTCTCACGTTGTTTCTCGCAGTCTCCCACGCAAACACTTCTTAATTCATTATTCTACGAGAATAAAGATCTTTTCAATAAATCTGATGGCTTACAAATTTCATTTCATTTGACACAGCTTAATACTAATGTGTTCATAGTTTGTGGATTATGATCAGATAGCTGCAGCTACATACACACTATTATAAAGTTTTTAAAAGAAATGCCTTTTTGGCAGCTCGGTGAACTGTTTGAAGAGTTTTGTCAGTTTTTCCTGTACACAACCAATCAATATTTACAGCAGAATTATTAACCTGTGATCACAGCTTCAGCATAGTCTTAGCATCCTCCATCACTGGCCTGCAGTTACCACACAGTGGAATCATTTGACATCAACAAGAAACCATCCGTACAATCGAAAGCTTGGGTAGAAAAGGTAAAACACTAAATGTAGTTAAAACTCATAATCCTTCTCTGCCATGTCAATCGCCCAGGCAAACTTCTCTCTCTGGGTTTTATTGTAGATCTTCTCAATGGGAATGTCATACTTCTTACACCTGGACAAGAGAGAAAATAGCCAAGTTCAGTGCAAAAACAAAACACTTGTATTTATTTGACTTTCTACTTCTTGCTTAACTCATGCTTATTTGAACATGTTTAATCTAAACATCTTGCAGGACTGCACATTGTTTATCTAAGAATGTGACCACTGAACTGGCTGGAATTTAGTGCTACTGTGTCTTCGTCTCTTTTCAGGGTTCCTACACATTTTAACAAGTTAAATTGAAGACTTTTTAAGACTTTTCAAGACCACCTGGAACATAATTTAATGCCTATTTCACAGCCACGCTGGCAAAAACACAGATCCCTCTACATTTTCAAAGATATTGTCAAAAAAAGATAGATTGAACAACAACTTTTGGCCATCATTACCTCTATGTCTATCATTGGTACCCGGTTTGAAATTTTCTTTGAAGATTGTTTGAAGATGTTAACACAAACCTCAGGCTGACAGGTGACGGCTGTGCAAAGACCCGCCCTGATCTCTTCCTAATTGGTTAATATAAAGGCTCTGTCAAGATTTGTTGGTTGGGAAAAACAAGTGGATTTTTTTTTTAAAAAAAATTTTGTTGTTGTTTTTTACTGTCATTTTTCTAAATGAAGGAAATCTGTTGGATCGTATAAGAATGTAAGACCTACCAGATGAAATTTAAGACCACAACTGTCAAATTTAAGGACTTTTCAAGAAATTAAATGCAGATTTGTAAATTCAAGACTTTTAAACACTTTTAAGACCCTGCAGGAACCCCGTCTTTTGCCCATCCTCTCACTACTACCGTGTGAGCCTGGTTCCCATGCACCACCCGACTTGAAGGAGCCCCATCCCTTATACCCAACAACTAGGCAAAACATGGAGCGTTCCTGTTTCCATTGTGCTGGAGGACGAGTTTCTCATAAATAGCTGTGGGGCATCGGTTAGTAAGGGCGGGCCGCTGCTCCCTTTCTCTGTGGCATGGCCCTGCATTCAGCCACAGACAGCTCTTCCCCGACTTCCCACATGGAAGAAGTACTGTTTGGGGACGCTCCCTAGCTTTCAGAAACAAACCCCATTGTTCCTCGCACTCACACGCTTTTCTTCCTCTTATTTTCCTTCTGCAGCCGTTAGCTTTTTTGCTTCTGCTGCTCCTTTTCCTACAATGCAAGCCCATTTCCTGCCTTTCTGTCACCAAGGTAGACATGCACTTTGCACACCCTGCCTCGCAGAGAGAGCCAGCCTAAGAAACAAGCGGGTTACTCACCTAAAGTTACAGCTTTTTTTAAACTACAATTAACAGTGGTTGTCAAATAATGATAAACACTAAATAAACATGATAAATGATATGTGTAATGCAACATAAATACCAAGCAACAGAGATGCGTGGATCCAAGTAATTAAGCTTGGAAGTGCCCAGAGCGATCTGCTTGTTCTCCTCTCTGTCTGTGGCTTGCACCTGGAGCTTCATCAGCTGCTCCTCTATCCTCTGTAACGCTTTACGTTTCATCTCCACAGCCCTGCAAGTGACAAAGAGACACAAAAGAGGAGTAAATATACAAAGTGGGGAAAAAAAGGCACAAAGAAACTCAAAAGACAGATGGATAGAGGCAGGGACATGGAGAGATGAGAGGGTAAGAATTATACTATATGAATACTATTAATGTTTTGCTGAAGAGTTTGAACAGAAACAGTTTAACTGCCTTCCACCCCAAAACAGAAAGAGACAGTTAGGCAAGAAAGGAAAAAATCAAACACTTAGACAGTGCTGGGGTGTTCTTACTTTTTGCTCTTTTCATCACGGGAAGCTTTGTGATCAGCCTTGGCAGCCTTCAGCTGCTTCCTGGCTTCAGATAGTTGGTTTTGTTTATCGTCGATCTGCAATCACAATAAACACATGCAGAGTAAAGAAAATAATCCACATTGCAAACAGTGGGAATATCTTTTTCTTTCACAATTCTAGTAAATTTCCACACAAAACCAAAACCAAAGGAAAGTGTAGCACAGTTATCTACCTTGGTCTGAAGAGTCTGCATGGATTTCTCAAATGTTTTAGGTGGAGCTCTCTGGTGGTTACAAAGAATGGCGACTGCCCGGTTGGCTCGATTGTACGACAGGATCTTGGCTGGGATGCTGTCATCAGCTGTTGATCCGACCACACAGCAAAGTAAGAGGAGAAGCTTCAGACAACTGCTATTTGAAACCAGACTGATACAGCAGTAGCTTCATTATGCAATAACATTTCTACATATGCAGTAAATTACTGTGTGCACATAGTTGATCTGTAGGGTCAGAATATCGCAACATAAATGTATGTTAACTCGTTATAAATGCTCCATTATTTTGATTGAAGCTGCTGACGCTTACGGCAGGTAAGTTCCTTGAGCTGCTGTTGCAGAGTGATTGAAGCATTGTAAGTACGAAAAACCTTAGCTGTCAGTCCATCCATCAGTTCCTGTAAGTGCTTATTCAGAATAGAGGTCTGCAGGGAATACAGAAAAAAAAGAGAAAAAGGAGAATATGGGTACAGATGGGAAGAACAGATGAGACACAGAGTTTTCTAAAAAGCTACTAATTTAACTGTAGGCTGTCAAAAGTGAAACCCTGGAGGCAGGTTTAAGAGCAAGAGCTTCTTACGTTCAGTCTGTCAAACAGATCATCTTCAGGCTGCTTGTTCTCCAGAAATAACTGGAGGTTTTTAAAAACCTGGGAAGACATAAACAACAATCAGTGGCAATGAAACGATTTCCAGTTTACTCCAGTGGTTACAGATGCACCATCACATTTCTGCCAGAAGGGTGTGCTGTTCATAATGGTAACTGGTTGCAGGTTGATCTATTTTTTCAAGTGCTACATCTAAAGTTACAAAGTATGAAGTAAATGTTGTACTTCAGAAATTGCAAATAAAAACAGAATTTCTATGAGTGTGTGTGGATGCATAAGTGTGCACGTGTGCTTGAGTACCCTGCAGTAATAGCAGGAAACAGACCACCCTCTGAGGCAGACCTGACGGATAGCGTTCTGTATCTGATCACCTGACTTTGCAAACATCCTCCTCAGAGTACAAACTTCTTCCCTCATTAACACTGAACTCTGCCTTTCCTCTCCCTATATCAGCATGTTCCTGTCCCATTTTTTTTGTTGTTTTTCTTTAACACTCTTTCTCACCCTTTTCTCCACTGGAATCTTGTTGTAGTACCGGATGGAGTCTTTTCCCAAGAAGTCAAACTCTACCACATACTCTTGGTCATCCATCTTGGGGTACAGCTTGATGTGCTCCACACGCAACGAGCAGCAGCCGACAGTGTCCGCAGTCTCACCTTCCTCCTTTTCATTACCCGCCCTCAGTGCCAGCTACAAGAGAAACACCACACCTCATGGTCATTATTACAAAGGAAATCGTCATTTACTCTTTGAACTTCAGTTTGGCATTAATGTGTGGAAGGAGAGTAACTGTAGTATTCAGCAGCTCTTTGTACATTAACCTGATGATGTACACCCACCCCAATTTCAGTCAATATGTGTGTTTTTAATGATTTCCCTACTTGTAAGACACACCTTGTCTATAAAATACAGCGCCACAGCTCTCTGTCTGATCCGCATCTCTTTTGACTTCCAGTCATCTCTATACTGAGCCCGAATGCGATCCACACACTTCTTCAAACGCCGGGCAGTCTCATATTTCTGCCAGTCCTTCTCCCCCTGCACAAACATACACAAGCAGAATTAGTGCCCCCCCCCTCAAGGGAGCACTGATAAAGTCAGCTACTGAAGGCCGCTGCAGCCTGAAGATATACATGGACAGGTACCTTGATCCTTGAGCTAGGGTTTAACATGATGTACTTGATGGAGCCCTGGATGTTCTCTGTCCATGATGCTAACCAGGTCACCTTGTTGTCATGGCGAACCTCCTTCCATTTCGTACCTGACGGAGGTTTAGGGTGCTTGGAGTCCCTGAGAGAAAAGACACCGATTTATTAAAAACAGCTGTAAAAACATGTTGACATGTTTGGCCTCGAGTGTTTGAGGCACAGAGGAGTGGTTGTTTAGGTGCACAGATGTCTGACTCCGCTGAGGCTGCTACCAAACGACAGAGCCAAATTTGACATTTTCCCCCTAATGGACCAGGATTTACCTCATGCTGGAAACACTGCAACTTTGAGACAATAGCGTAGAGAACACGTCCAGTATGTGGGGATCAACACGTCCTCCCTGGGTTGTGTAATTGTTTGCGCAGATACAGCATACTCTGACAGGAAGACTACCTTTGACACAGTGCCAGTGGTATGTCTGTGTGTGTGTGTTTAGGTGATAGATCTACTATACTCTACATGCCACAGACATTCTTTCCTTCTGTTTCTTTGATGGCAATTGACTGCAGCAAATTAGCCATCTCTCTCTCTCTCTACCTCTCTTTCTTTCTCGTGCATCCCTCAGGCATGGGATGACAGAGATAACAAGAGCATTATTCCCACAGTCCATAAATAACTCCAGCAATCACAACAGTTAGAAGATAAAAGACCAGATAAAGAAAGAAGAGGTTGAACACAGAGACGGTGGAGAAAAAAATCAATTAATGTGAGGTACATTCCTAAATGTGACTTCCTGATAAACTTAAAGTTTCCCCACACTGTCACTCTCTTATAAGCCTTAATTTTCAATGCACGCAAAAATCAGCATGTCATTACCTATAACTGTACAGTTTAACAGGGCCACCTTGTGGTACACCTCAGAACTCGACGCTGGAAGTATGTCTCATTTTGAGGCCTGCACATTTCATTGTACGGACTACGTAGACTACTGAGTGTGCTACATAGTCTGCGCACTCTGACGCAAACTTCTGAAACAGTATGCTGCTGAATTGGGACATCCTAGCCAACAAGAATTTCCCAGAACTGCAGAGTCCACAGCTATCTAGTGACGGCATTCTTTTAGCTTATTCCTTCAGCTACGCTGTTAAAACTAAAACCGGGCATTTTATTCCTTTTCATTTATCTGTCATTACTTGAATGTTAAAACCCCATTAACCTGTCGTTCACACCTGAATAATGTCAAACAAATGCATTCTCTGGGGCAAAAACTCTTTTTTTAAGCTTGCCTGCATATTTTAAAATTTTCCACAGAGATTATCTATTGTTTTTAGCCAATAAAAACTTTACTTGACACTTAAAAATCCATGAATATTTAAATATTACACTAGCTCTCTCTTATTCCTGTCCATGTTGTGTGTAATGGATTCTGGGACAGGCAAAGCTACGAAGGATATATCGTCTGTATCCTTCGTTTCAGGCCAAACGGAGAGCCCATTTGTAGGGTGGATTCCCAGGCAGCTAAAAGGGAAATGACGAAATGATGGTTTGTGGGCGTTATAGTGGTGATAATGATGGAAATAGATTCCCTACTTGCTACAGTTGATAATGATGTCTTCAGGTCTGATGCGGCGCTTCAGCATTCCCATTTTTGGATGATCACCTCGTCCTCTGAAAAGGCCCGGCGGCTCGATGCGGAAGTTTCCGATCCTTTCCTTGTGGTTGTCCATGATGCAGAAACCATACTCTTGGAGGAGCCGTTCATTTTCCTCTTTGATTTTCTTTGAAGTATGTGAAAACATAAATCAGTCATTCCTTTCATTTCTGAAGGTGATCAGAGTCTCTGACTGAATGAACACCTACCTGTTTCTCCTCCTTTGACATCTGTTTGCGAGCCTCTGATTGGGCCTTGAAGTATTCACTCATTTCCCCGAAGTTACATTTATTCAGGTCAGTAATGACTGACTTCTCCTCTGATGTCATTTCCTTCAACATAAGAGACAGCATTTAAAGCGTTCCAGTAGAAATCCTTCAAATTTGAAACAAACTTTTAGCTCATGAGCATTGCAGTACAGATTTTTGTTTTATTCTCCTTACCTTTTTCCAGTCCTTAAAGAAATTCTTCCTAAATATATCCTTAGTGGTGTACTCATGATCTAACATCTTGGCAAAAAATGTAGCTACCTCCTCAGCAGGAGCACTAAGTTTCATGGGCTTACCTAAAAAAGGGAGAGAAAATAAAACACTGTAAACTTGACCCAAACCACAAAAACCAATGAATTAACCCTTCTTTTTCAGAAACAAACTCACCATCATAATAAAATTTGACTTTGCTTGGCAAAGGCTCGTATGGAGGAGCGAACACTGGACCCTTATGTTCAAGAAAGCGCCACTTTGAGCCATCAGTATATCGCTCCTCCTCCCACCTAGTAACCACAAACAAGAACAAAATCTGCCTCTCAGTAGGGATAAGAAATATCTAAAAGTTTTCCAGTGAGCAAATGTAAAAAAAAAAACAAAACAATTTGGATCAATGGCAATGTTACCATTTCCACTTCTCCTCCTCTTCTTTTTTTTACTTTCTTCCCCTCAGTTGCTTTTTTGGCTTTTGTCTTCTTTTTGTGTTTGACATCCTAAAATGGAATAAAGGCATAAAAAAAAAATGTATTTAAAACAAAGTCCAACCTGGAGACAGCAATGCATTAACCACAGCAATGTACTACAGCTGAATGTACCTCATCCTCTTCATCTTCTTCGAACTCATGTTTCCTCTTTTTAGCCTTTTTGTCATGCTCCACCTTGACTTTTTTGGGTTTGTATTCAAATCTGTAAACAATTATGCTGGAACATCACTGAACTTGTAATAACAGCATTGTGAAACAACCCAACCTTATCTGTGACTGCTGGAATTCTGGTTACTTTCCAATGACACGTACTCTTCATCATCATACTCTCGTTTGGAGGCCTTGCTGTGCTGGGGAGATGGGTAGAAGCCATTGTCTTCTTCAGGCTCGCTCTTAATTACAGCAGGACTTGTCTCTCTGAGTCACACATTGAGACATTGAACTGCACATTAGTAAAGCAACATACCATTAATGAAGACATATGTCAGTGTGATGCTGCTTTACACCTTTATTTCTCACATTCATTGCAACAAAGTCATAGAGTTTACCTTACATATCCATTTTCCTTATTCTTTTTAGGCTTGTCGGAATGGGATGATTGAATCTGTGAGAAAAAGGGAATGATATGTGCATCATAAAAATGTGTATGAGCTGCTTTCACAGTCTTCTGTCTCGGTGTTGGCCCTGTAGTGGATTGCTGACCTGTCCAGGATGTACCCTGCCTCTAGCCTGATAATAGTTGGAACTGACTCCAGCATCCCCTGCAACCCTGAACTGGATATGGCAGGTGTGGAAACTAGATGGATGGAACTGCTTTTACATTTTTATTTCAAATAAATCTTAGCTTTTATTCATTTATGTTTTGTTTTATAATGAGGTAACGCTTTGGATGTTATTGGAACATATTAATATAAGCAAGCAATATATCCTAGTAATAACACACTTACTCTGTTATCTTAAGAAAAGTCTTGATAGTGTCACGATATAATAATTAAATCAAATTGGCAAAATCATATTCATTTCACTTCCAAGAGCTTTGCAAAAGCCACACTGACTTCCGATGAACAAACCTTGTCCTCTCTCTTCTTCTCTTTGTCCTTGTCTTTCTCTTTTTGTTTTTCTTTGTGTTTGTCTGCGCTGCCGTTGCTGTGCTTCAGCTTCTCTTTGTCTTTGTCTCTGTGTTTCTTCTCAGAATACTCTTTATGTTCACTGGAGGACAGAGACCACAGAGGGCAAGGATCAAGTGCAAGAGGTCAGACGCAGTGCACAGACACAAAGGATGTCGTCAACAAAAGAACCAAGCATCAGCAACATCCACTTTATCATACTAAGATAGTGTCCAAAACAGCCAATGACCAAAGTGTGGATGTGCAGTAATACTGAAGCCAACAGCTATTTCTAATTTCTACCACACAAAAAGAAAATAGTAAATGCTCCACAAAAGATCAAGTTACAAACACACTGCAGCCGTCACTTATATGAGTGGATTTGGTGTCACTGTGATGCGTGTTTACCAATCTACAAAGTAGAGTTTTGATAGTTTCCATTCAATTACAGTTTACCTCTGTGATTCCATTTATTGAAAAGGGAAAATTTCTACTCAAATTCATGAGCTTTGTGCTCATCCTCCTCTTTTAACATTATGTTAGAACAGTGAAACGCACCAGTAAAGCACTGCAAGGACACATAAAAGTTAAGTGCTGACAATGAAAACTGATCATGTCACTGTTGATGACTAATAAACCAACGCTGATTCAAGCAATATTCTGCTTCACCAACGGGGAAAAAAGAAACAAATCATACCTGTTGCTGTGCTTGAATTTTTCTCGTTCCTTGTCTTTTTTGTGATCTTTGTGTCTGTGCTCCTTGTCTTTGTGCTTGTCTTTATGTTTGTGAGTGTCTGTAATAAAATGAAGAGATCAACTTGTGTAAGAGCAGTGACAAATTGATTCCCTTTTAAGACTTTTAAAGGGATGAGAAATGCTGTTGGGCAAACTCAGGAGATAAAATCACTTTCCTCATTCCTCATAATTCACATTTTAATATGTAAATCAAAGCATCCGTGTGTTTTTGAAATTTTTTTCAACATTAAAAATAATCTCTTAGCTTTGCAAAGATCCATTGTTGAAGATTAATATTCATGACAACACAAAATAAACATCTATGATAAACATAATAAACATAATTGTCTATGAAGCTTTATGACTGAATCATTACATCAGACAAATAAATGTGGAGGCAGAATTTTATTCGTTTTACTATTAAAAGTGAAGCTAGATCTAACTTTGCTTTTGGGGATGCAATATATACTGTAAGAGTGCAGAGTATTTAAGCAGCTTGGTTTATCTTTTAAGAGCAAAATACTTATCTTCCATGGAAATAACTGTTACAACGGACAAATTAATGTAGCGGAGTGAAACATAAAATATTTTCCTCCTGTAGTAGCTTGCCAAAGTGAAAGCACTTCTATGAGATGGAAAAAGCAATTTGATGCATCTATTTAATATGGAACACATATAAACATAGTGGAGGATTATTACAAGGTTCACTTTACAGTTCAGCTATTTCATTGCCTTGTACTCAGACAGTTCCATTTGTTATTTATGAAAAATACTGCTGCTGAAATGTGTCTTAAAATGTCTCCTGCTAAAGAAAATCCCTCCTGAGGAAGACCTGGACTCACCAGTTCATCACCTTGAGACTGTTATTATGTCAATGTAATAACGCTCTACCACCTGCCATTTTGACACAGAACATCCCAAATTTAGACCAAAATCATCTCCCACTTAATGCTTCGCTTTCCCTCAAATTAAGCAGCAAATCAAACCCTCCAGAGTAAAGTGTTACCAACTTTCTAAGTTTAAGGGAAGCTCTTGTGGAGGCTGTAATTGGATCAAAAAATATCAGCACATGCGCTCAATAATGTA
This sequence comes from Atherinomorus stipes, assembly GCA_023101725.1. Lineage (NCBI taxonomy): Eukaryota > Metazoa > Chordata > Actinopteri > Atheriniformes > Atherinidae > Atherinomorus > Atherinomorus stipes. The sequence continues at coordinate 2,651,493 of JALJCO010008621.1, forward strand.
GTGCAACTTTCCTTGGTGTGATGTAAAGTTTAAAACTCGTGCATTCCCAGTTGGCAGTACAGATTTTTTTTAAACAGAGGTGGAGACAAAGAGTCCAGGTGGTCTTAAGATACGGGTACAAAGAGGCGATAAGCACCCAGCTCGAGCCTCCATATCACGGCGGACAGTTGGCTCACTGAGCGGCGCCCTGGATGCTACACAGAAAAAGAAAATGGCGCAGAGACTAAGTCCTCAGCCCCAATTCAGCCACTTTCAGCTCCAAAATTCTTTGTGATTGCACGTTTATATTATGAAATGAAAACATGCACAATTAAGTCGAAGCCAGGCTCTTTCAGAATACCCCATTAGCTTTAAAATTCGAGGGTGATAAAGGTGCATTTCAGACCCTCTTTTTGAACAATAGCCGCAAGAGAGTGGAGGAGAAGGGACTTAGTCTCTGGGACGCCATTTCTGTCCTTTAAAAACTAACAGTAGACAGGTAGACACGATTACGGTTAAAATCAGTAAATATAGGTAAAAAATCCTCTTTAAAGGACCTACCGCTTCCTTTAGATCCACAGTTGACCTGAAAATTATAAGAAAAAATGTTTTCAATATTTCAATTTTTAAAATGCCGGTAGCTCGGCTGTTCAAGTTTCAATTGACAGACAACTGCACCCGACAAAGACGTTATTTGACTAAAAAGAAAAATCAAACAACGCCACATAAGAGTTGCTCCTGCAGCTACAAACTGCGTAACTTCCTATGTTACCTGGCGCTTCTTTAGTTATTTCTTATCATAAAGGTTATTACTCGTGTTATGTCAGTTGTTGCAGATTAATAAAAACTATCGCAAAAACGGTGGCTACTAAGAGCTACCTGAGAGTCTCCGCGTCCATGATCTCCACTCATGGCCAGGTAGTTTTTGTTTGTAAATCGGGGAAAGTTATCAATAGAAGGCTGTTCAGGATGCGATTGCACAGGATGCGAGGTTCAGGGAACCCTCACTGACAGCCTGGAATGGAGTCCCAATGTTTACAGACTGCGCATGCTCAACCAGGGAACGCTCTGCGTGGTCCCCATATGAACCAGCATCAAAACATTGTTTGAGGTCTGACTGTCCTTTGTAATTACACCAATTGTTTTCGTAGATGACGCATATTTGAGATAGCTATGGCAAGGTTACAATACATCAGTTTCTTTAAAGCAGGTGTTAATAGCTTTGGTAATAATAACGTCAGTTGTTTGGACTAAAAAATAACAAGCCTTACAAAAAAAAATCAACACGTTTTCACAGAACAAAAACTGTAGAAAATTTAATTCCATTTTACAAGATAATTATACAGTCATGATGAGCTTCATTATAAGTCTTCACAGGATTAATCCAGCATTTAATATAAAAAGCACATTCACACAAACTGTATGCGCACATTCTAACTACAATCTGACATTAGCACAGACAAGACAGTAGCTTCATTCTTTTTAAAACAATCTGTACATAGGTTCTTCATTCAATGAAAATTCAATATCTGGCCAAGAGAAACCTATATCAAGTCATTTACAGCGGGCAAATGAAAACATTTACAGTATGGTTCACAGGTAATTAAAATACACTGGTGCCTATTTAGACTTCCTTCGTTTGGCTTGAGTGGGACTTGCTCCAGTTTCTGTAAAAGATCATACACAACAGTCAGATGAAAGAAAAACTTTTATGTGAACTGTGGAAACACCACACGGAGAATTTTCATTTCACATCAGCAAACATGCATACGACACAAAATTGCATTTTAGGGTTGAACTGAAGAGAAAAAAAAATAAAAATCAAATACTTTGCTGCAGCTCCTCTTGATTTTATTACAGCTTGAATTCATTCAAGGACAAACTTCACAGAAGCAAAACAATATCTATCGATTAAGTTCTACAAGAATTTATATAGCACTTGTATTTTCAGGCATTAGTTTGTGCTCTTGAGCAAATCATTGATATCTATGGCCTATCTGCACATTTCTTCTTTACAACCTTTCCATTTTGAAATTACATCACATTTCAAACAGCTAAATGGGAAGAGAGCTCAATTATTGTGGTGTTTTAAAACCCTTTTCACTCCTAGCTTTCTTTTCTGCCAATCGTCCAGATGCAACAGCTCTTTAATCTCTGCATGTACTCTAAATGTAGACTCATTTGCATGCAAAATGACTTGTTTTTCTTCAACTACATATGAAGGGAAAACATTTTTAAAAAGGGACACTTTTATTTATCTTTTTTTTTTTTTTTTTTTTACTGTTTTAAAATGTCACAATGTTCAGCTGTGAAAAAAGATTTTTATATCTATGTTGTCTATTTTCCCTAAATAAAAATAGCTGGATGAACAATCTCCAAGTATGTCAATTCATCATTTTTGCCAGGAGTTTATACATCAAAGAAAAGACTCCATCTTTTACCTGACTTACCTTTAACAGTAGTACTGGTTGCAGGCCTGGCTGATCTCTTCCTTCCGCCACTGTCAGCTACCGGTTCCTCCTCCACCTCTTTCTCAGCTCGGGAGCTGCGTCTGCTTGGCCCCTTGGGCTTCTCCATGGCAGCACTGGGAGAACCAGAAAGAAAAACAACAAGCGACAAGGAAGGAAAGACAAAACATGCACATGTTACTAGAAAACTAGAAAAGCAAGGGCGTTAATTAACTCTGCTCTACTCAGAGAAAGACAAAATACCAATCAGGACTCTGCTGTTTTTCCTCGTCTACCACAGATACTGTCCGTCTTCATCCCGACAGCATCCACTATGTCGACATGATCACTGCTTGTGTCTTTTCAGCACAAACATGTTAAAATACATACCTTGGGACTAAGTTGATGGGCGTCTTTCTTTTCTTTGCCCATCTGTGATAGAAGTGGAAAAACAGCGGTAAACTATAAACTGTGCTGAACAAACATAGCTTCACCCCCATCATATTATGACAATCCCCCCGGAAAATGATAAATAGCCATGAAACAGCAAGAGGTTAGGTTTCTTTGGTATTCTATGGGTATTTTGGGGGTTTTTGTTATCAATTTTAGACATGCATGAATGTATTCATATAGCAACATGCTAATCATACATACCAAGTGCTGAAGCCTTCAGTCACCATGAACCCCCATGGCCAACCAAATGAACTCCCTGAGTTTCAGTGGCGCTACAATTGTCTAACCATTTCTTCTTCAAAAGCTTGAGTCTTAAGATTGGGTCCGCTTTTTAAAGATAAGCAGTAGGGAACACCTCTAAAACACTAGTCCCCATTCAAATGGCTTAACTGTACAGCAAGAACAAAGGTTTTAAAAAGTGGAAGAAATCTTACCCTTGCTCAGAACCAGTTGAGACCTCTTCACCTGAACACGCACAAAAAAATAATAATTTCAGTGTGTAGAAGAGGATTTTTTTCTTTAAAACAATTCTAATAAGTAGGATTGCCACACTTACCAGTTTTCTCAATGCTGGCTTCCTGTGAAGCTTCTTGCTGAACAGGTGCTGAAGGATTAAATGACAAAAAAAAATGCATAACTAGGAATAACTCCAAACCTCTAAAATAAAACATGAAATGCATCACCGCCTGCTCAGTTTAAACCATATATGGGAGTTGCTTTGTAAATGTGTTGGGTGATGAGAAAATGTATATCATGACTACCTCTGTTCCAGTAGGAATTATCAAAGGTTTTCCACAGAGCATGATCTCCTTCAATAATAAAATGCTAACCAACAGGCATGGTGTAAGAATTAATCTGTGTCACAGCTGCAGTCCTGGTAATGTCATATTTGGTCATAACCTTGACCTGACAATGGACCATGCCCAGGATTTAGCCACAGATACGTTTATCATTTGTGTCTGACAGATTGTTCACCTGGAGCAGTCTGTGTGGATTCAGCAGGGGCTGCAGCTGACGGCATGGTGGGCTCTGCAGCTGGAACGTCAGATTGACTTGATGGAACTACGTTGGGGTTGGCAACTGGAGAAGATGTGTTGTGGGAAACTTCAACAGGTCCAGCAGCAGCAACAATTGGAACAATAGACGGAACAGGACTTTGTACCGGAGTGACTGAAGAGAGCAAAGTAGTGGAGGAGACCCCAGTGGTAGTACTAACAGTCACAACAGAGGCTTGAGAATTTACAGCTTGTGCTGGGCTTGAGATAGAAGTTGGTAGAAGCACTGGAGCCTGACCAGCACTCTGAACAGGACCAGTACCTTGACTAGGAGCTGGGATTGGAGAAGAGACTACAGACAGAGTGATGTTTGAGCCAACAGCAGTAGTATGAGGAGCTTGTGCTTCAGTCTGAATGGCCGGAGCAGCAGGAGGAACAAAGACCTGTGGTGGGACAGCCCCTGTATGCCCCTGTGGAGGTCTTTCTACAGTGCTCTGCTGAGAGTCACCTGTGCCAGAAACAGATACAGCAGCTGGTGCAAGTTTACTTTTAACTTGAGCAGGGGGAGACGGAGACACTGAGCTCTTTCGGTTGGTGTTAGTAGTAGCAGGACTAGAGCAGGGAGGTGGAGAGGCCAGAGGTGGCTGAAACGGAGATGATGTTGAAGGGCCTGGATGAGGAGATTGCTGCTGAACTGGGACAGCAGATTTCTGAGAGGAGCTTGTGTCACTCACACTTTCTGTTTTGATGGTTCCTGCATTAATTTGCTGAGGAGCCAAGAGAGTACCAACCGGGGCTGATGAGGGCCTGCTAGTGGTTATCTGTATCTGTCCAACGGCACCTCTAGTGGGCTGGGCACTGGTCATGTTAGTTCCTGAGGCCTGTGTTGAGCTTGGGGCAGCAGAGAGATGAAAGTTTGCAGCAGACACCTGGATAGACCCCACCATGGTGACTGGCTGTGATACCACTGCTGTATTGGGTGCCACAGATGAACCTGGGACCTGGAAAACTGGGTTGATAAATACAGGGGCAGTGGTGATAAACTGGGGCCGAGGGCCAGGACTCTGTTGCCGGATGTCCTGAGGTCTAGCATTCTTGTTAGGGATAGCCACCATGGTGGAGACCATAGATGTGGGTGGCTGTGAAGTGGGGGTAGAGGTGATGGGGTTTGAAGTAACAAACACTGTGATCTGGTTGGGGGAAATGGTGGTTGAAGATGCAGGGATCTGAATGACTGAGTGTACACTTGTCACAGGTTTAGGGCTAGGGCTTGGCTTCACAGCTGAAGCGGCGGCGTTAAAGGCAGGACTGGAACTAGAGATGGCAGTAATAGCTGAGGCAGAACTGTTCTGACTGGAATTGACTGTATTTGCGCTTACAGTTGAAGAGGCATTAGTGTTAGCACTGACTGAGCTGCAAAGGGTAGAAGTTAAATTGATATTTGGACTGGGATTGACACCGCTACACACAGGGTTTTGGTTAAGAGTAACAGTAGTACTGGAGTTTACATTACTGGAAGGGTGTGAGCTGGGAAGTGAAATGGACTGCGAGGTGGGACTGCTAGCAGGGATCGGGGCAGCAGGTTTGAGTTTTGACTCTGTCTCAGTTACAGTAGTAGTAGTAGCAACACCAGACACTGATCTATCTGTAATCTGGGAGTTACCATGAAGTGATCTGTCTTGATCTAAGGCAGACTTTGGACTGTCTTTTCCCATGACAACAGAATGAGTCTGTGTGGGCCGCAGTGGCATGTTTGAAACACCTGTGTTATCCAGCAACTGATTGAGGGAGGTTGGAGCTGCTCTGAGAGCTGGCGAGACCTCAGAATCCTGCATAGATGCTGGGTGTGTTGGTTGCCTATCAACGGTGCCCGCCTGCATTTCTAAATCAGGTTTAGGATGCTGAGGGGCAGGCAGACGAGGACTTGCCATTCTGGGGGCTGTTAACTCCCTTAAAGGCTGTCCCTGCGGTTGAGATAGGGGTATTTGTCGCTGCTCTGCAGTGACAATTCCCTGATTTTCCCTGACTCCATCAGCAGAGTTACCATGAATCCCATGGAGGGAACTCTGAGTCTGTTGAGTCTCTGTGCCTCCACCCACTTGTGAAGGCAGAGATACTGGACTCGGAGGTACTGAGGAAGGACTCAGCATCATTGTTTGTCCTTGGGGGTTTACCAACTGCTGTTGGTGGGGAGGGCAGGTGATTGTCATTTTCCCCCCTTCTGTCTTCCTGGACTTGGAGTGGCTGACTTTCGACTAGAGGCTGGACTTGACCTTCGACTATTGCTAGGACTTGCCCTCTTACTTTGCCCTCCAGGCTGTTTGTCCTGTTTAGCACCTGAAGCCCCAACACCAGTGCCAGAGGAGAAAGGCTGTTGGCTGTTGTTAGTGTTATTTCCACCTGTATTGCCATTGTTATTGTTGCCTGTTAGAGTAAGGCTAGGGGGGGCCTGTCCAATTGCTTTCAGAGTTGTTGGGTTCAGACCTTGCTGATCAAACCCTCTGTTATGGTTTGGCTGTCTTGGAGGCAGAGGAATATTAATTTTGGGAGGAAACAGTCCTGCAATAGAGGCATTTAGCCTCTCAGGTGAAAGGTTAATTTCAGAGGGCTCAGTACTGGGTGGACGATTGGTTGGGGTGAGGGGATGGTGATATGGCCTGGGGCTGGCTCTATTGGGGGTTTTAGGCCTCGAACTCTGTGAAGTTGTAGGGACATTAGGAAAATGAAGACCAGACATGTGGCCTCCTTGTTGAGGCTGAGTGGGTAACTGTTGCTGGGGGCTGGCTCCAGGGTGTTGGGGCATCTGTGCTGGAGATGGGCCTTGTTTCATCATGTGAGTATTGGAGGCTTGACTGGTCACAATCTGTTGGGTCCCATTTCCAGGCTGCACTCCGGTTTCTGAACCACCAGGCCTTTCTTGCTTTGTGTGTGCACCTGCAGGGGTCTCCTCAGTTGCAGTTCCTTGGGGACCTTGCCCTACATCAGGATGAGACATTCTCCTTGCAACCCCTGCAAGCTAGTAAACAGGGAAAAATAAAATTAGTGTGCAATTTAACACCAGAAAATTAAATAAATGATAATAATCACAATAACAACAATTCATAAGTTCAAATTTGAGCATAAAATATAAATGTTAACTTTGTTCATTATGCCTCAGTGTTTGGCCCTCACCTGTGGGTTCACCATCAGGGGCATCCCCCTGGTTTTGTCAGGTGATGGTGGAACACCTCCATGTCCTTGAAGGCTGATCATTACGGGCATATTGCCTTGCTGCGAAACAGGATGTCTTTGAACCTCTGTTTGATTGCTCATACCCCGAGGAGGGAGCTGCCCTCCAGGGGGAACAGGCATGCGATTCTTTGTGTGCTCCTGCTGCATCTTGAGCATCATCATCATCTGCTGTTGTTGCTGCAAGAATGTACAGTGGAGATAAACAATAAGTATAGATAGAAATATAGTTCTCTAATACCAAACGCTGTTATCAATGTAAAAAGTGACAGTACTTGTTGTTGCAAGTGTGGCTGCTGAGATTGCTGCTGCTGCAGCTGATGAGGGTGCATCTGGGGTTGGCCTTGATTTGAAGCAGGTGGTCCTGTCAGCCCCTGCTGCCCCTGAGCATTCTGGAGGCTCTGCATCTGCATCATCTGTTGCTGTTGCTGCATTTGTTGTTGTTGCAACTGTTGCTGCTGCTGTTGTTGTATTTGTTGTTGTTGCATTTGATGTTGCATTTGCTGCTGATGCTGCATTTGCTGTTGCTGTATTTGCTGCTGTTGCATGTGCTGCATTTGATGTTGTTGATGCTGCTGCTGTTGTTGTTGTTGCTGTTGTTGCTGCTGCTGTTGTTGTTGCTGCTGCTGCTGCTGCTGCTGTTGCTGCTGTTGTTGTTGCTGCTGCTGTTGTTGCTGCTGCTGCATAAATTGCATGGGTACCTGCTGAAGTACTCTCTGCTCTCCAGGCTGACCAGGAAAGCCTAGGCAAATAGCATAAAAAGGTTTATTTGAATTAATTAACACACAAGGCAAAAAATAAGATATGCATTTAATGAAAGGATCACTTTATTTATAATTGAGGAGTTAATGATTTTAAAAATCTGCACAAAAATAATTGTGGTAATATCACAATTTGATCAATTACCTGCAGGCCTGTTAGCAAAATCAGGAAGTTTTTGGCCTGAGCTGTCCAAGCCCAAACCTTGCTCTCCACCCAGATTTGGCAATTCAGAATCCTCCATGCCAGCAGCCACATCAAGACCACTTAGAAGAGAGGAAAAGTTTATTACCAGATAAATTATCCAGTAGTAGTAACACTGAAGCGTTGACCACAACAAAAACAACAATATATACAAATATAAATTGTTACCCAAGTCCCTCTACTTGCTGTTGTCCATCGCCCTCTTTTGGTTTCTTCTTTCGAGCTGGTTTCTTTTTTTTTTAGGCTTGGCTGGATTTCCTCCACCTGCACCCTGTTTTCCTCCAGGTCCAAACTGGCTGGCTGAGATATCACTCTGCAGCAGATTAACTAGCAGTGGGCTTGTCAGTGTAACATCTTTGCTAACGGGAAAGCCACCTGGCTGTCCACAGGGTCCTCCAATTGGCATTTGACCTGGAAACTGAGAGTTGAAGTTCATGCCATGACCTGCAAAGTGTCCATTTCCCATCTGCATGTGCTGGGGGCCTCCCATCATGCCTTGCTGCTGCTGTGCCTGCATGTCAGGGACCATTTGCTGAACTCCCAAGTCTCCCGTCCCACTGTTTGGATCCCCAATGGCATGTGGATGCTGCTGAGCTGCCTGTTGCTGCTGCTGTTGTAGCATGGCTTGCTGCTGCTGTTGTTTCTGTTGCTGCTGCTGCAACTGTTGCTGCTGCAGCTGTTGGTGGATGAGAGGATGACCAGCAGGAAGTCTCATCTGCTGACCATGCATACCCATAGCTTGATTAGGATTACCAGTAACTGAAACCTGCTGGGGCTGTTGTTGGTTCATCTGCTGGTGTTTGCTGCTGCTGCTGTTGTTGTTGTAGCTGTTGTTGCTGCAACTGATGCTGTTGCTGTTGTTGTAACTGTTGTTGCTGAAGTTGAGCCATTTGTTGTTGCTGTTGTGGTGTCATCTGCTGTGGTGTCATCTGCTGTGGGCCAACCTGGCCCTGGAACTGAGCCATGTTACCTGGAACATTTGGTGAAGGACCTCGCATCATCTGGCCAGGCATCACCCCCGCTGGAATTTTGCCTCCAAATGGTTGCTTGTTTCCCTGCATCTGGTTGGGAACCATTTGCTCCATCATTGAGCTTTGTTGCTGCTGCTGCAGGAGCATGGCCTGGTGCCCTTGGCCTCCAACCATCTGACCCTGCCCATGCATCACCCCCTGGCCTTGCTGTGGCATCATCTGCTTAGGCGGGGTCATACCTCCTCTCTGCCCTTGATTGATGGGCCTTGAAAGGACAGTCTGACCTCCACCCTGGCCTTGAACCATCTGGCTGGGGGAGGAGGACACAGGCTGGGCCTGATGCTGGAGGCCCATCATCTGGGTCTGGAGGCCAGGCTGCTGCTGGCCCATACTAGGTCCGGCTGTTGTACCAGGAGGTGGACCTGCCATGCTACTTTGCACACCCATAACATTGGGCTGAGCATGGGGTGGTCCCTGCATTGAGTTTGATGTGGGTGCTGATGGCTGGGCTCCTGATGCAAAATAGAAAAGGAAAGATAAGTAAATACTTTGATGTCGCTTTTACAATAGCTGTGAGCTAACGTGCCCACCACTTATGATAAAATAGATCACTAATGAAAGCAATTAAATCCAGTAAAGAAACGAGGGGGAAAGAAAAATTTTAAAGTGAAAAGAAAACACCCACAATACAAAGGCTGGTCTAAATGCAGCAAATAAAAGGGTTTCCAGTTTTAAGTTAATTAATTGATGCAACCAAGTACAGAGTTTTCTTTTCTATTCCATCTCATTTATCAAAGACCTTAAAACTAATAGCTATTAAAATAACTTTGTGTGTTTTGGTAATTTATGAAAAATAATCCTGTCATGCCTTATATGTACATCTCACTACATGCAAATTAGCTGCAGTCTCAGAGTAGTTGCAGCAACTCACCATGAACTCCATTCAAACACTCTTAGCTCTTCTACTATTTTTTTTTCTCAATATAGATGCACATTTTGCCTGATCTCAGACCATTATGGAGGGACTGGAACGTGCTGATGTTGTGACCTGTTGTGTTACAAATGCAAGTAAACACTTCGGTCTGCACACTGTGCCTTGCAGCCTATTTCTCTGCACCTCTTCTCTTGTTCCATTTAAAAATTCAAGATAAATAGGAATGGGAATCAAATTCACACCTCTCACTTAATCAGCCAAAACTGATATTTACCCCTGGCATATAAAAAAAAAACTTGATTTTTAAATAGTAAATCTCTGATCTATCTTACTAAAAACCCATGTGCATTCTCCTTTAATAATCTCATATCAGCCAATCAAGTAAAAGAAGGGCTAAACGAGATGATCCAACTCAAACAGTAAATCAAGAAAGGTCCAACTCTGTGAGCACATTTCCATAATGTTGTCTGACAAAACCACCTGAGCCTGTCACTTACAAATACAGGCACTTTGCTGTGCATGATTTCTCTTTTGCTTAACAGATGGCAGTGACTATGTTCTCACTTGGTACTGTATAAGCCTGACAAAGTTCTGTGCGTCCATTTATGAGCTTGCACCCAAACACAAGGGAAAACCGTATCTTTACAAATTCCAAAAGATTCATTAAAGGGATCTGGAAAATATAATGTAATGAAACTCGGGTTGTCAAAAAAAGTTAATCCTGATTAATCACATTGTTTTGATCACTTTTAGAACATATTTAGGTTGAAAGGTGTCTCACCAGGAATTCTGCATTTATCTTTAGTAGACTAGACTACTGAAACCTTGTCTTTACATGTCTCTCTAAAGTCTTTCAGACAGCGGTAGTCTAGTCCAGAATACTGCTGATACAGTCCTCACAGGCTGACTTCACAACTGTCTTAAAGACACACAACGGAACTTTTAGCAGTTTTCTCAGTGACGCGCCCCCTATCGGCGACTAAACTAGCATCCATCTTGTATCGTACCTGCACCGTGATCCACTCCAGCCAGTAAAAGACAGTCTTATCTTGACTCTTGTTCTGTCCCTTCCTCTCTTCCTCCTGTAATGTTTCCTTACCGAATCCGACATGAATGGCGTTCAAAACACTCTCGGGGTTGATCCCTGGTTTACATCCGGTTGCTAGTGAGTGACGCGGTGCTACAGCCAATAGTCGGCTGCAACGCCACAGTCGCGTCCCGGATGGGAATCTTACATAGTGCTGTTTCTGAGCCCCGGGACGCCTCTGGGCAGTGACGGCTCGAAAATGCGCAAAATGAATGTTGGTGTGCCATCAAAATGAGTCAGAAACGCAGATTTTTAAGGTCTAAAAGTTACGTTGTGTGTCTTTAATGTGAAGATGTAATTCAGGTCTGAGTCCAGGACTACTCCCAGATTTATGGCTTGGTTTTGGCCTTTAAGTTGTAAAACAAAAGTTTATGTATTTTCTGCATATAGCAGTACGAAAAAATAAATTAATTCCTTGTTTTTGAATGGGATTAATTTAGGATTAATCTTTTGACAGCCCTAAATGAAACAAATATGTTTTTTTTCTATTACCTAACCCCAAGTACTTCTATAGTAGGGCTGTCAACAAATATTCTAAATTTGAATCTATATTAGAATATTAATAAAAATCTGACATTTGGATGTGAAAATTTATATTTGATGAATATTACATTAACCGTGGGAAAAATAGCCTATTACATTAGGCCTACATACACTGGTTTGGTTATAGGCCTACTGTTTCAAGTTGTTCCATGTTTATTACAGCTTGCTCGGAGCATTCAGTGTTCGTTAATTTATTTTAAATTTTTTGGGACCTTTAATTGCTAGCAAAGGCTAGGGAGATGCGGGGGAAGGGGAACTGCAGCAAGTTCATTTTATAATGTCCTGGGCATTGTTAAAGATGTTAATATTGAAATAAAAATAAAAATACCAATAAAAGTGGTTAAGTCTTGTATTAGTTTGTCTTCCTGTTGGCAGAATGCTTAAATGGATATTCGAATATATTTGAATTATGTGTTCATTTTAGAGCAAATATTTGAACGTCATTTTGGAGAAATTTTACCAGTCCTAATCTGTTGTGGGATTTTTTTTTTTTTATCTTTTTACCTGTGTGACTCATGGCTTGGTTGCTTTGTAACTGCTGAGGTGGTCCACCGGGGGTTCCTGGAGTGCTGGCACTCACCTGACCTTGAACAAAGTTTGGGGTTGGAAAGCCCATGGGACGCTTTGCCATGCCTGCAATCAGTGATTAGTCACTTTGTTATTTTGGGCATCATGTTGATGAATAAAAGGGAAAAAAGTATATTTTTGTTCTTTTTTTTAATGCACATTTGTTTGATGGGTATTTCAGTCTAACCATTACTTGCCTGGGTGAACTTGGGTCCCAGGTTGTCCATGTTGGGGTATCCCCATGAATCCCTGTTGCATGTTACCCTGTTGGCTGAGGGCTGCTCTTCCTGGAGAACCAACACCCTGGGGGAATCCTTGTGGAGTGGTAGGTCTCTGAGCCATCATGGGAGGCGTTCCTGGCGAACCCTGCTGAAATGGAGATGAGGATGATCCAGGGGACTTGGCAGTGAGGTTGCCCTGTGGTCCAGTAGTTGGTGGTAGGGGTGGTGGGGGTCTTGGTGGTCCTGCGACACCACCAGGGCCAGCCTGTTGACTTTTAGGTTGGGGAGCAGCAAACTGACCCATTCCTGCCTGCTGTTGCTGCTGCATTTGTCCTTGGCCCATGGTATTGAATACCTGTCCAGCCTGCTGGCTGCCGAATGGATATGGGGGTGGAGGATGATTAGGAGTCTGAACTGTAGCTAGAGAGGGTGGACGTTGAACCATCTGGGCTTGGAGTGGAGGTTTTCTCCAGGCAGGGCCTCCTTGGGGTGTCTGTGGCTGCAGAACGCCAGAGGATAACTGATTCCAGCCAGGAGGCACGGCCATCTGGCCAGAAGGATTGAATGGAGGTCTAGGTCCAAGTTGAAGCTGAGCTTGCTGCTGGGCCTGCTGCTGTTGGTGATGCTGTTGTTGGAGCTGCTGCAGTGCAGCCTGGTTGAGTGGTCTCCCAGCCTGCAGAGCCTGCATATGATGGGCAGCTTGAGGAGGCATGGGGCCTGAGCCATGGGAACCAGCCTGTTGGTGTTGAAGTTGCTGCTGTTGCTGTTGAATGGACATCCCTGGCATCATTGGATCCATCACATCTATGAATAAAGAGGTTTTCTGCCATTAGTCTGTCTAAATTAATATTTTCAAAATCCAAAGGACAATTTATTTGAAAACTCTTCTGGGGAAAAAATGAATAAAATAAAGATCCTCACCTGTTTGTGAAGCTGGTCTCTGAACACGGGGATGGATCTGTCCACTGCTGCCTGGTAACATAGTCTGACCGACCATGCCAGGCCCAGGAGGAACCATTGACGGATTTGCCATTCTTACTCCTTGTGGAAATAGATACATATGAAGTCATTAAATAAGCATTATAAGTAAACCAATATTTATCACTGGCTTCCAATTAATTTTAGAGTTGACTTTAAACTTTTGTTGTTTGTTTTTAATGTTGTCCATGGCCAGGCACCCTTCTACTTGTCAGGGATTTTAACTATCCGTGATCATAGTAGGGCTCTGTGTTCTTCAGGTCAGCTTTTGCTTGAGGTCCCACGATTGAGATACAAGCAGTGGGGTGACCGTTCTTTTGCGGCAGCTGCTCACAGACGGTGGAACAGACTGCCCCTCGACATTCATATCACTACTGATTTTGGCCTTTTTTTTAAAAAAAAAAATCAAAGCTGAGGACCCACTTTTTTTAGATTAGCATCTAACTCCATCTAGGGCAGTTTTATTCTTTAAGTGTACTTAAAGCACTTTCAAGTTGTTTTTGTATTGTTTTAATTATTCTGTGTTTTTGCGCATTTGTGTTCTTTTTATGGATTAATTGTAAAGCACATTGAGTATCATTTGCTTATTGTCAAGGGCTTTACAAACAATATTTCACTGATTATCAAATAATTACTGAAAAAGAATAAAAAGAGAATTGTGATGAATTGCAATATCTGCTTTAAAAAAAAAAGCACTTTATTTTCTGGTCTTCATCTACAACTGGCTGATGTTTACTTTTCTCCAAAATAACTCAGTGAACCAATACCTGGACCAGGTTGACCTGGAAAGCCACCATCCATTCTCATCTGACTAGGTGCACCAATTGGTCCATTAACTCTAACTTCTTGTCCTCTATTTGGTCCAACAGCCACATTGATGGCTCCCTCTCCTGAAGATCAAAAGAAAGAAAAATCAGTCATTGTTGGTATAAAAAAAGTGCAAAAATTATGGTTTTAAGTCCAGCATTAATGTGAAGACTCCATTGTTACCTTCTATCTGAACAGAAAGAATTCCCAGATCTCTGAGCTGCTGCTGATTGTTCTGAGCCAACAGTCTGAGTCGCTCAGCAGCATCTCGAGGAATGTTGAATGTAACACGGACACTGTTCCATGGCTCCACGCACTGGGGCTGCAGTCTCTCAGAGGCTAAAAGAAGAATATTCTATGTTTACTACCAGCAGTGGACTTAAACCACACACCCCACCTCCACCCTCTATTTTTTCTCTTATTAGTTACAGAAAGATGAGAAGAAAAGGGACATAAGCATGCTAAAGTACACAATTACCCAGACAAATACAACATACTTCATGACAGTGCCTGTCATGTTTTTCAAACTCATGGGAATTCCCTCAATTCATTTAAGATTGAAAGCACCTGTAACCTATATTTTAGTTAATTCTACAAAACTAAATAATTCATTGGCAGAGTGATAACAACTGTTTGCCATTTCATTTAACTTTGGTACAAACGCACAAAAATAATGGTCTATGTTTTTCAGATAACTTACAAATATGTTTATCAGGAAGTACTTCATGACTGAAAAAAAGTGACTTTTTCCTAATAACCTGTCTCTTTAGTGAGATGCTCACTCTGCAAACAGACTCCAATGTTGTGAGCTGCAGCATGTATTCTGCTCAGGAACATCAATGAACTTAGCATTTTGTGACAAATAAGCAGTTTTACTGCAGCAGGTTCTGGGTGGTGATCTCTCGGAGAGCAAAATAAGGATTACTGTGAACATGCCCGGTTGACTTGCGGGATGAGAGGCTTGCTGGAGAGACAGCTGAAACACAACAATGGCTGACACAACATATTCCCAGACAGCCTACTGGCTTGAAAATGCAAAACAGGCTGAAGGACGCAAGCTTTTTAACAGCTAAAATGAATAAACACATACATGGGAAGCACTTAAGAATTCCCCTGATTATCTACTGAATGCATAAGTATCGCATATGCATCAAGATACTGCGTCATATATAATTGGTTGCTCTAACTAAAAAGATGAAGACAAAATTTCACTGTTGAACAATAATAAAAAGGGGTATTTCAAGATAATACAGAATAACAAATAATTGTGCTCAGTAGGCAACTACACTTAGTTTTTTTTCCCCATATAAGCAGAGGAAAACCCTATACATCTTTTCGTTTAGCATAAAAATGTTAAGGACATAAGAACTAACCCATATCAAGCATGTTAGGTATGCCACTGAGGACAGTCTCAAGTTTTAGTGAGAAGTCTTCATCATCTATATTCCCTTGGAAAGCAATGAAGACTGTAAAATCTTCTTCTTTCCCATCATTTACTTCACGACCATCTTTCTCCTTGACTTCATGTTCTTCTGTTACACTGTTTTTGTGGCAGCTGTCAGCATCCTCTCCTGCATCCTCCCCAACACCGGAGTCCCTGTCCGATTCATTATCAGGCTCCATGAACTCAGTCTTCTGGGACATTTCAGGCAGAGTATGTCGGTGTGCCATCCTCCATTCGTGCTAGGAGTGGTGTCTGAAATGTTTTACGCTGCAATGACATATTAAAAAGACATATTATATAATCTTAGAATAACTACCATGAAACTACAATGGTAATAAAGTGGAGGGTCATAACTGACTGACACAGAGCATATGCTGGATAATTCGTTACATATTAAATACAGATTAAAGTGAAACAAACTAAAACGTCTTTTTTAACGTTAAAACTGCCTCAAGTAGACAAGACATGACAGTGAAATACAATTACACACCTGTGTGTGACACCACAAGCCGGTGATGGTCAGTCTTTGAATGGATTACTGTGTTCTATGAGTGGAAAGATTATCTAAGGTTTAGTGTGATATCTACTAACACCAGTTAGAGTAATAAGAGTATAAATCCAGAGCCAAACACGGTGGTCAGCTTGGTTAAATGATCGGCCCTAGCAGAACCACGGGCCTCTACGCAAAATCTCAACGAACAAAATCAGGAAAGTGAACACTCATATCCCAGTCACCTACATCATTGTGCATTTTCAGTGTCAATACATGTGTAAACAACCCTTAAATTTGAGATTTGTGCATTCGTTGCAGCACAGTGAAAGAGGATAAAATAAACGTCAAAGCGGTTCCTGCTGGCTTCTATGAAAGCTCCCGTTAGCAAATGTTAGCTGCATTAGCCAGACAGCAGAGCACATAATTAATCACGAATGCGTTCACGCACTGTCTCTTAGCTTACCCGATCGCTCACTTTAACTCCCTTCATATTATTACTGGGCAACGCACGAGAAAAGAACAAGTCTTACCATGTACAATCATCTGAAAATAAGTTGAACCAGTCGACATCTGCTCGCTAGACTGGCTAACAAAACATGAAACAAATCAACAGTTCAGCAGGACGAACAGCAACTTCCGGTGGTGTTTTTCCAAAATAAAAGTGACATTGAGGTTGCAGCTTCGACCTCAAGAGCAACTCTATACTTATTCAGCTCTTTATTACAATGCATCTTGACAATGAATCTTATATCGCTGGAAAGCCTATTTATTTCCTTTTTCAACTGTGTCTTATTTGTTAAGAAAAGGGATTCATGAGATAAGCTGCAGAGTATGTGGGTGGCACCCATGAAAAACTTCTCTGCCAATGTCAACAGCTTTTTCTGTATGAATTGTTGTTTTGAGCTTCTGGTACGCTGAAAATCAGGTACAAGTAGCAGCACCTGTGACTGTTTATTCAGATTAAGTCTTAGTTGAAAGATTGAGTGAGACACTTGATAAGTTGAGTGCAACTTTTAGCAAAAAGTTTTTTTTTTTTCTACTCATAAGCCAACTCTTAACAGTGTTTGTAGGAGTAATGGGCTATAAGCTGGACTCTACTTCCTGAACTTCAAACAGCACCTTTGTTTCCTGTCTTTCATTACTGGGCAAACTGATTAATCCAGGTGTGTCTGGCCAGTTACTGAGGTCAGGCACACCTGGATTAATCAGTTTGCCCAGCAATGAAAGACAGGAAGCAAAGGTGCTGGTTGAAGTTCAGGAAGTAGTGGAGTCGGGTGTATAGCCCATTCTAAGAAGTTTGTTAAATACGACCCCTGGACAGCAGGCCTTTCCATCCTCCATATTTCCAAAGTGTGGAGTTACTCTTGACCATGGTTCTGTGGGGAGCGTTGTCATCCTATCAGGGGTCAAGTCTCAAGAGCCACAATCCTGCAACTTTTAGATGTATCAGTTCTCCAACACACCTGAATCAAATTAATGGCTCGTGAGCAGGCCTCTGCAGAGCTGAAAGACATGAACATGAGGTGATTCAGGTGTGTTGGCGAAGGGATGCATCTAAAAGCTGCAGGATTGTGGTTGTTGAGTGGTTGTTGCGATTACCGAAGTCAGGCACACCTGGATTAATAGACAGGAAACAAAGGAGTTGCCTTAAGTTCAGGAAGTAGTGAAGTTGTGCATAGAGCCCATTACCTGTAGATCAGGATGCTGGAGATTTGGGGTCACTACTGGGTCCAGAATTTCTTTCAAATATGTTTCTCTGTTAATTTGGTGCCAGTCATACTCTGTGACTGGTACACACCTGGAAGCACTATTCTAAAAACATGAATGAATACCAAGGAGGAGAATATTGCAGGGGGATTTCAACATATTTTTAGAGAGGCACTAAATACACATCTAGCTGTGTTGTATATTCCACAATTTCATGATCCTTATTATGTCTCATTAGGCTTTCCAACACTGACTGGTATTACTAAAGTGGAGAAATAATTGACCAAAGAAATTCCCTTACTTTTTATGCAAAGTTTACAAGGGCTCAACTGTTAAAGTGCAGTCAACAACCAACCAACTGGTATGAAAAATAAAAACAAAGAAACATTCATCTTTAGATGTGTGCAAATATTTTATTTACTGGATTTGAGTAGTGTTGATTTTTTTTTTATGAAAATCAGATATAAATGCACAATGGGATCAAACATCAGGTGTTGTGCAAATGTGTGCCTTAAGGCATGGTGCTCTAAAAGTTCTGAGGACAAGCATCAACAGTCATATTGCACTGATTACAAGCAGCAGATGAGATAAAGAACCTATTTGATCAGTCGAGATTGGCATTTTTGCATTAGTGCAAAGTTCTAAATAAGCTGTTTGTTTTCATTTTAAATATACAACATAAAAAATATATAAGTACACAAAAATAAACGTAGTATCAGTTTCTAAAATGTGCTGACTGAATTCACTAATAGCACAAATAATGTATGTAGCCAAACATGTTCATATAAAAATACACTACAATCAATCCAATTATTTCCATTCTAAGTATAACCTGCTCTTAAAAAATTTATAATAATTCAAATGCTGAGAACAAAATCATGCAGCAACTTAAATGTCCAAATTGTATTTCTATTTATAATGTGTATTCAAATATGTTTAAATACACACTATATCATGCTTGTGGAAAAACCATTTTGAGATGTGAAGGTCTTATCACATTTCCATTTATCTTGTTTGGTATCAATAACATGTTAGTGTTAACATGGTCCCAAGGAGGCTGATTGACTCCAACACTTAAAGCTCCAGCAGTTTTACCAAACAACACTTAATCACAGTTACACATCATGAAAAGAGTAGGGGAGCGAATGTGTTCAGTTTAGGACAGCTGTGTTTCAGGTACCATGATGCAAGACTGGTCTAAATATTTAAAGGAGATCTTATGTGTTATTTAGAGTAATGGTGAAATGCAGTGGAAGTTTAAAAGCACATAGGTGGTTCAGATACACCGCACACCATGCATGTGTTGTACTGTATATGACTTCCTGCTCTGGGATCCTTGGGTTCCTTTTCTCATGACCAGCCATTTTTGCAACGAATGCATTTAGTCCCCAGTATTTCCTGACTTCACACTCATTGTACTACTATCATAAACATCCCACAAGCAGTTGTAACTATTCACAATAACGTGAAAACAGCATTTTTTCACATCAACCAGGTAAAATGGTGCTCAGAGTTAATTTCCCTTTAAAAGAAACAGGAATGCATCACATTAATTTATAAACATGCCTTGTTTTTCTCTGCCCTCCTCTGCACAATATCAGCAGCAGACTTTGAAGCAATTCATGGACGTACACTTTAAACATTTTATACACTGGCAGGAAGGTCCTTGAGACTGGGAACATGTAAAGTGATGCTACTTTTAAGTATTTAGTGCGAGCAAATTAGTAACTTAAGAGGATCCCCAACATATTCCCTCTCAGAGCTCAGAGAAAGCTCCATGCCCTTTTTACACTTCTTTTTCTTCCAAGCAGTACTTTGGCTGTTACATTTTGATTAATTTATTTCTTGGCGCATTACTTGATCAGTAGCTTCCTTATTTTACTTCTTAACAACCTGTTAGTCTAACTCTTCCAATCTTTTCTGAGTATTGTAAGGAGGCCTGCACTAAGGCATGTTAGACATAGTAAGGGCAGAAGCATCATTACTACGGGGGTCCTTCACCCCAATGATGAGGTCATTAGTTCTCCGTGTGCCTTCCACTAATGAAAGAATATCCATCCTCTCAACTTTGTGCCCTTTGGCTTGTAGCAACTCCACGTCGTCTTCTAAAAACTCAGCTATAGAAGAGAGGGAAGAAGAGAGAAGCAGAAAGAGGATGTTGTGAGGTTGGAAGAGGAAATTGGCAATGAAAAAATTCTTTAGTGTTTTTTGCCAGTTATTCCAATGCAACACTTGCTTCTAGTTCTCAAAGCAGGTGCAGCTTTCACAGCATGTTATGAAGATTTAGTCATTCAGACATACTGTGAAAAACGATGTTTTGAATAGAGGCTGATTTCGCCCAAGAATACTCTCCTCGCTGCAGAGAAATGCCTTATCAATCAACATATTTTACAGTGCTATTGGTAACTGTACACCTGACACGTGTGTTTTGTTTTTCCAGTTTTAATGCCTACTCCATTTTGCATAGTGTACACTAAAAAGCCAGGTGATCAAAGCGGAAGCTAATGGATCCTTCTTTATATGTAAGGTTAATACAAAATGTTTACAGGAAACAGGAACTGGGCTTGGTAGTCAGAGCTAGCGTGGGGAACATTTTGTTTCTGAACTTGCACATGCTAGAAAACTGCTGCTAAATGCATTATAAGAGACAGTGAGCAACTATGGATCTAATACTGCAGAGATCAAAATCTACATACTTGGCTAAGCAAATTTTTCTATGATATGACCACACTAGCTTGTCTGTTTTCAGTTTGGGCTAAATCTCAGAATAAAGAACAAATAGGAAGGACTCACAGTCCACCAGCAGGGTGTTGGGCTGCAGCTGTGGGTGGAGTCTCCCATAGGCCAAACTGTCGCTCATGTTTTTGCGTGAAGACAGGACATTCATCAGTACCTGTGCAGAATCATGATAAGATCAATACTTTAATAAAACAGCATGAACAAATTCATATCTCTCTCACACTAACCTGCGTGATGCCACTGAGAGCTCTCTCTCCATTGGAAGATCCAACAGCAACATAAGTGCCGCATAACCCCACAGCTGGCCTTACTGCGGTGGGCATAAGGAAGGACATGGGTCTCTTCCCCGGCTGGAGGCCATTATGCTACAGCAAAAAGAAAAAGATCAGAACATAGGGAAGCTACAGAAAATCCATTAATAGAACATCTAATAACAAAATAAAGATTAAAGGAGCAATTACAGGGTTAGGCGATGAGTTCAGTGTTTTATTTGGCCATGAGAAATCCAGAATTTGGCTATTCAAAAGGATTCCTGAAGGAGTCACTATCCCACTGCCGAATGGTTTGTTTAGGGAGCTACACATAAAAAAAAGTTTAGATTTCAATTATATCAATCAACAACTTGCTGCCTTTTTGATACATGACTTCTCATTTATTCAAAACATGAGATACCTCATGACTGACACGATGTGGTCATCTGGACCCATGACCGTGACCTGGGCAGCTGTTGCACCATCCTCCAGGGTAAATGATGTAGTGTAATGGCTGACAGGGAACGCCTGAGAATCACTGATCATCTGGCGGAGTAGGGAGGCCTGTGATTTACTGGATAAAAATGCCAAATACCAAAGTTCAGTGACATCTTATTAAACTGGATTGGATTTATGCATTAAACATGTCATTATGATAGTTCTTGGAGGAGGGATTTCTACCTTATCATGTTGGCAACAATCTCTGAAACAGAGGTGTCATACATGGGGTCTCCAAGCCCACTAGCCATGGCCAGAGCAATCTTCACAGCCTGGGAGATAATAAAAAAAATTAACACATGAACAAACGAACCAAACGACAAACAAACAAAAAACAGCATAGCAGCTATGAAAATAATGCTTTGTGTGACAGTGTGACATACTTTTGGACAGTCTGTCTTACTGTACATTTAGTCTGTGGTCAAAGTGCTTTCAGTTTGGAGAAGCAAAAAGGAATTCTTGCAAGGGAGGTTAGGAGTTATGCTACACCTTACGAATTTTACACTAATTTTTAACTTATTTGTTATATTCCTATTTTCTCAACCAAAGAATATCCAGGTGTTTCTGCATCATTGCATGAACAGTAGCTAAGCAATGTAGTTTAATACTAATCAGGACTGATCGACAATTCTGCTGTTTTAATCCTGAAATAAATAAACTGAGACATTGAAAAAAAGAAGAAAAGACTGGAGCACTTATCCCAAACAGTACTCTAGCACCTATCAAACAAAGCCATTACTGTTTACTTACATTACAGTTTTAAAGGCATAGTTCACCAACAGAATGATGTAACTTTATTTTCCACTTACCCTCATGGTGAGCAAGACTCTGGAGCACTTTTTTAATATCTCAAATGCAGCCGGCGATCAGGAAGGCTTCTAGTTTCCACCCAACTTTCATATAATAGAGTTTGCTGGGGCCTGAGCCAAAAAGGTCCATAAAAGTCCACAAAAACTTGTCAATATTCCTCCATACTGCTCGTCCAATGTAATCCAAGTGTCCTGAGTGGGTAGCGTCCATAATTTACTCGAAACAACTTCATTTACTATATTTTTAGAATCTAGACAGTAGTACATCTTACTTCCGTGAAGCATGCATAAGCGCATTCACGAAACTACGGAAGCCTCGGCATTCAGAGCCTACTCTGCCGATAATGCAAGCATAGAAGAAGAAATTCGCTGTTTACATTGTGCTAAGAGCACCAGAGCTGCAGACAAACTGGGACAAACACAAGCAGGTCCAAGAGGGGTTGGATATTGATTTAAAACAAAGAAAGAGAAAAATGCACGATATTGTCTGCCGCGGCTTCCGTAGTTTCGTGAACGTGCATCGATGTGCTCGCAGGAGATGCGATGTATTACTGTTTAGGCTCTGAGACTATATTAAATGACGTTGTTTTGAGTAAATTATGGATGCTACCCACTCAAGACACTTGGATTACATTGGACGAGCAGTATGGAAGAATATTAACAAGTTTTTGTGGACTTTTATGGACCTTTTTGGCTTGGACCCCATCGAATTCCATTATATGAAAGTTGGGTGGAAACGAGAAGCCTTCCTGATCGCCGGCTGCATTTGAGATATTAAAAAAGTGCTCCAGAGTCTTGCTCACCATGAGGGTAAGTGGAAAATAAAGTTACATCATTCTGTGGGTGTACTATTCCTTTAAAGCTGAGTGGATTCTCACAGTTTGCTCAGTCAGAGTCAATCAAGTAAAAATGGTAGCACAAACATGGCAGCTGTCATGTATGTGGACCCACAGCAAGTAGAAATAACTGGCTCATTCTGAGAATAAAAACACAACAGTGATTAGATTAGGTTAATTGATTAGATACTAAGAGGAACACAGTTTTTAATGACGTTTGATTTCGTTACATGTACACTTTTACGTTCATTAGATGGAGAAAATTCACAAAATTCTTTAATGGCCCCGTTCAGTTCTCCAAACCGAGAAAGCACTGACTGCTGTCTGCCACACGTTACAGACAATAAACACCCCTCTTTTTGTTTTTAATTTAAGGCCACACAGTGGTGAAACAGTTGTTGTCCTACCTCTGCAATCCAGTGGTAGGTGCTGTTCCTTGGCAACTGGCTTGTAATGTTGTAGCCTTCAAGGATATTTAGTGCAGTGATCAAGGCCACACCTGCATGAGGGGCTGGGGCTGCCATCACATGATGTCCTTTAGAAACACCAACAGGTCATAAGATAGAAGAATTGTTTTTACAGTTATCTTTAAAAAGTGCTGTGTATTTGGTATTTCTGTAAGCTTATTTTCTTTCACCAACAGTGCACTGAAGTGTACTGAAAGTTTACAGTAGAATACAGATACAACATAGAACAATCCACAGAACATGAGACAGTTAATATATGATATAAAAAAAGAACCTATAGTGTGTAAGAAGAACTTGTGTAAGAAGATCAATTAAACAATGTAAAGATAACAGCATAATTTTATCTGCTGTTTTTCTGCTGTTTGATTGACCACTGCCAACATATTCAGTTGTACTGTCCCACTGATGCAATAACAATAAAAACTTCTTCCTCTTCTATATAACTACTATAGACAACATGAGCTATAGTATCAAAAGTTTCCACATTTTCACTTTTGATATCATTTAGTAGAAAATAAAAGCTCAGAGGAATACTGGACAAGTGATCCAGAACCAGTCAAGTCATGCCGAGCTTACCCTGATAAATGATCTCTGCTGGCTTTTGTATTACTGTGCTGTAGTTTCCGAAGTCATCCTCTGTGAGCACACCACCTCTTGCTTGGACCTATTAATGACAAAGATGCAAGAAATGTTTGACTGTGCTTTTAGTTTAGTTATTTTTACCCCGTTTGTTTTTCTGGAAGGCATTTCCTTTTGTGAAACAAGCAGTTAACACCATGTCTGAGCAATTCCATCTTAAAACTGGAGTGCAATAAGAGTTTCCAAATCATGATTTGAACTATCAGTGTTTTATATCTACAAAAACAATAAACCCAGTCTTGTCTGCATGAGGCTGGGTAGGGCTAACTTTGCAGGGCAGGAAAAGGTTTATCCATTCTTTGTATATAAACATCAAAAAAACATTATCACATCATTACAAAGTCACATATATTGGGGAACTAAAAATCCCCGAAAACTAAAAAGCTTAAGTGTTAGTAAAATCACACTTGAATATTTTAGTAAGCTAAAGTGATTTGCACTGGAGGCCATGCAGAATTCATGAATACTTATAAAGCCAGAAGACTCTTCCTTACTGCAGCCGCCATTTCCTGCGCCACATTCCCACTGTAGAACTCTGAGATCCCTTTAACCGCAACAGCATCCAGAACGGTTGCTAAATCAAGCCGTCGGGTGAACAATCCAGGAAGGGGAGCTTGGCTGTTAGGGAGGAACAAATCCCGAAATGCGTCTGACATGTTTTGGTCCTTAACTTTAGAAAGGGCTTCAGCTGTGGAGAGACAGATGATGGCTAGAAATTAGCATCGCTTTACCTCATGATTGTGAACACCGAGGGTGGATGATAAAGCTGCAGTTACTATCTGCAGAAGTGACATTAAAAACAACAACTTCCACCAGTAATTTGCAAGACTGTACTCTGTATTTACCTAAGTCATGAGTAACATTAAATCCATTTCTGGCCACATCTGCTGCCATGGAAACCACATTCTTCCAAGGCATCCTGATGAAATCAAAGATTATGTAAATCAATCTCAGCTGAAACATGACTAATCCATAATATTTTGCAATTAATCTCATTTATTTGATCAACAAAGATATTTATAGCGCTGTTAAGATGCCTCTTAGCTGAAAAACATGATAATAACCCAGCATTACAGTAATTACAGCTTAACAAGAAATGACACCTCTTCTTGAGACAAAGCTGGTGGTATTGACATCTCACTTCTTTAGATTTGAACACTGAGGCTCAAAATATCAGCTCTTGCTTTTCTTATCTTAAAAACACAAGAAACCATTAAATAAACTTGATATATTCAGTTTAATTTATTGAGAAAGCTCAAGTTAGGGAGTGTGGCGATGAATTCCAACTACATAAAAAAAGAAACAAATGTAGAAGGTGACAAAGCTGCTACTATTAATAGTAAGTGAAACAGAGTATTGTACTGGATGATTGTTACAGTACCTGCCGTAGAGCTGGTGTGCCTGATGCATCCCACTGAGCATGCCTGGAACTCCCACAAGCAGGCCAACCTGAAAAGCAAAAGAATTAACAGTGTGCACGTTAAGCACAGCACAAAACAATTACAAAACTCTCCTGCGGTTTCTCACAGGTAACAGAAAAAGGAAAATTCCTTACATTCAGGTCAAGATTTGTCAGCAGCATGTCTTCATGGATGGCAGATGGAGCAGTCTCTCTGAAGTCAATGACCCTTGTCTCATTCTTTCGGATGTCATGCACCAACATTACACCACCTCTAAACATCAGCAGAGGACAAAGCTGGCTTCTCTTTTTTTTAAACATTTGAGCAATTCAAAGCACCTCAGGGGTAAACCTGTTTGACTGAGGTTTGTTTTCTAACTCACCCTCCTATACCAGATGTGTGGGGATGGACGATTCCCAAGCAGAGGGCAGCAGCAATGGCAGCGTCAACGCTGGATCCCTGCTTTCCCAAAATGTCAAACCCAAGAGATGTGCACTGAGCAACATCTGTAACCACCGCTCCTTGGTTGAAGACCTTTAAAAAAAAGAACAAGGAGAGGAGAGAAAGATTTAGTATAGCTAATGCAGAATGGCTTATGTGAGGAGAAACAACCATCTGGACCCTACCAAAATCTTCTAATTACATTTTAAAGAGAAATAAACTATTGCAGAAAACACACATCCATCCTTACTTGTGGATCTCCAAAGTAGATCTGCATGATGAGAGCTACAGTAACCCCTGTAGCAAAGGTAAGACAGGCTGTGATGATGACTGTCAGTCCATCTCGCTGGCAGGCGCAGTCCTCATTGAAGGGGTCTATGCTGGTCTCCTGAAGCGATGCAATGTCATGGCTGGCCAAGTCTGAAGCTGAGGAGGGAAGACGCTGGAGGCGAGCCGACTTGAGAAACAGATCTGGATCTGTAATGTTAAAAGCGAAAAACAAAATTTAGACTTAAGCGAGGAAAGCAGAGCACAATGATTAAAAAGGAAATTAATATTTTAGTTTAGTTTATTCATTTAAAAAAAAACTACATTTCTGAATTAGTCAAGCAAGAATCATTCCACCTTTGGGAGAACGTAATCAGCCAGATTAATTCCTCAGAAATATATACACAATCTTGGCAGAGTGTTTGCAAAAGGACGTTTTTGTTATGGCTGGCTGACCTGTATCCTGCTCACTCAGGACATTGTCATCATCCTTGCGAGATTTCAGTGTGTTTTCTCCAGACATCACATCATCCTCTGGCAGCCTTGGGAAGCTGGTGATACTCATGTAGTCCACCGGAGAGTAGGCACTCCCCAAAGTTGTCTCCGGATTTGCATCTTTGTCCACCACTCCTCCACTCGGGAACCCTGCTACAATTTCTGGAGCAGGATTGTGCATGACTGCTGGCAATCCTGTAGTCACACAGTTGTATAAATCAGCGCGCGACGTTAAAAATGTTAGTCCAGGATGTCCATATTTCCAAGAACGTGTTTCTGAGACGAAGCCATTTTATTAAGTAGAAAAAGAAAAGGAGAAAAAATATGTACCATCCCTTTATGGACCACCAATTTTGCTGTGGCGCTGGAGCATTACCTCGTCTACTACAGAGGACCCCTTAATGTACCATTATATCACAATTCTCCTGCAGGGATTTGTAGTTTTCGTGTGTGATAAAGGCATCCTGCAGACGCTGTTTATTAAAGAAAATTGATGACCGACAGAAACATGGGTGTGTAGCTCCGATGATGGTGCACTTTCTGTTACCTGCAGAAGATAAACAATGCAGATTAACTAGTTTTAGACCAGGAATGCCCTTGCCAAAGCCATTAGCTTATTCTCGTAAAAGGAGGCATAACCGAAATACAAATACCGACATGTGATACAGTGACTATTTGCGTCCACCTAAACGCAACAATTTTTGGTTATTATGATCAGTAACACTATTATATGCTGTTAAAAAGAAGACAGTCAGCCTCCAAGAATTTTGCGTAGACCTCGCTTATTCAAAGCTCTGCTACAAGCTAACAAATCTGTCTATTTCGGCTTCCAACAAATTAAAGCAAATATAATATTACTTACCGTTGTCGTGAAATACACATAGCCTAATAAAAAATAGTATTCTTGGCGATGTTATCTATGTTGTTTAAACGGAGCAGGTGAGGAGAGGGGACGGATCTCTGTTATTAGAGCTAATGAATCACTCACGACAGCGCAGAGCAGGAAAGCTAGCTTCGTAATGCATCTCGAGCCAACCGGTAAGACTCGTCAGAGACACAGCTTAAATTTAAACGCATAGTTTTTAGTACAGGTTGACTGTGACCTCAAAGGAATTTAATATGTTGTTTATTCCAAATAAATATCCTTAAATTACGCACGAATTTATCAGCTTACCAGGCCATCTACAAGCCACAATAAAACTTACTTTAAATCCAATTCGGTGGGCCCTAAATTCCACTGAATTTTGTGTAGACTTTACCTCCAGGTCATCCCCCACACTATTTATTATCTCAGTGGTACAAAAGGAAACTCCCCTTAGAGTCAAATTGCCCTCATCTCCCCCCCGGGAGAACAAGATGAAGTGGATTAACAGGTCATAGCAGGTGCACTGAAACCTGCTCAACTTAAAACCCTCTGTCCCTCCCAAAAAGTCTTATTGTATTCTTGTTAAGCCACTGGGAGAAGATTTGAACAATCTCAAGTGACAATGTGCAAACGATCTCTCACTGAAAAATTATTTTGCTGACTTTTTTTCTACAAGAGAAGTCAGAGGTCAGTTACAAGGGACCATAATCTTGGATTTTATGCTGCAAACATGGTAAAAGCCCAGACAGTTTTTCTAGGCTACTCATTAACTGTGTAAACTAATTTAAGTCACTATTGCACATAACAGCAACCCACCTAGATTCAGTCCACAAATAGTGTTTGCACATTGTTGCCACACCTGTCTGCTCACCTCATGTCGCTCCCTTTTTTACTCTCTGCATACATAAACCAACTAATATAGTGTTTTTTACTGTGCAGACAGTGGTGGAAGGTGATGAAATGTATTCAGTTAATGAACAGTGTGAGTTTCTTCTACTTTCCTTGAATGCTTTTAATTTAATCCCACTAACATTTATTAGTTAGTAATCCTGCTTTAACCTGTGTTTGATGTTCTCCCAGAGCCTCCAAATGTTTCAGAGAACTGATTGTAACAACAACTGATTGTGAGCATCGATTTGATTGTTTGTGACTTGTTTCAAGAGTATGCTCACAGATACTTAGATATTCTGTGTTGCACTCCCTCGCAGAGTCAGAAACTTATAGCCTTGACAGTACCTTCTTTATGTACTCAGTTTAGTCTGAATTTGTCAGTCTGAGACTCTGACAACTCCTGGACTGAAAAATGGATTATTAAAGATTTACCAACTGAACTGAACTGAACTGAAGTAATTTAGGATTTAGCCCTTCTTTGTAAGGAATACTGTTAAAGTGCTGCTTTATCAAATGAGCAATATCAAAACTGTTGAACAGGCTACAAATAAAACACTAATTAAGTTTATTCTGTTGCATAACAAGCATCTGAGTCTATGTAACTTTTGATGAGCCCTTTTCTTACCCTTAGCCATGCTTATTGAAATCCCAAATGAAAATAATGACACAAGATTCAGGTGTTACCCTGAGTATTTATTGTTGGTGATATTGTTATTGATCAGCTGTTTTTCTTTTCTTCTTTTTTTCCTTTGTTTTTTGGTGGGTACCTGTGTTATCAGAATGGATGCTGGAAAACCCATCCGTTAATTTTTTGCATAGGTCTTGCCTGTCAGTGGGCAACTGTCCACTTTGTGGATGGAAAAAATCAGTACATCACAAAAACCATGCAGTAATAGCAAAAGGCACAATGACCATAGATATCAGATACACCAAATTTTATATGTCTATATATTTCATTTTATGGAGGGAGGGGTGTACTAATCGAGATATAACATGGGTGAAAACCCAAGTGTTTTTAAGCTGCCATCATTTCAGGGCACAACATAAAACATAGGAAACTCCCCAGACATTCAATGCCTTTTGTTTAAAACACCCTATCATTGAACAATTCTTCTAATGACTATATTGGAAAATACAAGCATTTCTATTTTTTTTTTTTTTTTTAATAATACATTTCATTTCTTTTCATATATAAAAACTATTTGTCTCCTGCCTTTTTTGTCCTCGTCTACATCCCTCACATCACATAGGTGTACACTGTAGGTGACCAGTCCATCTCCCTAGGTTTGGATGACATCCACTCTCAAAATGACATCTTTTTCTAATCTAATACAACATACTGAAAATATGTTACACTTAAGCATGATGGTGGGAAAGGGAAAGGGGGGAAAAAAAGACAAGAACAGAACAGGTTTTCAGCAGTAGAGGTAACTGGTAATCTTGCACACACACGCATACATACACTTTTGAGCTTTCATTTTTACCCTGCTTTTACTTTTTACATACCCCCCCCAACAGAAAACCAAAATTTTACCTCTGAGGCACAATCACTTTGATTAATAAGCTCTGGAAGAGTGTTGACGCTTAAACAGACACAACTAGTGTTTCTTTGTATGCATGCTAGATATATCACCTCAGATACACACCCTGCATTTGAGAATACAACAGGATAAAATCAGAACCCATCTTTCAAACAAAAGACACGAGATAATATTCATAAATCTATCATAAATTAACATATTTTCGAATAAAGTATATCCACTGATCAGTACTGGCAGAAAGGAAAAAATAATTATGTGTAATTTAAAGGAAATTAATTAAACCCACTCATTCAGATGACAAAAACAGTCCAAAACAAGACAATCAGAAATGAATCCAGAGAAGATCTGTGTTTTAAACACCAGTGGTGATGTATTTTAACGGAGTTATTGTACTGTAACTTCGCCGGCACTGATGCAGCAGGTGCTGTGCTAAATGGACCCTCTGGAGGGCAGTGTTGCCTATGGCACATCAACTCTGGGTTTAGTGCTGTTTTTATGCTGCATCTCATCATCATGAGACAGACGTTGGGGTAAAGTCACCACTTTTGGCCATTAAAATGCCCTCCTGGTTTGTAAATGAGCACAGAGGTGAGGCAGAGTGGATTCTCATCAGTCCATGTGGACACAATGCTGTGGACTCACGACCTGAGAGGCTTTTTTGACAGCAGAGCATTATAAATTGTTGTGGATTTACAGGAGAAATAAATGACCAACATTGATGCTTGTTTTTGTTTTTTTGTTTTTTGTTTTTTTTTTCAACGGAGATTCTAGCATTTAACATGTCAGTGCTCACCACACACAATCAGGATCAAGACAAAAAGAAAAAAACATCACAAAAGAAAAAAAAAAAACAAGTAAAACAAGCTCACAGCACACTGCTAAAACTTTGACTCACAAAATATATGACAGTGCAAACTTACATCCATGTCTCAAATAATTTACAAACATTAGTATACACTTCAGCACCATTGTTTACTATTGTTGTTGAATACATATCAGTAAGCTAGAGCTTTAAAGTGGTCTCTGTTAGAGCTAGATGTTCTAACCATAAAGAGACAGTCATAGAGTAGATGTTAGCAATGTGTTGCACGTTCATGAGCAAGATGATAGTTGTTGAACGCAATGAAAGGGGGGAAATGCATGTTATGAGGCATTGAGGAGATATGTTCTCCCCTCTCTTCTAAGAGTTGTTTCCTTTAAGAATTTCAATTAAATGAACAGTATAAATAGATCTGTGTTCACATGGATGACATAAAATCACAGCACACTGTGGTTAAACTTGACAGATGTGTGCTGGGCATGTGACAGACCACACTACGAATGATCTTCATTTTGGTTATAATTCAAAGAGTGAGTTTTAAGAGCCAAATTTCTTCATCTGACCAGACTTGCTACTTTTCTCTTGGTGGAACTTTGCAAAAAGAGACTGTAAGAAACTATATTGTAACAAAACAAAATAAAGAGTTGCCATCAGTACTGATTCGCACTTACCATAAGCTACCACGCCGTGTAACCCCAAGGCAAACCTGCATCCTCTCACAGCGTTCTTAATCCTTCCAAGTAGGTTTTATAGATGCCTACACAATCAAGGGGCTGCTCAGGGGGTTACATCACCCATTCCAAGGACCTTTTCTTGTTACCCATGCCACTCTAACTACTGCCCTGTCTTAATTTCTTTTACTCTTTAATCTGTTTTGCACATTCTCTCACCATCTTCAACTTGCTCTTTTCCCTCCGCAATACAGAGGAGAGAAATCTCACAACATTTCTGCTGCTCTGCTAAAAGAAGCTGCTTTACCTTTCCTCTTTTTTTTAATGATGGTTGACCAAACTGCAGAGAAACAAATGTCCAGAGATTTTTCTCTCTTGTCATGCACTGTATATATTTCCCCCCCTTCTGAATAAAAATAATTTGAATAAAACCCCCATCAATGTAAAGCTTTGAAGACATGAAGAATAGTTTTTTTTGCTGTAAAATAACTCTAAGGCTTAACTTATTTCTGTTTTGCACTGTTTCCACCAGAAAACTCTCTAGTCAGAGTACAATTTCAACATCTGGCTTTTTAAGTTTTGCTTAAACATCTCCAAATTATGAGCTTTATTGGTTGAATGGATTTAATAAAAAACATGACTTAGCTTAAGGAAGAGCAAAGGGAAATTAATATAACTCAACTTTTTCTTTTTTGTTTGTGTTTTTTGTTTTGTTTTTTGGCATTATCCTTTCAATGTATAACATGAAAAACTAATATGTAGCTTTTTTTTCCTTTTTTGTCTGTTTTTTTGGATAATGCAGTGGACAAAAAGGAGGCTATAATAAATATCTACACTGATTTACTAAGAGCGACTAGTTTATAAGAGCAGAATGGATCAAAAACTACCAGACAGTCATTTTGTGTTTAAACAAAAGACCTGCTGATCTACTGTTGTGTAACTGAAATTTAATATAATATGCAGAAAAAAAGGGGAAAAATGTTGTTGGTGAACGTATTTAACCATGTGTGTCTTGAGTTGACTATGCATACTAATGCCCTCAAAGTAAACAAAGCCCCCTGGTTGCTTGGGAGTTTAGTGGCAGAAGTTACGCTTGCTGGGCTGGTGAAGGAAGGTGTTTCTGGCATGCGCTGCATGGCGAGGGACCTGCTCCCTTGTGCGGTTTTGGCGTTGGATGTGGTTGCGGCTCAGATGGCGCCGCTCCATACGTGCTTTACAACGCTGGACCCTGGCCACTTGGGTGACCTTGGCCAGAGCTCCGGCCTGGGCAGCTGCTCCACGGCTCACCCTGGTGGGCATAGTGCTGCGGGTAGCAGGGACAGCAGGCTGTTCAGCCACTCTGCTGCAAAAGATGAGAAAAAAAAACATGGATTCTTTTCAGGTAAGGTGAAACAGCTGAGGGTTGAGTGCAGTATGCATTAATATTTCTCACCTCACACTGCTCGCCATACTGGCGATGCTTTCCTCTCCCACCATGGACAGGTTGCTGTTGGAGACCATGGACAGGTTGTTTGGGGAGACGTACACAGACATGCTGGGGTGCTCTATGAGCAGGTCTTCCATCGGGCTGGCCTCCGCTGTAGCTCCCTCTGCAGTGAAACAGGGGGGAGGGGTGACAAACCAGCTCTCATCCATGCAGCCTCTCTCTGAGCCTGACCTACTGGTACCCCCACTGCCCCCACACTCACTCCCAGAGCCTGGGGACATCGATGGGGTGGAGGAGGGCGTGGACAGTCTGGCCCGTCTTGGCAGGCTTACGGGTGTAGTGGCACCCATGTGAGATGGACTAACGCTTGGGCAAGATAGGGGGTCTGATGGCGCTGCTGCACCCTGTGCCCGATTTTTATGTGTCCTACGACGCTTGTGAGGCAGGTAGGGTACGGGGGCTACACACTCAGTCCTTGTGTGTGTATTTTGGTTATCTGACAGGTTACTGTCTGGGAATGATCGTGCCATCAGTGGAGTTCCCGTCACATTCTCCACCTGCATCATGCAGTCAGATTCTTCTGAGCGCATGGCAGGGATGAGATCAGGGAAAGGAAGACCAATTAAGACATATTTCAGATGGGAGGGGCAAGTTGCAAAAAAGTTTTTTTTTTGCAAATGTGGCAGATTTTTCAAGAAGCCATGCAGGATGAAGAGGGTCATTTTTAAGGGATCACATACGCACGCGCACACATACCAGTAAAGGGAATGTAAGGGTTTTTTTCAAAAAAATTGGAAGGGAAGAAAAAGGGGAAAACACAAAACATAAAAGAGTCACATCATTAGTTGTGCTGACCCTCTGAGGTTGCGATTATGTCAGTGACATAATGTTTGTCTTGATGCTGCCGAGAGGAATGTTTATGTTCTGCTGTCTTGCTGGCTCCCGAACAGGCACCAAAGCAAATTTCACACTCGGTTAAGTTTCTTTGTCATGATTACATCATAAACAAAGTGAAAGGAGATGAATGTTCACCAATTTTTTATGCTTCCGCCATTTTACGGACGGCACTTTTGGCAACTGTATGGCACCAGTGTCGCTGTACCACACCCAGACTGATTCTTCACTCCACTCCATCATCCCCATCCTTACCTCTACCACTCAAATGTTAGTCAGAATGGGCTCAATGCACAACTCCACCACTTCCTGAACTTAAGGGAGCTCCTTTGTTTCCTGTCTTTCATTACTGGACAAACTGATTCATCCAGGTGTGTCTGGCCAGTTACTGAGGTCAAACACACCTGGATTAATCAGTTTGTCCAGTAATGAAAGACAGGAAACAAAGGAGCTACCTTAAGTTCAGGAAGTGGTGGAGTTGTGTATAGAGCCCATTACACACATGCATGGGAGCATGCAGCTCAACTTTTCACAATGATGTAAAGTTAAAATCCCTCCAATCCAGTCCTCTGCTCTCTGACTTACCAGGCAGATTGACAAGCATCCATCCCTCCTCGTCGGCCTCTGTCACACACGGATTGGGTCCCTTCAGTTCAGCTGCTATCTCCTCTACCTCCCCAAACAGCAGGTTGCTAAGACGCTGAAACATTGCTGCTTGTATTGAGTCTTGATGACTGTGGTGCGTTAAGTTGTACACAAAGAAAAAGCTATAGCTGCCTTTTGATTTTTTTTTTCAATGTATCAGTTGTTTTTTTAAGCTGTTCCTGCCTGATTTTTTTTCTTTGTAGTTTCTTGTTTCCACTTGAAGCCCCTTGCTTGTTCTTGGGTTTTACAAACAGAACTGAGCAGGCTTCTGTAGTGCAAATGTAAGGTTTCACTTGGTTTGGAACAAAGGCCTGCAGAGAGGAAGAGAGAGAGAAAGAGAGAGAAAGAAAAAAAAAAGCGATTAGTTGTAATAAAGAGACAAGGTGTCTCACTGTCAATGTATTCCTCTTAAAGTACACAAAAAGTATTAATTTGTAACAGCTTAGTCAGAGTATGCTGTATAAGAGTGTGAGCAATGTCTGTGGTAAGAGCTTTCTTAAGACACATTACATCAGTTTAAAACTTTCTGACTGAACTCAAACTAGTCTGTAATTCAATTGTGATATGTTGGCACATAGTGGCGCTGAAAACAGAAGCTCAACACAATGAGATAACTTGCAAATCAAACTTTCTGGGAGTCTTATGATGAACTTGGATGAGTTACTCAGCTCCATAAATAGATAGGCATATGATGTAGATTAGAATCTGTTACAAGAGACATAATTTTGGTAGCCTATTGGGAGCTTTTTGTGTCTTTTTGTATTCTAAGTAGCTCATCTATGTTTTTGTGGGCTTTGAATGCATTCTCATTAGTGGTAATATGGAAAATAAAAGAGGTGGAAGACACAGTCCAGGATACAATCATGGTACCATAAGCTGGAGATGGACTTGGCTCTAACTCAACATGTCATCTTAGCCAAGTTAAGTGTTTCTATGCCCTCAGGCTTATATTGTTAGTCTGAAAGTTTCATTTTAGCAGCTAAGTCTTTTCAGTCACAAAAATTTGAGCTGTGATATTTTAGTGGTATGCTATATGATGGCAATCAGAAAGTGATGACCTACACTGAATTACACTGGTTGAGGAACACTGAGCATGTCATAATAAATGACACTGTGAAGGGAGAGTGACTTATGAAGAAAGAAATTAATCAGCAAGAAAGGAGCTGGTGGACAATGATAACCCTCCCTTCCCCCTTTAGATCTGGATAACCAATCAGCACAGTCCCAGGGCAGATGGAAAGGCCAGAGAGGAGGAAGAGGAGGAGGAGGTGACAGGATACGATACAAAGAGACAGACTTTTGAAGCATCAAGCAGAGTGACCATGCACATGCTGAAATGCAGAGAAAGCCAGAAACACTGTGGAAGCAGCTGCAGGAAAGTGCCTGGCCTACATATGAACATAATGATGTAATGTTAAGCAGATATTTCATCAGTCATTGCAACTTAAACAAGTCTCGACATGTTCAAAGGCCAGGTTTTATGTACTTAAACTCTGTAACTGGATGAGAAGTTATTACTTAAGAGATCGCAAATACAGTCCAAATGCAGCACTCATTACCCCTGCAAATCACTGACTAACTTTAAATATGTCAGATTAGTTAAATCTGACATATTTAAAAGCTAAATACGTCCCCCACCCCAGATGTCGTTCAGTGCACTAGTTTCAGAGTTCCTGATAAATTGACTTTGAAATGATAACCCATTTCAGTCCATGACCTGCTGGATCTACAGCCGAATTTGCCCTTATGGCTCAAGTATTAGATCACTAAATATAAAACAGTACAAAAAATGAAAGAAATAAATGATAGTAAATGTACATGGAAATGTTTAACAATATGTGTAAAAGCCAAAGGATTGATAATGCAAATATTCAATAACAAAATATACGGATAATGGAAGACACATCTTGAATGTGATTATTATGAAATTTATTGTAAGTAATTTATATAAATATGCTCATTACTAAGAAATATATGCATGAGTGAATGTGTTTGAAAACTAAAGAAGCAATATCTATGTAGTGTGGATTGGCAAAATGATGGCAATGTGATGATGCTGTCCACTCTCAACACTGATATCTGTCTAAGGCATTCCCATGGACACAAAGATTTAAGTCATAAGACCATGACAAAACATCTCAGCTAAACAACCTTTTTTTGGGAGAAAGCTTTTGGCTGCTTTGGACAAGCTCAGACAACCACATAACACATACACATTCAGTAAGGAACAAATACAGTGTTTCTCTGATAAACTGATATTTTCAGTTTGGTGGTTGTAAATACTAATTCAGAGCAATCTGACAGATAGAAACAGAGCTTTTGATTCTGAAATGAGACAACAGATAAGAACAGAAAACACTTAAATGTCTATTTGGATTATTACAGGACATCATATAAAATTGACTAATTATGCTTAATGTTATCTTTCATTAAAAAGAGCAGAAAATGATGCAAATACTGAGTTTATCTGAAAAGTGGTGTCAGAATAGATTATACTTGTGTGACTAGACTATATTAGGCAATCTTGTTTGGTCATCTGCAGTTCCTTTTTCATTCCCCCATCACTGTTTTTCCTTGGTTCAGAGATGATTTGGACATGGTGAGTTTTGCTGTGATGTCAATGTTTGGCTTTGGGAATTCATCCATATTGTGATAGCTGTCTTGTTTTAAAGTCCTTGGCTTTTTCTTTTTTTCACTTTTTTCCACTTATTTTATTGTTCTAAACATAGCAGGCTCCTTTCACTTGCATATATTTGGTTCATTCTTTTAAGACAATCATGACAGTTTTTTTTGTTTTGTTTGTTTTTGTTGTTGCAATGGCTATTAATTTTAGCACATATTTAAATAGGCCTAATATAATCACCTCCTTTCTAACATCTGGTTAGATAACGGGAAATTAAATTAATTTTGAAATACAAGAATATGTATGTGGTGTCCACACATACACACACAGACCGCACACATACACAAATACACTGAAAAAGCTATTTAGGGGCCTGAAGGATTTATTTTGCACTTTGATTTAAATATAAACCTATATATAGAGTATAATAGGGTAAATAAAGGTTATATAACATGAAATGTAGGCCGGTGAAGATTTTCAAGTGAGAGTTCCTTCTTTGGGTGGTGATCTGTTTGAGAAGTAGGAGGAGAGGAAAAAAGCAGGGTGGGCGGGGTTCCGCGAAATAAAAACAAGACGACTGTGACGTAGCGTCACGGACGCTGACGAAGATCCCGAGCCTTTTGCGACCGGAGGAGAGAAAAAAAAAAGAAGAAAAAAGATAAGGTCTAACATCCAACATAGCGAGATAGATAATATGATCGCGTATCTGGAACCTGGTTTTGTTTCATCCTTGTCCGCATTTCTCACGCTGTGCTCATGACAGTATGACTGTTGCCAGTGTTTATTTGTGAAGTACCTCTATGAAACAATAAAGCTTCCCGCAACACTGTTTACGTTTCAAATACACGGATATATAAGATTTTTGACGGCAAAAACCTCAACCTCAACCTCATGTTATGGACAGCCGAGAGATAGACGACTATTTGTGTAGGTTATCCAGGTTAAACATGAATTATCCGTATAAGCTCAGCTGCAGGGTCAAAGCAATGACAGTTGTGGCTCAGCGACACTGCACGAAAAGACATCGACTGAATATTCCTATTGTAATAACAACGTAATGGTGATTACGCAGGGTGACACAAGTTATTCGCGAAAAAAAAACATCTCCTGAAAGAAATAAGCAGCTTCACAAAACACCAACATCCGCCATCGACTCCACATCAGCATTTGGTGCAATTTGCAAAACAACGGCTGCTGGCGTAGCAGGCTGGTGTCATTTTTCAGAATATCAGACGTCGAATCCGCCTACTTAAGCCTGTTTTATTTGGACTGCGATATTGCTTTCAGATCTCGGCCTATTCGTGTCCTAATAATAGAACATCACCAGTCAGTATAAAACACAGCAGCCAGAGACAGCCTCCAATATGTAATGGGTCACTGACCGACAAAGCAATGTAATTCCCTTAAAAAAGGTAGCCTACATATTCTTTGACTTCATAATGGCTTTTGGATGGTTGTCTAGCAAATATTTTCTGTGGATAAACATTTGAGGAATGCAGGAGATTCGTTGACAAAGATGTAGTCTGTGGATCACGGTTTGACAAGAGAGAACAACCAGAAATAGATGTGTTGAAAACTGAAGAGCAACTTACCTGCCTTTGAAGTAGAATTCAAGTTGTAAACGAGATCTTACACACAGTAGAAACGACAACTCTTAAAGCATAGCTTTAGATAGCCTTTAAGTGAGGTAGTTAAAACACTATTATACAAAAATAAAAGGCTTTCTTCTTAGAAGAAGGGCTTCGTGTAAAAATGTTACACTGATGGTTTCAGATCATAACATTATCTGCAGCTTTCCCCCCCTCTTCTCTATTTTCTCCGCTGCAGAATTTCTTGTGTTTATTGCTGCCTCCAGCTGATCCTCGGATCAGTATGTAGAACGTACAAAACAGCTGATTGTGAGATCACAACATTCCCAACTCCGCCCTTCAACCCGCCCACCCCACATAAACCAACCAATCAAAATATTACACCCTGCCACTGCTCGGTCCTCTAGGCAACAGGGTGGGGGCTGGGTAGGATGAGCTGTCAACCTGCACCCAGATGGAAATGGTGACTGGTCCCCGATCAGCTTCCACATTCAATAGCTTCAGTGGTTAAGGAGCGGGACCCGGGGGTTGGTAAACTGACCCAGAGTCTGTTCACATATCTCCATCTACAACAAAACAGATGAAGAACTGTTGATAGCTAAGTGATTAAATTGTCAACATGATGCATGATTAAATTAATTCAGCTTGAGAATAAAGAGCAGGAGCTGTGTCAGTATATATAGCAGAGTAAAGTAAGTGTGGATCGTGTAAAAAACTGAAATAAACACCTCAATAATATTATGTTCATAGATATGCAAAACCATTAGACTGCAACACTTTAATTATAGTATTCTTACTGAGTGTTGAACCCCTGGCCAAGTAAATATAACACTGGGTAAGTCATTTACTTTGCATAATTTCCTCATATGACAGGGTTATTTACAAGAACAAATACTAATCTTAGATAGTCAAACCAGTCAATGGTCATTTATGAAAGAAGACAAGTTCTCCTTGTCCAGTGATATTGGTGATGTCACTTTGAATTTTGTATGTAAATAGCTCTCATCCCCATCCCCTTCAACATCACCAATTTCATTCTGCCTGGATGGGGTGGACCTAAATGTGCCTCTCAGTTCATATCAGCCAATCATATTTGTGATATCTGAATGCAGCATTTGAGTAGCCAATGAGCCTTCTAGAGGTTTAAAAAACACCCTGGTGGTCACTTCTGATCCCTGCAGTCAGTAAAGCTTTGAGAGTTTCCACTGCTTTTTATTGTTCCAGATTATGCAAACTGGTGACTGCTCACATAATCAAGCATGAGCTTATGCTCTTGGGCGTTGCACAAGGTGAATAATAATTCTGTTTTTTCCCCTTTTGAAAATCCATAAAACATTATGCATCATCTGCAAGATTATACAGCTTGTTTGTATTGGTATCATATGTTGATGTCTACATATATGTATGTACCTGCATGCTGCCAAGGACTGAAATAGAATGGAATCTTTAGTAAAATAGTAACCCACTGCATATTACATCACCCAGACAGTGTACACAGTGTGTAAATTATTGCTCTGTACTGTACAAGAGTCTAGTTTTATTCCTTGCCAAGTGAAACTGTGTTCAACAGGCACTATCATGATTACATCAATCTTTTATGAGTTATAAAACTGGAATCAAAGAGAGTAGTCCAATTATTTGTCTTCTTTAACAACATGCCTTGAGTGCATGTTGCGCTTAATCCAGAGACCTTTTGCAAAGCACATGTACTCACTTTGCAGTCCATTACTTTGTTTAACACACCTTAGTATTTGATGGTAAACCTAAAATGTCATGTTATCTAAGACAAAAGAATGTACATGTAAGTGATGGAGCCATTGCTTTAAGGTATGAAAGGAAATTTCCACTGCAAACAAATTCACAACATCTCTAGATGTCTGTTAATGAGTCATACTTCTCTGTATGTTCATTTTTCCAATATAGACTTTGACATTGTTATTATCCACACTGGTAAGAGTTGATAGCAAGAGTTCACTATGAGCTTTCGAAAGTCAGGATGATAAGGTTTCGGCCTATACAGTTACCAGGTGCTAGGCAACTCAATACACAAGTACACACATTCACCCTGCAGCGATGATGACACTCAAACTTCAATGACACACTGAACACAAACATTTAGCAAGAACAGGATGTACATTTGTGCTTCTGTTAATGTCCTTGCTATCAAACTAATCAGGAGAAGTAACAGGCCTGGTCATGCCATTTTACTGTGAGCTGTCATGACAGTAGATACTTAATATTACACGAGACTCATCAGGATATTTGTAGCAATTATCCTGCAATAAATATTACCACAACAACATGTTTTACAAATAACCAGGGCCAGAATAACTTGAATAAAAGACCCAGAAACAGTATAGAGGATTCCTTTCTCCGTCTTCTTTCCTATTCCTCTGTCTGTGCTGCAGCGTTTACTGGGATTGTCTGGCTTCAAAGGATTCCCACAGTTTCCCAAGCTGGTTAAATAACTAGGTGAAAGGTTAAAGCGATGTCTGTCTTTTCTCTGACTGTGTTCATGATCATAGATTTAACATGCAGCTCTTGCTGAACCTGTCCTTGCTGTGGCAGACGCAGCTATTCAAGTCATGTGGAGGCCAATTAAACCTGCAGTCGTAAAAACAGTTCTTTTGTTTGCAGGTGAAGACAAGTTGACAAATCAGAGGCTTCACTTGTTGCCTGTCAATCTAAAAAGAATCCGACAGAACAGGAGAGAAATGTTTGTAATGGGACAATGTTGCTTTCCTGTGTTTGAAACAAGACAGGAAAACATGAGTGCTTCAGGAAGACACAGTCTAGCCATGTAATTATTCTGGATCTTCACATGAGCTCTTCAGATCCAGGATCTGTCGTGTCACTGATATAAAACAAGTTTCTTGGCCTGCTCTCTTTCACATATGCAGTATTGCCAAAATTAGGAACGTTCTGTCTCAGTGAAAAGTACAAAAACTCCTCCATTCATTTGTCACTTCGAGACTGGATAATCCTTACTATCGAGCTGTTCCGAGAAGCTCCTGGCAAATCCAAACTGATGCTGCAAAAATTCTGATGGAACCAGAAAGATTATTTTTCTTCAAATCTAGATTTTCTTGTCTGACTTGCTGTATTTTAGATTATTCTCAAAACTTCTTAAAAGCTCTTAATTAACAAGCTCCATCATATCTTGGAGATCTCATAGTTCCATATTTGCCAGAGAAGGCTTTGCTCTCAGACTGCAGATGTACCTGCAGTTTCCATTTTCCAAAAGCAGAATGAGAGGCAGAGCCTATAGTTATCTGCACCCTCTCTTGTATAACCAGCTCCAAGTATAGGTTCAGTAGGCAGACACCCTTCCTACTTTTAAGATTAGGCTTAAAACATTCCCTTTTTGATAAAGTCTATAGTTAGGGCTGGCTTGGGTGACCCTGGGCCATCCCTGAGGTGATAACACAAAAGATCTCTAGGCTATTGCAGGACTTCCTCTAACCCCCCAACTGGTTGAGGCAGATGGCCGCCTTTCCTGAATCTGGTTCTGCTGGAGGTCTCTTCCTGTTTTGTCTCCTCTGTTGCCCGTCGCCATGTGGATGCTCAGATCAACAAATTAAATCAAAGGGAAGATGTTCTTCATTCAGCCAACTGTTCTTTTTGAAGAATGGATTAGCATAATATGAATACACTTAGAATTCAATGAATTAAACTGAATTCAATTCTAAAGGATTTAACTGGACTGTTTCCAAGTGGGTTTTACTGAACTGCCTCAAGATTGTTTTTATTGCAATATGGTAGCCTATTATATAGATAAAGTGAAATGAAGCTTAATTTAATGAAAAAGAATAGAAATACAGATTATATTTTCTTCAAATATAGTTAATGTAATCTAAATTCCCAAAAGATAATGGTTGGAATTCTGTTCAGTCACTATAATTTTAATTAACGTCCAGCATTTAAATGTCCCAACTCCTCTAGGGGCTGTATTTTTGTGCATCCTTCTTCTCTCAGGCCTCTCTTCTCATGAATTGCTGGCTGTTGAGTGATGATAAGACAGCAGCCCCCGAAGATACGAGGTGCATCTTGTGTTAGAGCCACCTCACGCTACCAGTAAAACAGCGATGCATACCTTAAAAGGACTGGACTGTATTTGAGGAAACAGATTTTAAGGGAACTTCTCCTTGTTTTCCCTTTTTTGTAACAAGCTGGTTGAAAGGATGAATATTTCCATTATGGTCTTTATACTTCTTTGCCAATGCAGACATGCAGTGTCAAATAAGAAGAAAACAAAACAAACAACAACAACAAAAGAAAAAAACTTAAAAAATTACACTTTTATATTTTTTTTTCATATTCAAATCTACATACAGAAATATTTGAAACCCAAACCAAGGTCAGAGCCAGTTCCTTGGATACAGTCCTCTATACCATTTGGACATCTGAGGCCTGAGATAAGGAATTCCCATCTCATATTGCATGCAGCTTGTCTGTGCATGTAACGCAGTTCCCAGATAACTCCCACCATCACGTAACACTCCTCTAGTATTCCTTATTACTCAGCAAAGACTGGGTGATGGCTGTCTGTCACCAAACCCACACAACAACAGTTCAGCTAATATCAGTCTGTGTCACTCTCCTCTCCCTCGGCAGGCCCATGTGTCTGGTAGTACAGACACCCTTTGCCTTCCTCTCTTCAGCTCTCCTAAAACCTTCATGCCATGTGTGCATCCCATGGGGTCTGTCCCTACAAGGCCAAAGCAAACAGGGTCTAGAAGCAGTGTCCTTGGCAAGGGTGCATGCACTGATAAACACAGCTCAAGTGAGGACAGACTGTGCTCTCCAGTGAGGACGACAGACCCTCATTCGTGCTCCCCTGGAGGATATTAAGTGAACTTAACGAGAGGAGCTATTTTAAATTCCCTGAGGATTAGGGTACCTTGGGTGAGTAGAAATTAGTGTCAGGCATAATGTATTAAAGTTCTCTGTCTTTCATCCCCATCAATTTTGTTATTGTTTTCTTCTTAGGGTGGGAGGAGGAGGCCCTCGCTCAGACAGATGTGTCCACTGCCTGGAAGCAAAACATGACCTGCAGGCTAAAAATAGCCCCAAGAAAGAATTTAATCAAAACAAATAAATCTGAGCCACTTATGCAAACTTTTCTTTTCCATTCATCCAAACAACAGTTCAGAGTTAAAAATCTTGGATTTTTTTTATATTAAAAAAAAAGTACTACATAATGCACTTGGAAAAAAAGACAACAAATGAGACTGGGACAGAATGTGGAAACCAGGTAAAAATTGTGATCTGATATTACATAACCTGGGCTTAAGTCGGAACAAAAATAACTCACCAAACCTCATCTCCTTTAAAG
This sequence comes from Atherinomorus stipes, assembly GCA_023101725.1. Classification (NCBI taxonomy): domain Eukaryota; kingdom Metazoa; phylum Chordata; class Actinopteri; order Atheriniformes; family Atherinidae; genus Atherinomorus; species Atherinomorus stipes. The sequence goes on from JALJCO010008621.1 coordinate 2,695,452, forward strand.
AAACTCCTGTCAAATGATATTGCTATATATTAATATTCTCTCATAAACGAACAGGAAGGGGATGTAGCTCAGTGGTAGAGCGCATGCTTTGCATGTATGAGGCCCCGGGTTCAATCCCCGGCATCTCCACATTTTTTTTTTTTTCTCGTCTAAAAGTTTGTTATGGAATCTAGCAGAATTTGCCATTACAGTTTAGTTCTTCTCATAGACCGTAAATATAGAGATTATTCTGTTTTTATAACGGCCGCTGTCAACGCCAGTGTCTTTATTTTGTTCCATTAGAGTTCCCAGACGGGCTATTCTACGGCTCTCTTTCAGTTGTCCGTTTTATTATGTTTGACTGTCAGCAAGGTTACACAAAATTTACCGAGGCAAATAAATATAATCATGTGAAGGATGCCCCCCCCCCCCCCCAGTAATTCCGCAGTAATTTACAGTTTTAACTTTTTGGACCAGACCCTTGTCCTTTGCGCTGCCCTTTGTGGTCTCGCTGCAGAATGACTTCCGCATTCGTCAGCACCTAACAGGATTCCCTTTCTCTCTTCAACACTACGGCCAAATTTTCCATCCATAAATGCTAAGTAATCAAGACCAAATATTCAAGCTTTACATTTGTATTCTGTCTTCTTCTAATAATAGAAAATTAATAAAAACCGTGTCTCCACGCTGCAAATTTAATACACTTTTATCATTTGCACGTTTGTTGATGTCTGTGCAGTGATTATTTTCCTATCTGTAAAACCCCTGGCGATTATGACAAGTTAAGGACTTGTTCTTAATACCCTGTTATGTGAATATTATTTGATTGTTCTTTTATGATATAAGAGAGATTATGGTAAGCATAAAAAAAGTCTCAACAATTATCTATGTCAGATTTGTTAAAAAATTGAATAAGTAGTTACTTGTGTGTGTTTTCTTCTTATGCAAAACAAATAAAGTAGTTTGCAAAATGTGGAAGGGCTTTCTCAATTATCAAACAAGCGGAGAACCTGCAGCATTACTACTGTATATCAGCAGACACATCTAGTTTTAAGGGGCTGGAGCAGTTTTGCCATGAAGAATCATTAAAAATCACCAGATGTGCCAACCTGATAGAGACATAACCCAAAGACACTTGTAGCTGAAATAGCTGCAAAATGTGACTACAAAGTACTGACTATCATTTTTATTTCTTGTTTTAAAAAATTATTGTCAAGCATGCAAGCATCATTTTTTTCATTCTTTTGTTTGTCTAGATTTTCTTTTTAGGTTTTTTTTAAGACGGGAAAATCTTTAATACAATACTTAAAGATTTCAAAGTGAGGTACATTATCTGCATGAAAAATGGAGCTGTGGTGGTCAAATAGTGGAAGTCATTGAACTGAGGGCCAAAAATTGATGCTATCCAGTATAACACAACTGAACTGAACAAATTGAGAGCAAAAAACAGTAGTTAAAAATTAAATAATAGGCTATAAGATAGCCTATTATTTGTCACATACACGATTATACACAGTAAAATGTGCAGTCCAACCTATTAAATAATCCTCTGAAAAGCATTTAGTGTTTTCTCTTCTTTGGATATGGCTTAATATTAAACATTCATTATGTGTGTCAGATACTGAAGTATGACACTTTAAATCTTTTTTGTTGTAGTTGTGATCCTAGCACACTGCTGATGACCCGAAAAACCTTGAAAGACATTTGAATAAAATGTTTACTGTTTGCTATCAAAGGAGAGAATGAGAAGCCTGATGGAAAAACTGGAGCAAACAGCAGTTTTGGAATTAGTCAAAAATGTCACGAAGACCAGCAAGCATGTGCACACACACACACAGCAGTTCACTTTTAGCCGAACTTGACTTTTAGCTTAACCATAAAGTCACATTTTGGCCTTAACCTTAACCAGGACCACAGAAATTACACTATGCATCAAAAGGAGCAGGTTAAAGGCAACTTGTCTGACAAGATCAGCTATAGTTTTCAGAAAATAGCCTAAAGAAGTAACAAAATGAATACACACACCAACCCAAAATCAAAACAGCCAAATAAAGGCTAACACCAGAAAGAATAAGGCTGATGTGGATTAATGTCATCTGCTTTTGGAAACTAAATTTAGGACAATTTTCCAGCACGACAGGCTGTTATTGCTATTTGTTGCTGCTTAAAACAACAATAACAATAAAAAAAACAACCAAAAAGTAAAACAAGCAAACAACAACCAAAAAGATGAACATAAAAAGCTATTTCCTGCGTGTGAAAATGCCCTTTCATAGCATCATTTTTTTTTATGACTGTCATAAAAAAAGATTATTCATCATTAGCCACTGTGCAGAATGCAAGTGTGCATGTCCATGCAAAATGTGTCCTAATATTTGCTTTCAGGGACAAGAAGACTTTAAACTTCGCTATGATGCTTAATGAGTATCAGGGAACAATCAAACTTTTGGAAAGAAATCCTTTTCATGTTCTGGCAGGTTGTCCAGCACTGAAAGAGCTGGAAAGTTTAAATGTCAGAGATCACAGCTGTCACAGTTAAAAATTTGGCTAAATTTATTCAGTTTTCCAAGAAAGCCTTGGAAGCGGAAGTACAAACACATATGATTTCCCAGAATTAAACAAAAAAAAGTAAAAATAAGGGGGAAGAATAGACAAACAAACAAATAAATGAGCAGGTGTGCTGTAATCTTCCTGATATCCCCCAAAATCAGTGTTAAGTCTTTCATTTTTCCAAGCTGGCAAAAATGTTTGTACATCTTCCGTGTGTAATTGTTGCTCTTTCCATATTTTTTTCTAAACTGTCCTGCCCAGTTTAATTTGTATTTCCTTGTTTTCATTTATGTGATTTTTTATGTGTGTGGGTTGTTTAAATGAGATTATTTTGACTTTATTTTGCACATAGTTTATCATTATTAATGGCAAAAGGCAGAATCACAAAGCATAAAGAAAGTCATTGTGTAAACAACTTATCATTGCATATCATGATAAAGCCTTTAGATAATGTGATGTGAATGATCATCAGAGGTTCCTCAGTAACTTTCGAGATGTATTTATTCATTTATTCATTATTTTTTGTTTACTTATTTATGTATTGTAAATGTATCAAACTTTATGTAAACTGACCTGTTAACTGTGATATTGACATCATGAACCAGGGAACCATTACTGGTCTTTGGTCGCCCCCTTCTGGTTAATCCAAGTATATTCAGCAGATCGGTTCATAGTGTGAACAGTAGGTGGCGCCATTTCACAGTTTCTTCCACTCAGTTGAGTCGGTGAAACGAACGTGAGGTCTGCTGAGACCAGCAGATTGTTGAGGACAGGTTTGGAAATTAATCAACAGAATGTTGGTTTGCCAAATTTAGATTCTTTGGTGGCCAATTGGTAGAAAAATAACAGGAATCTAAAGATACATAGACTATAAGATAATGAATATTTACTGCCATTTATTTAACTGAATAAAATGTTGAGGTTTCTTAATCTGACACTTTATTTACTGGTATTTTCCTATTTTTCTCTCATTAGCCATTATTTTTGGTAGTTCTGTTACAGTCTTTTGAAATATTAACTAAATGTAAAACAATACTACAATAAAAATGGCAAAATAAAATAAAATTAACTGAATCAAATAAATTATCTTTTATTTATTACTATTACAATTTTTTGCCAGTAAAGTAAAAAAAAAAAATCCTTAGTGTAAATTCAAGTTTCATAGACGGGATGCAAAAAAAATCTTCCTTGTTTTCTCTGTTTTCCATGTAACAGACACAACTTCAAAACACAACAGGCACAGAAACACTTTGTGTGCTTGATATAATCTGTTGCCAATATTTAAACCATTTTTAAAAGAATTGTTAAGATCAAGTAATATTTGCTTTTGGCACCTTTTTCCAACAATTGTACTTTGAGTGTTTAACATACTGCACAATATAAAAGCAAGGAGAACTGTTCAAAGAAAACACACAAATAGCTTTTTAACAAAGCAATTAACAGTATTTTGGTTCACAATAGACTTTTAAAAAATATCAACCATAATTTTGTGGTAGAAAATGAAGCGCTGACCATTAGACGACCTATAATGGTACCACATAAGCTTGTCTGTGGTTGGACTGTGATGTCTGCCTGCTGTCGAGATAAGGTTGGAGCAGACACACAAACACACACTTGCACACATCTCAAACTCCAACTCTGTTTACATGTGTAGCAAGTCATGTGTGCAGTGTATCTGTGATGTAAGAATTAATTGATGAAGCTGGAAGGCTAGAAAGCAAAAAGGATCACAAACAAAGTCTTTCTCACATTTCCAAACCGGACTGTGAGCAAATGCTGAATTTCATCGCCTGACATAAAAATAGAAAATGTTTCCATCTGTGCTAATGAGTGTTTGTTCAGTACTCAGTTGGTTATATTACCAAATGTTTGTTTAGGCCATTCTGCAACATTACAACTGAGGACATGTTTAATAATGAATGCTATTACTTACTGATAGATCTGTACAAACCACACATACGCTTGGTCAGTAGCTCTACTCACACATCCTCCTACTCCTTAACAGTAAAGGAAATGAAATGTGAACTAACATTTACTGCTGTTTCGGCCTCTAAAATGTGAATAAACAATAATAATAAAATAATAATAAAAAAAGGATAGTTACAAAATTGTCATTGACACTCAGTTTCTAGTCATAAGGGGATTAAATGGTCTTTGTACAGGAAAACAACATGAGTACACAACAATTAAGAATTGTTTTTATGGAATTACTGGTTTGCTTATAACAAAGCCAGTCTCTAACTTTAAATATAATTAAATTACTTAGAAATTGCATTGAGAAATTAAACACACATAACATGAAAGACTAAAATTAAGACAAAAAAGCCTCTGTAGTTGTCTATTTTAAAAAATTTGTTAAATTTTTCTTCCTTTTTTTCATTGTCAATTTGTAAATTTGTAACATGGCCCTTACTGGCATCTACCACCTGCCTGCAAGCAGAACAGATTTACAGTGACTAACTTAGCATGCATGTAAGCTGAGGTACATGGAGAAAACCTACACATTTACACAGAGAGAACATGAAAACTCCACACAGACAGGCCCAGTTAAAATCTCTCCCCTTAGCTGAGGCTCAAACCAAGAACCTGCTCGCTGAGTGTGAGGCACCAGTGCTACCATCACACCACCGTGCAAACAAAGTTGCTTTGTGTAAATTAAAACACCTCAATACAGAGATATCAAACACTAAGTTTGGGGGAAAAAAAAAAAAATTATATAAACAAATCTCTCACCAATAGGCATTAAAAACTGTAAGTTACTAAAGTTGTCCCTCGATGGACAGCTGGGTCATTTTGGTTCAGTATCATAATTCACATGTTTTATGAATAAAGTTGTCTTCAAGAGCTGCTAAATAAATATGGTCAAACCACAATATCTACTAGTAAAATAAAAAACAGAGCAAAGACACAGAATAGAAATGAATGAGAATACTCGAACAGATCACCGTAAATAGAAATAAAAACAGTTAAAAATGTGAAAAATGTAATTATTTTAACTGATCCACTGTAAATTTGTATTTATTTTACCGGCATGAGTTGTAACTACTGGGTCACCTTGTCTGCTCTCGTGTGCTTTGTGTCTGCTTTGATCAGGCTGTCCAGATTCATCCCGTCCTGGTATGCTGTCATCTGTGATGTAAAAGGATTTCATGTTATTGCATTTTAACTTGTTCTCTCTAGTTTATTAAGTTTCATGCCAGTGACTTTGCATTTGGGATTTTTTACTTTACTTGATGCAAAAAACTGCACTCTACATTTATTTCAGCATTGCAAGAAAAAAAAAGTAATTTACTGTCATGAATGTGATATTGGGGGGAAAACAACAACAACAACAACACATTGTTTTGTCTTTTTGAGCCCCAGAGCATGCTTGAACACACCAAACATGTGTGTTTGTGAAAATGGAGGGGCTTGAACAGACAATATGCACAAACTACAGAGCATGTAGGAGTGTTTGTCCATGACCGTCTCAGCATTCCTCTGGGATAATCTTATCTTCCTCCTGGTGGACCAGTGGACCTCTGAACTGTAATTCAACACTCAGTCTGCATGTACAAACAAGTAAACATTAATGCAGTGGTGAAAATGCTAAAAACGACTGATTGACATCACAAAAAACCCCAAATTCTTTTTTTAAACTCACCTATTAGTTTAGTTGGATACACTATAACAGTAAGATAATGGACCATAGAGGGGGTAAAAGATAAAATATAGATGCCAAGTTTGCACACTTTAGAGAGAGTAGATCTGAAAGACCCAGCTAATCCCTAACTTCTCCTCTTTTTTTCAGATCAGCACTTTAGGAGATCTGCTATAACCTCTGAATCATCACAAATACAAAGAGGACTTGATTGCTTGTTGGTGCCGCTGTGCTTCAGAATTGGGCTGAAAACAACCTGCATGAACACCACATGTAAATGCACCCAAGTGGCCATTACCTGGCATGTGAAAAGAGTGAATAATAACAATGCACCTGACTGATCAAAGGCTATCAGGGGCTTTTTAACATGTAAAACATGGCCTTTAGCTGCACATGAGTTAAGACACGTGGATCGTCAATAATAAATTTGAGAGGTTGCTGCTTCTGTTCAAATAAATTACCAGAGAATTGAAAACCATCAACTCAGACATGATGTCACATATGTTATGGTTGGGAAATTTAGACTCAAAATAACAAATCATATTCAAGACTAAACGTTTATAGACAGGGATTTCCCCTGAAGTTGTCTTTAGATTTTTATCAAATGAATAGATTTGTCATTATTTTAATCCTCCAGCCTCCAGTTTTAAACAGACAAGAAGCGGAGGATTGTCATACCAGTTCCTTCCACGTCAAATCCTGTCAGAATAAACCCAGTCAAGGAAATTTCTCTGATTTTGTGCAGCTACCTCTGGAGCTAGTAAAAGTTGGAAATGACTTCCTTCATATGCATCTCTAATTTTGCATGAATGTCAACATTCCCAATCTTTTTTTTTTTGTTCCAAACATCTACAGTTCCTGGATTAAAAAAAAAAAAAAAAAAAACTTCAGTAATTTCACAACATGAAATAAATAAAAAGAGAAAGAAATCTGGACACTAAATACACCCATGGCTTCAGAAAAGAGAGAAATAGACTTACAGTCACCAGCAAGCTCAAAATGCTCTAAAGTTGTTTGCAATGTGCTGTGGTCACAATTTGGCTCCTGTTTAGTGGTTTAGTGTTAGTGGTTCCTTTGACATGACCTAATCATAAAGAGAACCGTGTACTACAGTATATGGGTGAAGTCTGGTTAAATGAAAACCCTTTATGACAGCTCAGATCAATGATTCAACCAATTTAGATACAGAATTTAAATACACATAAATCCCCCAAACAAACTGATTACGCTTGATTGCCCAAACTAAATAAATCAAAACAGGACACAATTTAGAGATTAAGACCCAAGTGAAGAGTTAACAGTGCAGGGTTAGGAATCCTGCAGGTTTTACGAGGTATTTACATCATTTGGATACAGTCTGAAGTGTAAAAGTGTCTCAGGATTTCCTGAAGAGGTGGGAAACTGGGACTGAGCTCAGCATGACTGGGATAGATGGAGAAAGAAGATGGAGGATTAAATCAGATGCTCATCTCAACGCATTACAGGTGAAAATGAGGAGTTGGAAACAAATAACCAGACAGGTAGACATTTTGACTAATTTTCAGAAAACTGATGGTGTTTTATGTTATTTATGGTTTCTGAGTCAGTGAATCTTGGAAACAAAATCTGATGCAGAAGCGAACCCCAGAGGACTCCCAGTCACTGAAGCTGAAAATCACTGCAGGTGCATTTCATCCGATTTCCTTTCAAACCTCAGCAGCAGTTTTCAGATGATTTGACAGCTGTGTCGCCTGGAAAGATCAAAGTATGAATGAAGCAGCTACGACTTGCGTCATGATGTGCTCAAATCCTGAAAAATGTGTTTTTAATGCTGTGCTTGCATTGTACCCTGAAAAATATTTCAGACTGCAATATCACTCCAGTAACAAAATTCAGGAGAATGGTACCATCGGCTACTCTGCTGATCTCTTCATCAACAAGCTGGAGGAAGTCAGTGAGAAAAAAGATGGCTGTAAATGAAGACGAGGCTCCCATGGAGTGTAGTGGCCTGACCAGCACTGGACACAAGGAGGCTTCAGTGGAAGTTTCCATTCGCCTATGGCCGTTGATGCTGCATCAACTCTTTCAGTGAGGTCTGGAGGTCAGGAACATCCCGTTTGTATTGGAAAGTATTTTTCTTCTTTACCTGAAGCAAATCTATTCATTTTCCCTCAATGAATGTTAGCTCTTTTATATATAAATCTGTAAAAGGTCGTTGGGCTGGAGCAGTGGTAGGCAAGTTCAGTCGTCAAGAGCTGCAGACCTGCAAGTTTGAGATGTTTCCCTGTTTCAATGCCTAATTTAAATCAATGAGTCACTGAGCAGAACTTGATACACTGTTAGATCCATTTAATTCATACCAGGTGTGTTAGAGCAGGAAAACATCTAAAACCTTTTTTACTCCCTAAAATCCACAGAAAGGTTAAAATGAAGACTGAATGACCAAAGATTCATACATCATTCTGATTTGTTTGTCAATACCAGTTTGTGTTTACCAGTTACACAGCATCCCTAAGTGGCAGTATTTTGGGGCATTTTGAGGCCCGTTCAGTGGACAATGTGGGCAACAATGCCTGGTTACCAGAGGCCACAGAGAACATTTGTTCCCTGCAGAAAATCCTTCATGTCTTGATGTCCTTCCTCAGTGTGTCATGGGGTTACTCCAACCTGTTGTAACACAAATTGTCTGCCCTACAGAGAAACTGCTCTCCCCTAAAGAGCAAATTCAACAGTATGTAATCAGGTGTTTTCACCCTTACAGACCATGTTGAGACCTAGAGGGGTAAGGTGGACGTTTCGTGTTGTCATTATTTCTACAGTTTGTGTGGTAATATGAAGAGAAAGAAACACACGCGGATAGCATAGCACCTTCTCTCATGCCAAAATTGGTTTAAACTTAAAGTCAGAATCATCTTCAGCAGCAGAGGCAGTTAGATTACTTTCACGTGTGTCTTTGCTATTTGCTTTTTGTTTTTACTGCTGTCTTGCCCTCGTGACCCTCAGTCTACGTGGCGTCAGCGCCAACAAGCCCTCTAACGATGTGTGAACTTTTGGGCATGCCGTGACAATGGCGCCAGACAGGTGCATATCACCCACCAGCATTCACACTGATGAGCATCTGACTAAATGCGAAACAGGACCACTGCAGACTGAGACATCCCTGTCTGGTGGCTGGCACCTGATTTTCGCCAACAGGGTCTGTGCACCGTCATAATCAATTTAGCAGGTAAAAAACAAAAAAGTATACAGTTTTTTCTGGTGCAAGGCTAAACATTGTGCTTGCGGAATAGTAGGCTAACTAATTTGCCGATTAAGTTATTTAAAAATCAGTATTCAAAATAACGGTTGATTTTGGATGGCGCAACAAAGTTTCACGTTTTTAACGATCAGACTAAAGGACATGACATTATGTCACGCTCATTTCCTCTCGGGGGAGCAACATTTCATGAAGCCTAAAGGCTTTTACATCACCATTGTTCCTGTCGGCTCATCTAATTTGCCCATATTTCAAGCTGCGAGCAAGGTGGAGAACAGTGCCACTTTTATTCAGACTGACTTCTTCCCCGCAGAGAGGAGAGATGCGATCAGGATAAAATGAGAATTTTGTTCTCAAGGGGCAGAACAAGTCATTTGTCTCCTCACAAAAACTTGGATACTCACATCAGGGTGTACTATTAAAGCCTGACCAGAAGACTCACGATCAGGCATAAATTATTAGCCTACTCAGTCCGAGAAAAATGCTCTTGAAACAACAGAATGCTGTTTGTGAGATATTTATCTGACTAAATTAATGCTTGTTCAAATCTCTGCTTTTGATGTACTCTGCCATTTACAATTATTATTTAAAGTGACTGGATTACGGTCACACATCACCTATCGGAACTCATTCGCAGCATGAGCCGACTCCCCGGGCCCGACTTACAGAGGAACTTTTGTAAATGGTGTCACAGTTTAATGAAGTTAAGCCCATGCAATTAAACTGTTGAGGGTATTTTTGGTGTGGATGTTACATATTTATTGTGGCTGCTACATTATTTATTTAAACCCACTTCATGCAAAACTTAAAAAAATACGGTGAAATGAGTGGAGTTGGGTTTTGGTGTTTGAATTCAAGAGTAAGCTGTGGTTGTAGAAAAGAGCCAGATAAGAGCCGTGAAATGCGCAATTAGATCTGCGCTTTGCAGCAGCTTTTGGCACATTTGGCACCTGTGGTGAGAGGAGATGGTGGCGCCTTGAAGCGCGGGGTGTGTCTTCAGGCGGAGATCTGCCCACCCACCCCGCTGCTTCTCCCCGCTATATGAGGAGACAACTTTAACAAGATCATTCAATAACGTAGGCTGTTTTCCTGCGTTTTTTTTTATGTGTCTCGCGCTCATCCGACGAGAGCCTGCAGTTGTCTCAGACGCTTTTGGATCAGAGTGCACTCGGTCTTGGAAATAAGTTGTTTCTTTTGTTTAGCTGGAGAAACTTGAACTCATCATGCCGAGATCATTTCTTGTCAAGAAGTATTATTCCAACAAGAAACCTCATTACAGGGAGAATCAGCTGGAGAGCCAAACTGGTAAGCTTGTATTTTCATTCAGATTCTGATATATCGGTGATTTCATTTTATGTGCAGAATGATAGGCAAGATTGCTTTATCAAATTACCTGAAGACACGGCCCAGATCCATGTGACAGACACTTTCCTTTTAAGTTGCTTCCAGGCATATAAAATGTGTGTTTAGTCGTCTGGAAAATGTGTTGATGAGAAAGTTTGATGGCCAGGCTTGTGATTCAATACAGGCTGTAACGTGATACCAAGAATGAAAACAAGTTTACTTCTTTATTAGATTATCTGCTCATTTGATTGAAAAGCCACCTGACTTCATTTCCTCTGTATTGCCAGCTTTTGTCCCTGAGAGCTTTCCACGGGCTGAACTTCCAACACAGAACAACAGCTCTGCGCTGTCCTGCCATCCCACCGCCCCATTCCTCACCAGCATTGACACTCTGCCTGCACCGCTGTCCCCTGTAACACCAGTGTTACTGCCTCCTTCACCACTGGGCCCCCTGGACCTCAGCAGCTCTCCCTCAAGCAGCAGTGGTGAGGAAGAGGAGGATGGAGGGCGTACCTCAGATCCCCCCAGCCCGGATGTAATCCAGCACATCTACCACTGTCTGCACTGCAGTAAGCGTTTCACAAACCTCTCAGCTCTGTCCCACCATCAGCTGTCCCACCACCAGCTTTCCCCTCATGCCCCAGCGCAGCAGACACCGTCCCTGCCCACAGAGGTCTCTGCACGCCCAGCCTTCCACTGTAAACACTGCACCAAGGAGTACACCAGCTTAGGAGCCCTGAAGATGCACATTCGTTCACACACTTTGCCATGTGTGTGCCCCACCTGCGGCAAGGCTTTCTCCAGGCCGTGGCTCCTCAGAGGGCACATTCGCACACACACAGGTAAATCTTAACAGTCTTATGTCAGACTATTGATTTCCACACTGTTGGCTCGTTAATGTAACAGCTGGTTGCACCTTGTGCTCATTGATATTCACTGATGTGAGAGCAAATGTTATTGCTTAGCAGGGCACAATCTAATCTCAGCCTCACAGTTGGTCTGCATGAAAAAAGACAGCCTGCAAGTTCGGGTGTTCCTGCTCTTTTGTTGCTTATCTGTAGATCATTTGAAAAACAATGACCAGAAGAAAAACCTTTTGGCCTCTTTATATGTTAAGTGGTTTGCTGGTGTTGACTTTTTTTTTTCTTCTTCTCAACAAGGTGAACGGCCCTTTGCTTGTCAGCACTGTAACCGGGCCTTTGCTGATCGCTCTAACCTGCGAGCCCACCTGCAGACCCACTCTGAGGTGAAGAAGTACCAGTGTGGCTCATGCTCACGGACCTTCAGTCGCATGTCCCTGCTTCACAAACACGTTGCCTCGGGATGCTGTCCTGCCTCATAGACTCACATTCCCTGGACTCCTGCTTGTGATCCAGTTGAAGCTGCTTGTTCGTTCTACTCCTTCTGATAAGAGCCGACACACACAGGACTTTTGGGAGATGATGACACCAAATTCACAGAATGCAGCTCTCTTTTTTTTCTGAAGTAACCTTTTTAAGTGCCTTAACTTCATAATTCAGTTTGTTGAAATTATGGTCACATTGGTATTTTCAGCTTCTTCCTGTAAACTGTGTGTGTGTGTGTGATTTGATGGCAGCTGGACATGCAGCTAATTCCCAGGAAACTCCCATTGGTGCCGGCCGGTCCGGGACTTTGGCCACTTTGCAGCTGCTTGGGTGTGTTTGTGTGTATGCGAGGATGTCATTCCTCACTATACTATACATACATGATGTGTGGGTGTTGAGACAGCTGTCTGTGCATGGTGCACCGTGGAGGCAGGGCGCTGAGAGACGTGTTAGCTGCGACCTCGACGACAGGTGACACACACACACACCCCCTCTAGTTGCCCCTCCTCACGCCACAGACACCCGTGTGTTCTAGGACATGAAGCATCCACTTGAGCTTGACCAAAGAACACACATTGCCTTCACTGATGTTGGTCTTTTAAGAGTCTAAATTGCATTTAGACATGTTTTTGTAAAAGATTGCATCTACTGTTTTTATGAAACATTTTGTTGAACGTGCTTTCCAAATGATGAACTGTATTTTTTTCTCCTGCCATTTGTAAATAAAAGCATTGTTAAAAAAAAATAAGAAGCTTGTTTTCATGTCCTTTCAATGTTGTTGTCTTTCAACAGGCATTGTATTGATGTACAAAGTTCATTAGGACAGGCATGACAGTTTTTGAATGGGAAGATAGAGCTTTGCACTGTTGTATGGGTTGATGTGTGTTAGGGGGAGTGGAATAGGTTTGTATGATGTTGAGTGATAAGGGGAACACCTGCACACACCTGCCAGGGTGTCAGGACACATGGATAATACATGCCACAGAGGAGAGAGAGAGGGAGGGAGGAAACAGGATGGGTGCAGGTGGTGGGAACTGAGGCAGGAAACCAGAAAGAGGAGGAAGATGCTGAGCAAGAAAAAGACCAAATGGGGCAGTTTTTGTGGAGGAAAGTGAGTGTGAAATTAGCTGAGTGTGGGAATCCCACTGACCCACTTCCTGCTGTAGGAGTGGCCCCAGATGGAAGCAGGAAACCAGGCTCAAAACCAACAAATAAGACAGAACACAGATCCACTCAGCCGGTGCAGCCATCTGTCCTGTCGTGGTGAAACTCCACTTGCCTCGTATGAACTCCTGAAGGAAGTTTGTGAGTTTACAACTGAGGCTGAACATCCAGGGAGCACATATGGTAGCAATGTGTCCAATTCCCACTGCCCCCCTGACCCACACTTACACACTGACGCCAGCATGTCTTGGTGAGGTAACATAGTGTTTCCTCCAATAGCTCTCAGTGTTGAGAGGTGTGTGTGTGCACGTGTGTGTGTGAGGGGGGTTTGAGGAGGCACTGAAAAGCTTGAGATCAGATTGCATGACTTAGCTTGCTCAATGTAAACAGCATCCCACTGGGAATGCACACGCAAACACACATCGACTGAATGAAGAAGACTTTGATCGGGGGGATTTTTCATTTGTCTGCTTACTTCTCGAGGCTCTTGTTAAATGAGAGGTGAGAGTCATTTTAGCTGCTGCACACCTACACAGGCAATGAGTCATGAGGCCTGAACTCCCCTCAAACGGCTGTCAGTGACACATTTGGTGGTCACAAAGGTGTGAAACATGCCAAAGAATGTTATGCAGGTACATAATATCCCTTTTTTAAAAATTTTTTTCTTGGGACATTTAAGCTCTGCCTTCACAAGTTTGCCACTTAACAGTGCAAATTCTTACATGTCTTGGCCATTTTGAAATTCAACTCTTGACATGTAGCTGAGGGGACATTTTTCTGGTTTGCAGTGTGTAGGAGGCAGTCTATCACTCTATAGCTGTGAGGCAATGAGATCACTGGACCTGTCACCTTCCCTTTTCAGTTTGTATTGGTATCATATTGGTCCCCTCAAAGTATTTTAATGTTCACAGCGTCACGCATGCGGCCCCTGACTAATTTGACATTCCTGAGCCATTAGTGACAGACATACAATACCAGCATCTAGCAGAGAGGGGGCTGTTCTGTCTGCTGTCTTTGAGGTTTACTTTCGAATTAAAACAATAATTAGATTTCTTTTTCTTTTTGGTTACAGGAAATAATGTTTTCCTGACCTAATTACAAAGACAAGTTGTTTTAACTTTTTCTCAAGTGCCATTCTTCTGGAAAGAATGTCCAAGCACTGTTAATTCAATCCATTAGATACTCAACAAAGATTAAATTATTCTGTCTTTCAGAGTTTCAGGCCTGGAGACTGTAATGAACAATGAAATTTGGTTTTGTGCTTGCAAAAGTTGATGTTTGACATTTTGCAACAGGATTTTCTTTTTTTTCTTTCACCATGGAATCACCATCATCTTGGAAATGAAAAATCTGTTTCTCTATAAACAATCATCCTGTGTTGAGTGAGTCATTCTTTGCGTGTGTTTGGCAAAACAGTTTATAAGTCTGTGCAAAGTCAAGTTTCTGAATTTAAAAGATCTTGTGCATTTCAAACAAAAACACAACATTTTCCAAGTTTTAGGACTAACAAAGTTCCAAGTTGAACCTGCGGTCCTCTCCCTCTTCTGCTCTGATTCAAGTCCATGTATTTGTGTAATGTTTAAGACACAGGAAGCGCCCTGTCAGTATTCTACAAACAGAGCTCGTCCAAACAGGCAGTGATACAAAGCATCTGGGTGCAGCTACAATTGTTTGTGTGCGTACATTTCTGTATGAGGGTATTTGTAGGTTAAGGGTTGCTATCCTTCTGCAGTGATCCAAACTGAGGAGGGGAGAGTGTGTTGCTGAAATCAAAACTGTCAGGGTTTGCAGAGCTGATTCACTGGAGGATCAAATTCAAGCCAGGAGGGTTAAGTCACTGGGTTAAAGTTTCAAACCTTCTTACAAGCTGCAGAGCTCTTACACAATTGCCCAAAGCCTCAGTGCCAACATCCTCCAGTGGAGCTGTCTCAGTGGAATCTCCTCCAGCTTTGTCCTTTCAAAGACAATAAGGAAAAAAAGTTTCAAATTCACTCTAGCCTCAGTTGCCTTCCAGTAAAAAAAGATAGAAAAAATAGAAAGCTTATATGGACAAACCAGTGGACTGAGATTTGCTAGAAAGGGTGAGGGAGGAGGAAAGAAACAGGGGAGAAGAGAGTGGACATTGGAGGAAGAGGTGGGTGGGTGTCTTGGTGGGTGTCTGCTGAAGAATGAGTGTTTCTGTTTGCAGGCCATTAATCAAATCAGTAGGGAGTTGAATTTACTGAGGAATGCCACATGTTGCAATTCAGACTTGATCAATGACATGTGCTGTGAGGGCAGTGAGATATGCTCACTGTAGATGTTTCCTTAGCAGACCATCAATGTGCAAAACACATCTTCCTTATCAAGGCACTGCGTCAAGAAAAAGGAGATACCGTGTGTTAAAACAGCCGCTTGCAACACTGCTGACTGCTCCCTTTAAAAACTCTTTATCATCAGAGCCCTCAGGAATGTACATTACTATGTGGCACATGCACACAAAGTGCTCAGATCTCTGCACAAATAAACCAGTTATACCCAAAGACAGGATATGGCCTCCAGGAGGGGGTACACGCCATTTCCTGCCCACCTCCGCACTCCTGCTGTCCCCTTCAATAGTGTGTGTGTCATTGTGAGTGTGTTATGTGGCTGGTGCTTTCCTCCTAAACACAGAGGCTCTGTCCCACAGGGTCAGAGGCTATGGATGAACCATAAATGGACAGGAGGGTAAACAAATGAGATACTTTGTCGCAGAGGTTTTCAACCTTGTGTCAAACATGTTTTCATTGGATCTGAATTTTTGGGGAACAACAGCAAGGATGTTATATAGCCTACTCTTACTGAGCAAGAGAAATGAGGAGGTCTATTTGACTCTCTTTATTGTAAGTAAATTTCTTTAAAAGAAAGCAAATCTACTGGAGTTTATTAATGTTAATAAGTAGATGAGAGTAAAATGTCCATTATTATCCTGTTAATCTGTAAAAAAAAAAAAAAAACTGATTAAATGTAAATGACAAATTTGGTGGAAAGTTAATGAAAAAAAATCTGGACAAGTGTTGACACTGATGTTGAAAATGAGAATCCTCCCATGTATGATAAATAGGGCCATGCTTGAATGGAAATGCAACCTTGAAAGACAACAGTTGTCGTTGAAGATACAGTAACTGTGAGGACGGGTATGCATAGAGAGATCATGGATTTGTACTCTCACCTTTCTACTAATTCGCAATATCAGCTACACTGACAATAACCTAATCAAGAGATTTGAAGTTATCCTTTAAGCAAAGAGCTGTAAAAGCTCTTATGGAGTCATGTTATCATCCTGGAATTATAAAAAAAAGGAAAACATCCAAGAGAGATTGAGAATAAATAATGGTAATTGGTTCATTGCTGTGAAAGACTTTGTTGGTAAATAGTTGCAAAATTTTTGAAGAATGTCATTTTTCAACATAAAACCACAAAGAAGAGGACAATTGCATTATCAACATTAATCTGGAAAATCTTTAGTCCACTCAAATTAAGCAAAGTTTATTTGTCCATCTTCAACTCCAAGTTAAAGCCCTGCCATGCAGGGTAGATCAACTGTATGAGGAGGTTTCCAAGCCTTCGGCCTTGTTTTCTTGCCTTTCTTCACTGTTGAATAGAGAGGCAGGAGCAGTTAATCCAATGAAAAAGAAAAGAGAAAAGCTACCATGCAAAGCAAATAAAACTTTATCTAGAAAGAAGGTGTTACCTTGGGCTGGTGAGAAAAAGAAAACTAGGTCTAAAATAAAAATAGACAGGAGTTGAAATTCAGCATTTTATGTGTAGTCATACTATTCCCATTTAAATATAGGGTTTAAATGATTTTTAAATCACTGCACGTTATATCATGTTCTATCCTGTTACACGGTGACCTGTTTTGGAGATGGCCTCATCAGATTCACAGGTGCTCTGTGTCAGAGTGACCTCTGTGCTGATCAGCACACATCTCAGATTCTGTTGCTGCAGTGTCCTGCCATCTGTTGCAATGAGAATTTATCCAATTTGAATTGCACAATGCAAATGAAAAGGAAGCCAAGCTGTTTTCCTGCAGTGGATCTTTGAGAAAATGTGGTTTATGCCATGATCAAAGACATTATTTTATCTGCACGAAGCATTAACAGATGTATTTTTGCATTAGTGTTCTTGTCTGGTGTGATGTTAGATGGAGGTTAAAAATTTCTAAGAATAGTTTTAATATAGTATCTCCACTTCCCATTTCATATTTACCCAAGTGCAGATGAACAAATGTTGAAGCAGCAAATGTTTCAGTGGCGTGGCTTCAGCATTCAGAGCAAAGGGATTGTAACTTTAATCAGTTGTAATGCAAAGGTGACTTTACACACTTCATTTCACTGATTATCACACCTCCCCTCACCCAAACAGGATAGAGGTCGCTGAAGTGCTGGGATTGCTCAGAAGGGAATCATAACTTTATCTTAATGTTAATCAGTTAGATGGATGCTCTCTTGCACATGTTTCTGAAAACAATTGTCAAGGGAACCAACATATTTGAGGAGTGAAGAGACCAGGATCTGGTGCAGAGCAGGGAGCGTCGGGGCGGACTGTGTATAAACCGCTCACAAGCAAAGCTGGGCAAAGGCCAGCAAGTTGTGACATGAGGAAAATAAGAGAGTTTGAACTGAAAGTTGAGGATGGAGGAGATATCCAGTCTGTACCAATTAGGTATACAAGACTGGAGCATAATGGTAAATAATTTGAAGAAGGGAGAGGAGATACTGCGTTTTGCTTGTACCACTCGATGAGTGTTAACTTGGCAGCAGCTGAGAAGAGTTTTTCTCCTGAGTTTCATTCATTCCTCTCCTCTCTCACCCAGTGTTTGTGTCATTCTTTCTTTACCACAGGTTTTCAGGTATTTGCCTCCAGGGTGTTGCTGGTACTGCTGAGAGGTGCAAGATGTGCACTTTTTTCCTCTTGTTGGGGCCTGTGTGGGCCCAGGGGGAGCAGCAACCAAAGGACCAGGACAGTCCTATTGTCTGGAAGCATTCCACTCAAGATACGGTAAGAAGCAAGGGAGGACACAGCCTTTGAGCGGGGATCTAGAGTTTGTGTTGTAAGAGCACAGATTGCCCCCCCTCCTCCTCCCCCCACCGGCCTGTCCCATCCTATCCTGTCCCTGGAGGAGCTGCAGGGCAAGCAAATGCACCTGCCTGAAATCCACACCCCGGGGCCAGACGCATATCTCCCCCATCTCCACGGCTTCATAGAACCACTGCATGTGCCACACACACTGGTATCCATTTACATTCTTAACAGGGAATGTCGTATACCTCAGGAAACTTTATGTTAACTTAATTCAGGTTTTTTCTTTTTCTTAAGAAATCCTTCCAGATGTATTCAGAAGCATTTGGAGCTGTCAGATAGTAAAACATGTTTTGTGGAACATCTAAAATCTATGAAAAAGTAAAAGGGAATGCTGTAACATGTTTCTGGCTAAAAGGACCTGAATATACTATGGTCATTTGCAAAAAAAAAAAAAAAAAAAAAGGCTGGAGACTACAAGGTAAAAAATACAAAAAAACCACTCTGAGTTTTGAGAAAGAAGGTGTGAGATCTCTGTCGTAAGCTCATCTCTGCTGGAATCTATATAAGCTGTTGGTGGTCATCAGAGAATAAGAGGGCAGCATTTCTGGATCTGCTGCCTCAATAAATAAATTGTTGCTTTGTGAAATTATTAGAGGCAGAAAGACGACTTTGTGAACTGAGTTTATATATTTTATTCTTTTATGTGATAAAATAAAGCAGGAGAAACTATAGCAAAAGAAAGAAAGACAGCAAATTGTGCAGGTGAGACTGAATTAATGGTTGCGGGCAAATACAAAAACTGCTTTCTTCACACTGATGAAAAACTAAATAGGATCAATCTTTCAGTATCTTGTAGAACCTTTAGGAGGAATAATTTTCTATGTGAATGAATAATCAGTCTCTCACATTGTTGCAGAGGAACTTTGGCTTATTCTTTGCTTCAGTTCTCAAGAGGCCTCACCCCAGCATTTTGTTCAAGTAGAGGTCTGGGTTTTGACTGGGCCATTGCAACTCTTTGATTCTTTTCTTTTTCAGCCATTTTTCTAGAATTGTTGCATGGCCCAGTTTTGGACAAACTGTAGCTGTCAGACAGATGGCCTCACAGGTAAAACTAGAGTACTTTGGTAAATAGGGAGTTCATGGTGCACGTGTGTTAGATGCAAAAAGCCCGAATCATCACTCCTCCACCACTGTGCTTGACAATTAGTATGAAGCATTTGTGCTAATATGTTGTGTTTAAAATGTCAAACCTTTGGAGCAACATGATTTAAACAATAAAAGTTTATTTAGCAGTGATGATTTTATTAAGCAAGTGTAGCTGAGAGTTTTCAGTAGCACATTTTCTTTAATCCATATTTGTATATGCATTTCACTTCTGAATCTGAGAATATGGTTGATGGCTTGATAATTTAATAAAATAATCTGTTAACATTATTATATTTTTCTATTGGTAATGATGTCTGGGTAAGCTGGAGGATTAGAGCTGAAAGTACAACCACTCAAGAATTCAGAAACTACAAAGCAGCAGGGCTCACCTCCTCTAACAGAACTAATATCAGTCACATACAGATATCTTCGACTAGTTGACCTCCTGTCTTTTGGTAACACATGCTTTTTTCATAGTAATTAAATCTCATCGTAAAGCCTTGTGCCGCTTGTCTGCTGCTCTGGTTTACGCGCCCTCTCATCTCTCACATTGTGATCACTTTACTCTGCGACAAAGCTGAACTCTGTTTTCTTTGGCGAAACGAGAATCATTCTTGGCTTGCTTTCTTCCAGATTCACTGAGAGGGTGGATGGTCTAATGTTGCATGTAAGAACACATGGTCAGACCGATGTGCAAGAGTGTGTATGAGTGTGTAACTGGACCCTCTTGTGCAACTGGGGACAGGTGTGTCACCACCTGACCACACCCCCAGTTCACACGGCACCTCCTGTCCTTAACACCTGTCCCCCGTCTGTGAAAAGACCTGTGCACCTCTCTTTTTTCTGCACACTAACAGACAGGCTGAAGTTTATCTGAGAGGAGGAGGGCAGGTTGCTGGGCTGTGACAGTGTGTGTGTGTGTGTTAGGGGGGTGCCACCGGTTTGTCTTGAGAATTGATGCAGCTGTCCCTCTGAAACCAGAACTCCATCGAAGGATCCAGCTCTGTCCACTCAATGACATCGCTGCAAGCTGTCGGAAAGCTGCTCCAGACCTCTGTGTCCCTGCAAACAACAGATGGGAGTGAATCAGAACATATCTTCTGTCTATATGTCCAGCAAAACACAAGAACATTTTGTTTCAAGTCTTTGACCATCACTTCCTTTTATAATGAGGATTCCATTTAAATTTGATGCTAAGATGTGAGGATGCAGTGACATCACTAAATGTCAGTCCACATGCTGCCACATAATACATCCTGTAATAAGTGAATTGCTTAATCATGACCAAGTGTAATTATTTTTCCTTTATTTAACCATTTATCCAAAATAGTTACAAGATAAAAACTCAAGATACTTTAAAACTCTTCACCTGAAGGATGTTGCAGCTCTTACTTTCTTGATTTAGTTTTACACATTTATCAAGAATTAAAAAGTTGTGTCACATCTGTCATGATGTGAAGAATGCCAAGTTGACCAAGGGTATGGAGCGACAGTTTTTATTTCCACAAAACAATTACAAAATGCCAAAAATGACCAAATGAATAAGGAAAAATATTTTAACTTGTGATTTTTACTCAGTGATAATTACTTAAGATTTAGTGAACCAATAAAACATAGTTCATAAAAATGATCATCAGTCTTGTAAAATAGAAAAAAATATTTTTATTGTTGTATTTTTTTTGTGTGTGTTTATCTATGTGCAAGAGAGAGTCAGAGCGAAAGGGAGGGATAGGTCAAAGCAGCCTGAAGGCCATTGTAAATTCCTTGCTGGCTAAACCAAAGACATTCTTCGCTGCTGTTTTTCTTTCTAATCTCTATGCTCAGATTACCAGCTAGAGGGCCTGAACAGATGAGAGGAGAACAGGGTGGCATGCATGTGCACACATGTGCCAAAACATGCACCAGCCCACACGTGAGTCACATTTACAGTTAAATGACAAACGCTAAGTCACTTCACCGGCTGCGGCACACTACTGGAAGATATCAGATAAATCCAACACATATCTGCAAGATAAAGCTGAATTTGTGAAAGACAAACAAAATGAAAACTCACCAACATACTGAAATCATTACCCAAGATTGTGTGCTTTTAAAACCCAAAGAAAACATCACCCCTGTGGAGAATGCTGAGAGGATTCCCACATGACAGCCCCCTAGTGCCACCCAAAAAACACAAAATGCAGTATTTAGAATTAGAAACTTCCCAGAAAGCTATTCCAGATGTGCCAAAAAAACATTCAAGCAGAATAATGCTACTTGTAGGATTACCTGTGATCAGATTTGATCACAAATATATTCTAAAAAAAAAGATCATTTCTTTGAATCCTACACTATTTCTGCAGCAGAGCTTATAAAGTAGAGAAAGTAAACAGTTTTGTTCTGAAAAATATCACATTAGACGACAACATTTTTAGAACTCTGCAAATGAAATTAATTTTCTTATTTCATATCCTGAAAGTGAATCTTAAAAAAAAAGCACGGAGTATGCTTGCATCTGGGCTAAACAAAATGAATAATATTAATTCTATAACTTCAGAAATTTAATGTGCTTTGCAGTTTTGTGGGGGAAAAGAGTGTATGTTGGCACTGGGTAAAATTAAACCAATACACTCATTCAAATGAAGTTATAGAACCTTATTATTGATATAGTTATGGAGAAATAACCTTTTTCTGGTCTGAATAAACTAATGTAACGTGTCATGCAAATAGTTAATGAGTTAGTAGGGGCTTTGCTCATCTTTTATACATGCTGAATAGTTCATTATTTTTCTCTACAAGTTGGTCAGCGGCAGTCTAGTTCTTAGAGATGTTTTGTGGTTTTAAGCTTCCATTGAGTTTCATAGAGTATTGCTCAACCACCCCCCACCCCCCAAAAGAAAAAATAATCTCAGTTTATGGTCAAAAAAGTCAACAGAGAATTCATTTAGTGAGACAGCTGGGCTTTTGATGTCTCCATTGTTCGTTTAATAAAAATCTTTTAGCATGTTCCTTTATCTTTTGGTTTTCTGAACTTTCTATTAAGAATAGGAACAAACTGAACAACAGTCAGGATGTGCTGAAAGATTGCATTTTTACAGAGTGATATGACTTCACCCTGGGAGACCAAAAACAGTATGCCATCATCAACCAACCTTTTCACGTAATGACAGATGAGTTTGCAATGATGCCTTTAAGTGTACAAATCATTTCTCCAAGTTATTTATTCCTGCAACCATCAGGCTACTGAATTCTGAGGTAGTCCTTTCATCAAATAATATTTTAACATGGACTTTCAGCCTTCCATCATTCTTGATTTAATTTATCATCAATTCACTGGTGATTATTTATGGTTTTATTTCCCTCAAACTGTGTTCTTATGATCTTTTGTTTGTGGAGCTGCTGGTGCTGATGTAGACCATTGTTTCTCTGACTTTAAAAAAAAAAAAATATATAAATGTTTTGTTGATGTGGATTTGCTGCAGATGAATTTTCTTTTGAGATTAATAAAGTTTCCAGAATCTGAATCTGAATAAAAATCACTCGCAGCCTTAGCACTGCAGCCTCACAGTAAGAAGGTCGCTAGTTCAAGTCCCAGCTGGGGAGGGGGTTCGAACAATTCCAACAGTGGCCTTCCAGTGTGGAATTTGCATGTTCCCCCCCGTGTGTGCGTGGGTTCTCTCAGAGTACTCCAGCTTCCTCCAAAGACATGCATGTTAGCTTAATTGGTTACTCTAAATTGCCCCTAGGAATGAATGTATGCGTGAATGGTTGTCTGTGTCGGCCCTGCAACAGACTGGTGACCTGTCCTGGGTGTGCCCTGCCTCTCGCCTGATGATAGCTAGGTTAGGCTCCAGAAACCCCTGCAACCCTGAATTGGATAAGCGGTACAGAAAATGAATAATTACTTTAAATTTCAGCATTACAAAGCCTCAAATTGGTTTTAAAAACACTTGCTTATGGTCTTTACAGCAAAGATTTGTTAGAAATTCACATGAATACATAGACATCAAACTAAAGAAAGAGCTCCATATTTAAAAAGCAGCACTAAACATTTATTTAACAGTTATGTATTTTTCACTTATAGATTTAGGCATCTTCATATCATAGCTTTTTCTTTCCAACATCAGGTCAGTAAATAGTGCAACTGTGAAGGAAAACAAAACGTTTAAGGTAGAAAAGAAAGCTCTCTTGAGACAGGCTGGATTTACAGCTGAATGGTGGCTAAAATTAAAGCACTTTCTCCAAATAATTCAGGCATATAGGAAAAAGTCATAGTAGTTGGAATGATAAAAAACCCCAAAACTAATGTGCATTTCATCTAACCTCTTGAATGGCATTAAATAAGCATAAAGAAGTTGATAAGTTTCATCAATAAGCCCAATGTGACGGAAGATTATTGATTTTTCAATCACAAATTAATGTGGAAATCCAGATTGGTATGATAGCTTTCAGTGGACAGTGACGCTTGTCTATGAGGTAATGAATGTAAAGTAAACTTTCTTCTCTCTATACTCACACACACCTACTAACACAGATCCCTGACAGCTGGGTAAATCTTGACCTCCTATTGTGGGAACAGACAGGGGGTTTGGGGCTTACTGCTGGCCCAGTAAGGTGTGCCACCAGGGGGCAGAGACCATTAGACCCCTCTGGAGTCATCAGCCAGACATGAATCAAATCACTGGAGATTTTAGGGTCTCTGTTTCTATTGTAAGAAACCTGCATCATTCAGCTGTGAGCAGATGAGACAGATGGAATGTAACAGGATGTTTTTATGTAGTTTTTCTCCAAAAGCAACCTTTTAATTGACATAAAAGAAGCTTTTTCACTCTCCAACAAACTTTGTTTTGCTTCCTCTCTATGTTTGATCTGACCCAATACAAGACCCTCAACTAATCAACCCAGAGGTAACACCTGATATTCAGGGAAGAAGAGGGGTGTGAAAGCAAAGCAGACAAATATACAAGTATCTTTAAATCAGACCCCTGTGGTTCAGACGGAGCTCAAGCTTGGTTGATGAGCCAGCATGAGTCCTCACACTTCAACAGGTGTGGAGAGGAGAAAAAAAAAAGGAAAGAGGGTTAATGATGAAAAGAAAAGAAGAAAGAAAAGCACCTGTTTCAGCCTTCCTTTGCACGCTGGGACTCGCTCTGCCCTGCCCTAAACAACACATTCATGTCTCAGTGCCTGCTCAACTATGTGAAGGAGTGCAGGGGTCAGTTTTCAGGGGTTACTCAGACACAGAATTGGGAGAATAGCTGAGAAAGAGTAATTATTGTCAGAAATTGTTGATAATCAAGGCAGTGAATCACAATCGACTATGGGTAATTTGCTTCATCATTAATCATTGAATTATTTTACAACTTTTTATTGCACCATGATGTATACAGTATACAACTGACTGATATGACAGACTTCAAAGTTGTGCTTAGAGTATCATTTTTCATTCATGCTTTATGAACATGGATGAACAAATTCACCATGAGAAGCAGGTGCTGGTTTAAGCGCTTCATAGTTCTGTGGAACCAAACATTCACAGTAAGGTCATCTGATCCAACCAAGGCAAAGGAACAGCAGTAAGGTACATCAGAGCTCTGGAGGGATCTGCCACCTCAAATCTTACTGTGCAACACACATAATACCAGCATGTACTCAGAGCTCACTGGAGGCTCATTAACCTCCTGGTGGGGGGGTGTATAGAGGGGGGTCAGGGGCATCAAAGTGGCTGGATCACTGCAGACTCACCCAGCAATCCTACCATGGGGGTCTGGAGCCGCAGCGTCTCACCCCCTAATGAGAGGCCATGACATGCACACATCCACACACAGTTTGACCCCTCAGGACCAGCTGGAAAAGAGAGTCTGACATGCCTGTCCCTACCCTCCCTCCCCACCTCCCCTTCATCTGCACCTCCTCCATTCCTCTCCCAAACTCCACACATTCCAGCTACAGTGCAGGATCTCAGAGTCAACACTGGCCTTCCTATGTAGAGGGAGATGGAGAAATACACTTAGGAACACACTAAACAATTTGATGCAGAGACGTGACACAATGTCACCACTGAGCTGTCTGCCAGCTTAATTTAAAAAAAAAAAAATCACTGTTTGATCTCAACATCAGCAATTTTGTATGACTTTAAAGGTAAATGACATATTTAAATACAGCCCACCCACCCAGAACTCAGCAAGGAAATGATTGCATGCATTTTTTTAGGTCTTTGAATCTTGTAGTGAAGAAAAGAGAAGCAGGGAGCTGAAATTCCCATGACTTCACCACCAAAATGATTTCACTTTTGCTCTTGTGAGACATCAACAGGAGTGGGCTAGAAAAGACCCCACCAATTTATCAATCAGCACTGACTGCAAACACACTAAGAGGCATGTGGGAGTGGGCAGGGTGTGAGTCAGGCCAGAGAAAGGCAAGGGAGGGAAAGGGGGCTTTGGATTAGCTTTCTGCCAGAGAGGCAAGTGCACCACCAGCAGCAGCAGCAGGGTGAAGGAGGGGTGCGAGGTCAAAGGAAGAGGCACCTTGCAACAGCTGGTCTCAATTATCCATGGAGGCACTGCTGAGTGTACAGGAGCATGTGTCTATGCAAGTGTGGGTGTGTGTATAGGGAGTTAGGAGGGGGGTTTCTGAGACCACTGGCGCCAGGAGGGGCGCAACAGGTCAGGAGGATGAAGATTATAAAAATACTAGCAGGCAGTTGGCCTTGGTCCTGCTGGTGCACAGTGCAAGTGTGTGGTGGATGTGGTTTGCCTGCTACAGTGCCACAGGATGTGGAGGTGCTTGTGAGTGCATGTGTGTGCGCGTGTGTGTCCACCAGTGTCCACCATAGGCCAGGGTAGCTTCTTTCCTTAAACACAATACCTGAACATTTTGAGTGAATATTCGGTGCATTATTAGGCTGGTAATTAAGATTGATGGGTGTTATTGATTAAAACAAAGAAACAAACAAGCAAAAAAACTTAGAGGTTATATAAAGGTTTTACTAATAAGTCACACTTTTACAAGTACTCAGAAACAAATATAAAAAAAACAACAATTTTCCTTAACTTCTACAGTGCCTCAGCAAGAGGACACATATTTGACACACAAGTCTATGATGCCCTCTGGTGTCAAACAAGGGCAGTAGGACACAGCTCACAAGTTTAACTAAGGTTAAACTTTGCATGTAGTTGATTCACTTTTTTTCCAGACTACAAGAACCATTTCAAGGCTGACAGCCAAGCTGGGTTGTATTAACTATATTGTATTGAACCGTTCAGTACAGGTACCGAACCATGACCACATTGTATTGAATATCGAACAATACAGAATTTTTCACTTGTTTTATAAACTTGTCTTCTGATGATAAGCTCTGTGTTGAAAACTTAGTGGATCTGCATTCAACAAATCATTCAACTACATTCAGATCTGGTGTTTGGAATGTCTTCATGATAAGTATGACCCTGATGGTAAGCCATTGTGGACAAAAGCACAATAGCTAAAAAAAGAAAGGCATGAAAAAAATTTTGTATCGAAAAAAAATGAAAAAATATAAAAATATATATATATATATTATATATATATATATATATATATATATATATATATATATATATATATATATATATATATATATATGAATGAATGAATGAATGAATGAACGTATATAAACTCAAAGGCTAAACTGCTCAGGCTAAATGAGATCCTGATTTAGGAGGAGATATATATTTATGCCTGAATGAGGGTTATAGTGAATTTATTTAATCTTATATCCCTTATCTCATAGGAGTGTTACAATTAGATGCAATGACAACTAGACTTCCTATTCTACAAAATATGATTGTAATGACTTCATGAAAGAATTTGGTTAAAAAAAGGAGTAAAAACTAAATATCAATTCAGTCTCTTTAAAATAATTTAAATGCCCCCACAGTGACTAAAAAAACCAAAAACAAAACACTAATGTATTCTGTCTGAGGATGAAGTCTTTCTGACAAATGAAGCAAAATGTCCATTTTAGAAAATAATAATATTAAAGAAAACGGTTAATTTTGTACCTCTTAGTCGTTGTTTGATGAGTCTTTAGTATGATTTTAAAAAAAAAATTTCTCTTATTTTCTGTGGCTTTCAACACACTTATTAGCTCTTAATAGTCAACAACAACGAATCGTATGGTGTTTTCTTTGTGTCAATTGTGGCACGAGTAATAACATCTCCACGCGCGTATATATCTCTCACACATTTCAGATTTATCTTCACGCGCAAGAATCACAGCAAATGAGAAAACAAGCCGCATAACAAAAAAAAGGCAATAAATTGAGATTGAAGTTGCAGTGGACAAGTAAAACCAGGAGGGGGCGGTAACGCTACTAAACGCTTTCAGCCGTAAAAGAAGAGGACAGAGAAATCGATCTAGGAGGCTCAATCGCATCCCCACGGAAGTCAATTCATCCAAGTCATCTGACATAATAAACATGGCTTTAAGACGAGCATTGCACTTTGTTTTCAAAGTTGGTGACCGAGCCAAAACAGCCACGTTTTACCGAGATGTTCTAGGAATGAAGGTATCATTGCATTTAATGGACAAGATGGTGTTCCAAAGCTGTTGTTTAAGGCCAACTTTTGATGACCATGACAGAAATATCAGCCTCAATGCAACGCTGTATCTTATTTCAATTGTCAATATTTGTGATACTTCAATTTATTTACAAAGACATTACGGCGAGCGATTATGTTTTTCATCTTTGGTCTTTCATTTCAGGTTTTACGACATGAAGAGTTCGAGGAAGGCTGCAAAGCTACTTGCAATGGGTAGAAAATGAATCAAGACACACCATCTTTACTTTGCACTTTGTACTTACTGGTGCTAGAATACTAATATTAACCCTTTTTGTGCTGTATTTGTTCAGCCCTTACGATGGGAAGTGGAGCAAGACAATGGTTGGCTATGGTCCAGAGGATGACCATTTTGTCGCTGAACTGACGTACAATTATGGGGTGGGAGAGTATCAACTTGGTAACGACTTCTTGGTGAGTGATAGTTAATCTGGACGCTGCACAAAGGAAAATCATACACAAGCCCTGTTATGCATGTACAGCTGTAGTAAAGGGCTATTTGCTCTTATACGTTTCTGTTAGGGTTTAACCCTTCAGTCTAGCCAAGCTGTGAGCAACGCCAAACGACTTGGATGGCCTCTAACTGAGGTAGAGGAAGCTCTGTATCTGACCCAGGCTCCAGGAGGATATCCCTTCTACATTGTGGACAAAGAGCAACCTCCTCATGGTAAATATTTTATGATAGTTTATCAAGCTAAAATGGGAAATATGGGTTGCTCACAACTTTACAGATGTAAAATGATAGTTTCACAGACTTGCGCTCTGCTCGGTTTGTACCCATAATGGCCTTCCTGTAAGCTGCAGTTATTTGTCCTCAGATCCTGTTCAGAAAGTTCGCCTTGGGGTGTCAGACCTCCAGAAGTCAACTCACTACTGGGCTACACTACTGGGAATGACTGTGATGGACAAAAATGAGGAAAAGAAGACAGTACTGTTGGGATTTGCAGACTCCCAAGTAAGTCAAATACACCCAGATATGTTTTTTTACAAACAGATTAAGATGTGTCTAAAGTAGTTGATGGTTAAATTGTATGTCATGTTTCAGGCAGGTGGATTAACAATGTATTTTTTTCTGCATTTGTACAAAATATGAGGCTTTTGTTGTTTCTGTGTAGTGTAAACTAGAGCTTCAGGACATTGGCGGGGCAGTCGATCATAGAACAGCGTTTGGAAGAATTGCATTTTCATGTCCACGAGAACAAGTAAAATGCTTTTCTTGGCAAAGTCTCTCTTAATTGTTTTAATATGAAGAAATGTTATTATCAGCATGAATATGTGTGATTTATTTTTCTTAGCTGCCGAACCTTGAAGCCTTAATGAAGAAGGAAAATCAGAAAATTCTCACTCCATTAGTCAGCCTGGACACGCCTGGAAAAGCCACGGTTGAAGTGGTTATTTTAGCTGACCCAGTAAGTGAATTATTGAGATGAGGCTTTTTTCATGTTGAATAAACCCAAATAAATATAATAACAGTAAAATGTTGATTTTAGGACAGCCATGAGATCTGCTTTGTGGGAGATGAGGCTTTCAGACAGTTGTCCACTGTGGACCCCAGAGGAAGTGAACTGCTTGATAAGGTTGTCATTTTTTCAACATTTAATCCTTTTGTGTAAATATACATCATGGTGATAGTTATTCACTTTTCTTATTTTCTTTATGCTTTTTACCTGGTTTCAGGCAATGGCTGAAGATAAAAGTGACGAGTGGTTTGCAAAGCACAACAAACAGAAAGCTGCTGCCTGAACTGAAGAGCCTGTCCTGGAAAACTGCCCACTGAACACGACCCCTCAGCTCACAGATGATGAGATGCTGAAAGACAATTTCAGCATAAATGAGAAAGCATTCCATGAAGTGCTGCAATGGACCCTTTCCATAAGTTGATTTTTTTTTTTCCTCAACCAATGATTTTCTTTTAAAAACATAAGACAGGTTAGAAGAAAATCTTAAGGCAACCCATTTCTTCAAATCAAAAGTATTGCCATGTGCAGGAGAGTAGTTTTACTGTTGGACCTCTTGTGTTTCTACCTGGCCATGGTGACTTAAGTTGGTACTCCAATCAAACCCTACCTGCGGACATACTTTGTGTTTCTGAATTGCAGTATTAAAACTTGAAATGAAAAAAGATGTCACACACATTTAATAAAGGTGAGAGATGAACATTTAAGCACTTTTGTGCAGTTTTTATGAACTTGCAAAAACTGAGACTCCCAGAAACTAGCTTGAAGCTTGAAGTGGTCCAAAAACAAACAAAAAGAAAAATAAGACCAACGCACTGTACCTGATTGTCTCTTGAAACCCAGCATCTGTGACAATAGCTGGGGTTGTGTTGATGATGCCCTCAACTAACTTTATGACTTGCAGCCCTGTAAGATGTGCCCCAGCTGATCCAAAATCTGATTTTTCATGCTATAGTAATATTTGATAGGTAGTAGGTAGGTAGAGTAGTTGTTCATGAAAATCAGAAATTTAATAGGAAGCTTTTCTATTTTGTAATGCATTTTAACAAAAAGAATCTCCAGGCCACCAAAGGTGTTAAATATACGTGTGGAAATGCAATGCCAAATTAAATCTGGGTCTATCAAATATTTTATCCATTTGATTTTGAAGGCAGGGTGTAATCTATGACAGTCTTAACACAGGGAAACCATATGAACTGAGTTTGTTAACCAAATTTAAAGAAAACAAAAGTCTTTTTTTTCTTCAATATAAAATCAAGTAGAATTTGTTTCATTTTTGTGCAAAGGCTGTTTGGAACAGCAAGAGCTGAGCTTGCATAAACAAAACAAAATTCCTTCACTCTTGGAAAGTAAAACTCAATCTGTTAAAATCAAGTCTCTGCAGCCCCAAATTAAATCTCTGTTGCAAAGTTTTCCAGTGGTTCTTGTAGTCTGGTTTCTAACTGTAGTAATCCCTAGGTATTTAAAAACAGACTTAATTCCCATCAAGAAATTCATCAAAGTTTTTACCTTGAATTCACATTTAGAAAAGTCTCAAGTGCTGTATCAATTTGAGACTTGCACTCTGCAATGTTGTAGTAAATTCATGTGATTTTAGATTGAAAATGTGGATATTGCTTGTTGCCAATGTTGTTTGTTTTTAGACTGTTTTCTAAACTCACCTGAATCATAAAGATTAGCAATAAAATTGTAGGTCAGGAGCAGGAGCCACTCCTCAGCATTTATAATAATCAGTTCCTGAGGAAAGGCACCCAGATCTCCACAGACACCTGTCACACACTACATTGTCACTACACCCTGCTGCCATCAGGGTGCAGGTTCAGGTCTCTCAGATTGAGGACAAAGTGGGCCTCATCCAGTTTTGTTCCCACCTCTACTCGCATGTTAAATGGGTGATTGTTGGACTCATCATTCCACTATATTATTTTTTTATATTGCTTTACATTACGTGTATCTTATTATGTGGCTTTTAATCTATTTTTTTTATTGCTGGACTTGAAGTGTATGTATGATTGTGCCTGCTAGCTACACTTCTCTCAGCAAATGAAGTTCCTTACGGATAAATAAAGTGAATTTGAATTTAATTGGATTTGAATTCACCTGCTCAGGGACTGCAGATGGAAACTAGCTTAAGCTAAATCTGGTGCAAAGCATCTTTTATTAATGCTTTTCACAGTTTCCCTGTCAAACTAATAAAAATGTGGCAAAAATGGAGACTAGTTTTTATTCAGTCAAGTTTGCAAAATACACACAGAACATAATTTACAGCCACAATAGTCTTTAATAACCAACATGAAGTCAAATATTAATTATTCAAATCATTTGTTATCTATAAAGAAGTGGTGCACTTGTAACTGCAGACCTGTAACTAAATCAGTAGACCAAATTCATCTTCAAGTCTAATGCCACTTACTTCAGTCAGTCAGTGCATGGCAGAGTGAACTAATGTGCAATGAACAAGGTTATAGACGTTTGTGTTGAGATCACACACCGAAGAGTGAAATATCCCAAATATAGTATAATAGCATCTTCTATAGATAAGGAGTTTTAATTCCAGGCAATCATTCAAAGAACAATCAAAGCACTACAGCCACTTCTTCTCTTCAAGTCATTAAAAACTTCAAAACAATTTGAGATGAACTTGGCTGTTTAACAAATTTTCCAGTTGACACCAGGCAGCCATATGACATCCTCTACAGCTGGAGTGTTTGGGAGCAGACAGTAACATCAGGGACTGTAAGAATGTAGACCTGGAGATAAACTCCCCTTACCAAAAAGTAGTATATGCAAGTATACTTTAAGTATACTCATTTTAAACTTTAAATAGGACAGTATACTTTCAGTTTACTGTTTATGTACTTATCAGAAATATACTTAAAGTTTACTTGGCATTTACTCATAAATATACAAAGTTTAAGTATATTTAGCCTATACTTGCATTTAAACTTTTGAACAGTACACTTTAATAGTAGTACATTCATAGTACATTTTCACACATACTAGTTACTTTGTGGCATACTGCAAGATGTACATTCTGTCATGTTTTTAAATACTACTGTATCTTGTAAGATTTAGGGGCTCTCTCTGCACACTTTGAAAACTCCCAGTTCATATTGTATATATTACTTTTAGTTTACTTATAAGTGTACTTTAGTATACTTAAAAATATACTTTAGTATACTTAAAAGTGTACTTTCTAAAAGTAAGAGTAAGCTTGGAGTTTTAGTATGAGTAAACTATCAGTATACTGAGAAGATTACTTTCAATATACTTAAAAGTGTACTTGTAAATACTTAAAGTGGGCCAATTTAGTCCCAAGAAGTATACGTACTTGTTGGTATACTGCTAGTACATTGGTGTCAGTGTACTTGGTAAATGAAAGTACACTTGGGGGATACACTTTATACTTGAGCATACTTAATGAGATGTACTTAAGATACTTCTTTTCGGTAAGGGTTATGCAGGGCAGTAACCTGTGGAACACTGTAGGAGGACAAGGTGTAGCATCCCCATGCCAGCATCCAAAGAACACAACTTATACCTCCAGTATTTTCCCCATAGTGTATATAATTTACAACACACTCACTCATAATAATCATTTTGATCTTGCCTTCTCTGGCTGTAGATCGTGTTGTCTGTCTCATTTCAGTGACATTAAAGTGAGATGAAATGTGACATGATCGTTCAGATTGAGGTCAGTGATAAACAGTAAATGTGGATCTGATTTAGCACCACATATGAAAGTGGACTGGGTTTGATCAGATTTGTGCTGTTGTGCCTGCAGCATGACTGTCTTCCTTGAATATCAGGCCTAATGTTGAGTGATTAGAACAAAAACCTGCAGTGAAACCGAAGCTTTGTAAACAGAAAATAAACTGCTTAGCAATGAGTGAATCAAACTTTAAATAGATCTTTAAAAAGCTCCTAAAACAATCCATGAGCACCAGCCCTCCTTTACTTTGAAAATATTGTCCATCTGAGCACCAGATTCTACTGGATCCTGCTGGGTGATGCTTGGAGATTCCTGCTTTTATTAGCCTCAATTACAATCACAAAGTTTGTCTCACCCTTGTTTTCAAAATCATGGCCAAGCTTGTTACATTCTGGTCTAACCCTCTGTAATTACCTTATTCAGTCTTTTTACTTCGAGATACTCTTGCGATTTCAGTTCTGACTAAGCAGTTAAATTACACGTCTTTAACTCTACATCCATAATTTACTTTGATCGACTGGAGGTCAAATGCACTATTGCAACTCTTTAATGATCACTGCCTCTCCATCCTTGACCAAATTGCCCAATTCAGTATAGATCAATAATCACACTTGAGCCTGATAGATCGAAAACTTATGTCAGTAAAAGTGCAGCAAATCTGAGGAAACAAAAAATTGTATTTTATAAATGTGGGGTCCAAATTAGATTATTCTAAAGGGCACTTTCTAAACTCCCATCCAATCAAAGGTTTTGGGGAAAGCGATTTTTGCATCTTTAATGCTTTCATTCTGGTTTAAAACCCTCCAGAAAACAGCCAGACTTTAAGGTAACCAATGAACGATAGACAAACGCACGTTGATTAAATTGTTCATTTTTTTTCCCTCTTGGATTTAAGATCTGTTGTTCAATTGTTTGGAGACCTGGGTTGGAAAAAAGCATTTTGCTCCTCGCTAATTTAGCACATATTGCTCTCAGTTCAGGATGACAAAAGAAAAAATTCACTTTGATGGGAACTTTTCAAAACTTTTAATTTACATTCACATGCTTTCAAATATATTTTCTTATTTTCCAAAGACATATTGAGCGAAGGTTTGATGAGGCTAATATTTTGGTAACAAAACATTTTACATGAGTATCTAAAATACCACTTTAAATGTTTAACAGACCTGCGAGGCAAATACAGTAATGAGCATGTCAAGTTACTGGATGACCAATAAATAAAGCACTTCAAAACACACTCAACCAAAAGAAAATAAATACAAAAGCAGGATTAGCCAAATCTCAAAATAATCCCACAAGTAAAACACTTTGAATGTGATTAACTTTTTAAATGCAGCAGAGTAAAAGTGATTTTTCTGGACGCTGAAGAGTAATTTGACATATTTAAAGCTGAATAAAAACAGACCTGAAATAGCTGCATGTGTTTAAAAACACACCACCATGAAGTATCTGATTTCTGAGGCTTTTTATGTTTGACATATTGTTTTGAACATAATAGAAGCTTTCTGAAGTGCATAATTAAACTTAAAAATGGTTTAAACTAAAATCCAATTTAAATTATTGATGTGTATAATGTTGACAAAAGCTATATTTCTCTAAAGCAAACCTTTTCCATAAAAGAATCACAGTATCCTTTCTGCGCTCATCAACACACTCACCTCGTAGAAAAATATAGTTTTCTTATTAAACACTCATCTTTCCCGTCTTTATTTGGGCGACATGTTCCCTCTCCCCCACCTCTCACTTAAACAGCTGAGTTTTGGCTTTCTTGTGTCCATTCACAAGAGCACTGTTTGTTTCTTTGGAGCCACCTTCTTCACCATCCTCTCCATCATTATTGTTGCGCCAGCTGCGCTTCAGAGGTGTCAGCTCAGGTGCTATTATGTCTCCATCCTACATGTGAACAAAAATAACACAACAGACGTGGTATTGAGATAAGAGTTTTTGCCAACAGAGGCCATTACGCTGCAGGAGCGGTTCCTAACTCAGAAAGTTCTGGTGGAGCTCTGGAATAGTCCCTCAAAGTCTAGAACAGTAGGTAGCATGTACTTCTTAAATCACGAGGTACACTGCCTACATTCATCAAAATAGTTAGCAAATGTCTGAATCTGAGACTAGATGAAAATTTGAAGTCTTCCATGTGTGATTTAAAGTCTTTCCCTTAAACTCTCACAGCTTTTAATGTTCAGATAATTGTGCTTTTCTGTCATTTGGCTTTAGTACACAAAGTAGAAATCTTGTTAATGTCAAACTTCTAATTACTTTTTTCCACACTAAGAACATTGAGGGATTAATTTCACTGAGAGCTGCATGCATTTAAAAACTAATCCCCAGTTGAAAATTTTTTCCATTAATTTTTGTGTTCTTGTTTATTAGCAGAAATCATCTGTGAACGTAACTGACATAATTCATATTTTGTAAAAGACTATTGTTGTTATCTTAACTAATATAGAGCAACTTAATGTTGGTGGGTGAAACCCCATTTCACATTGTTGCTTCATACATTATAATAAACACATGAATCATAGCTGCTTTTAACTGACTAATGACTAACTGTTAGTGGCCAGTGCAATCTGCAGAAATCTTACTGCCGTGCTGTTGCCATTCTTAAAAAGATCTTGATGTAGAAGCAAGATCCAACTGCTACTGCATTCAAGTGTTATTTTTTACACAGTAGCACATAAAATGTACCTGAGGTTTTGAGAAGTTCTTGTTCATGCACCACTGAACGAAGTGCTTCTTTGCAACCTCAAGACTCCTCTTATCTGTCTTCTTGCAGTAGACTCGAATCAGCTGCTCAGCAAAGTGCTCTGGAAGAAGTTTAGACACCTGACAAGAAGAACAATAAAGAGTTTATTTTGAATTCTGGATTTAAGATGGAGGCTGCCAACATGCAAAGTCCTCACATGCAGAGGAATGATAGAATTAACGCGGGTTTCAGAAGATAAATATTAGAAATGTGATTTCTGATATCTTTGTTTTATTTTCTGACCTGGTTTTTGCGTATCTGGATGGCTTTGGTAAGGACATTCTTGCAGTAGAAACGGACATTGTTTACGGGGTTCTTTTCCTTCATTCCATAGTCCATAGCAATGACCTACAAGGGGCAAAGTTTAAAGATTTAAAAGCCACAAATTAAAATGAAAAATTTCATGAATCAAATCATATAAAAGAAAAAAAAAGGCAGTGATATCTTTTGTAGCTTTTATCAGAGGATTTAAATAGGATAGATAGATTAAAAAAAAAAGAAAACTTACACTGACAACAAAGTCCTCTGGCTGCAGACTGACATCCTGAGTGCCACTCTGAGGAATGGCTTGAGCCAAATCTGCCTCCCAGCTGTGAATAGTCTCCTATTAGACAGCAACAAGTGAAAGTCACATAACAACATTAAGTTCAAGTTCATTAGTCCCATCAAAGCAAAAAATATATCACAATAAACACTGGATCCATTACAGCATCAGTTGTTTGACTAAAAGGAAAATCAAAATAGACATTTAAAAAAAAAAAAGCTTAATTATTTACTCAATATAACAAAAAATCGCATGATGTACAGAACAAACATTTTACATTCTAAAAACAAAGAGCTTACCCAAAAATGAAAAACAACAATCTCCTGGTTTTAACACAACTGCATTGTTTAATGCTCAAAGAAGTCTAGCCTGGAATACTCAGTCCTTTTTCTTTAAACCCAATTTAATAACATCCCAAATCAAACTCAGTGGTATTAGTAGTTATTCACTAACTACTGAACAACTACACACAAACACACATACTTGAGTGACATTCACAGGTTTGTCTGGCTGAGTTTGCCCCAGACACTTGTAGAGGTTTCGGCAGATGATGTTGCGTAGAATTTGCCTCGCCTCAGCAAGCTCCGAACAGGAGGAGTTGAGTATCTGTTCAAACACGTGATCTAAAAGGAGAACAGAGACAAATATGGTAATGAAAGTCCTAAACAGTAGTTTTATCTGTTGTGAGAAGCTCATTGGTGTGTTCAGGCTGTTTGGAGCCAATCAGAGCTCCCCATTACCATAACTTACATCTGTGTTCTGAGAGGATCAAGTAAATTATTTATTTGGAAAACAACAATTTTTTTTTCACATAATTGTCACACATTTGAGCCTACGTATTCACGTTTGTTTATTTTTTCCATTTCAGGGATGATTTCATGCAAATGCCATGGTGCAATTCAGTACTAAAACGCAACAGGATACTAACAAGAAATAAAGAAATGCATCTTAAAAAATCAGCAAAAAAAAGCCATATTATCATTCATTTTTGAAAAGATATTAAAACTAAGAATTTTGTTTAATTATATTCTACAATGTAAAGACAGATATGATATAAATGAAGGGGGAAAAAAGGTATTTAATCAATCAAAGTTCGTAGTTTGTTTTCATAGCGTGTATCTCTCCAGAATTTATCCCTTGATGGCAGTGTAGTTCCAATGCAAGGATTACAGACAAGTATATGATGAGGTTTGTGTTTTTCTTTAACCAGAAAGTTGAAAATAATTTAAAAACACTCAATTAAAAACATGGGCTAATCTACATGATGAAAAAGATCCAACTTCCTACATTTTCAGAGATTATAGCTGTGGATGAAATTTAACAGTCTCCCCTCTGATCTGTCCTGACTTCTTTACGAAATGTCTTTGACCTGTTCAGCATCTTTAATCGTGTACACATACATCAATGATTTTGCACACGTCAGTAAGATCTGGTGATGAACTTGACCCCACAAAAGGAGTCGGTCCGTAGATAAACTTAGACCAGATGTGGGGTACATGAAAGAAACCATCTCAAGGACAAAGACATTTTGACGAACTTCCTGGAGCCAGCCTGTCTGAAGCCTCTTTGTTAAAGCATCTCTGCTTGGACCCGTGGGCAGAGTCTCTTTTACAGTAGTACTTTGTCAGACCAACGTCTCTCAGCTCTTATGTTCAGGCTCTCAGTTGCAACTGATATTTACTTATTTTTGTCGAATAAACCTCCTTTGTAACTTCAACTCATCCGGACTCTGGTAATATTTCTATTTTTTGTGCACTTTCACAGCATTGCTGACAAATAAATTCTGAAAATAACTGAAAAGTGAATCTGCATTATGAGAGGAGCGTGCAGTCGACCACTGGACTAGAGGAAGAATTGATGGTTGTGGCACTTCCATCATAAACTATGCTTTCTCACCCTTGTGCCTTGGTTAAAAATGGATTTTGGTGCGAGGTGTCCTATTTTATAATTTGTTTTAAAATTCCTCTTTGCTGAAAACATTTCTATTTCACAAAGCCTTTGGTACTTGGCTCCTAATAGTCTTTTATTTTGATTTATTATTGTAATATTGTTTTTACATTTTTATGGCGTTTATTTTTGGTGATTTTTTTTTTTATGATGTTTTATTGTTGTAAAGCACCTTGATCTGTCTTTGTCAGTGTAAGAGTGCTTTAGAAATAAAGTGAACTTGAACCCTTTTTGATGGCTTGGTCAACATTTTCTTATTGCTCATGTATCCGATTGAAATCACTCCAATAAGATATTCCAGCGGACATGTTCACATGGACGCTGGATAAAGTTATCAGATTAGTTGTATTTATACGACGGACACATTTTAATACGATTTGACATGTGCAATGCCTACTCATGTGGAAGAAGAGGGTTTTCTTGCATTTTGAACCTTTTGACAGTCGAAATGCTTAATGATCGTTAACCTTTTTCAGTTTCTAACAAAAACATATCTGCCACAATTCCGTTTTGTTTTTGCTGACTTCACTCAATCTCGCTACATCACGTAATGTCCACATCAAGCATGCACAGAACAACAAACACCACAGCAACAATCAGAAATGAGTGTATACATGGTCATTTTTTCCTGCTCATCTGATTGTGAAAAGCTTCAAACCACCCCTCTCGATCAGATTGAACATTTTTTCCAATTCAGGCCAATCAGATGACATGATTACAAGACACGTTTTTATTCTAACTGGCGTTCAATCAGATCAAAAGTGCAGCTTATGAGGCTTATAACTAGCTTATAACTAGCTGTGGCAGCCCCCACACTCTGCCACATCTAACAGCTTTCTGGGATTCACTTTGTTTGATCATTTTAAGCCAGCACTCATTTATATCTTAATCTACTCTCTCACATTACAGATTTCACAAGACTGACACAATATTACTTCATACATCCATAGAAAAATTGATATATGAAAAAGACTGACTTAAAACAACTGGCCTCATAATATAATGTCTCAAAGTTTATGCAAACAAGAGGTAAAAGTTCAGAGTGCAGATTTACTGACCCGTCAGCTTGGTGTAGGCCTCCATGTCATCTATGGCTGTGGAGAGAGTGAACATCCTTCCTCCAGAGCCTCTGATCTGAATGTGTTGGTCTGCTTTTAAAAAGGCCTCTGTAATCCTGGAAAAAAATATCTGATTTATAGTTTCCAACATCTCCCAGCATGCAACATACCAACCACAGCCAGCATGCTCTGGCAGAGCGATGAGCTACTTACATAGTCTCTATGATGTTTCCCACCTTGTGCTGGTAAGCTCTTCTGTGCAGACAGTTCCTTGTGTGGAACATGTCATAGAGATTCCCCACCTCCTGTTTGATGTAATAAACTAATCTCAGTTACAAGTTTTCAAAGACAGTAGTTTTTAAAAACAGAATGCTGCTTAGGAATAGATGAAGAGAGAAATAAATGTATACTTAAGCAAAATTGGCACCTTGTCTCTTGTGCAAATGTGCTTCTGACCATCCACCTCACACACACGGGCAAATTTTAGGAAACGCCGGTAATCAAAGTTGTTTTGAATGCCTAAGTGGTAGCAGTCCCTGAGATAACAGACAGAGGAAAATATGTGATTATATTTAATCAGAGATATAAATTCTGGGAATGCAGCAATCAAGCCAACAAATCTCCACCTTGCAAAGTAGTCCCACTTGTCCACATCAATGCCGTTCTTTTTGTTGGCCACAATTTCATAGAGGAAGGATTTGTCTTTAGGACGGCCCTTGTATGGCCACTGTGGAAAAAAAACACAGGGATAGCAAAGTAATCCTAGCAAATTAAATATGCATACACATGCGAGGTTACCATATGTCCCTTCCACCTGCTGTCAGCGTGAGAATGAAATTATGTATTGATAAAGCGAATTTGCTGACATTCCACTTTTATATTATCGTACTTTTATGATTCCAAAGTAGGAAATTATGGACTCCGACATACAACAAATGCAAGAAGTAAGTTGCTTTTCTCCTCTTTCAAGAAGGCTGTTTGTTTTTTCATAATATTCTGGTAACTCCCACTTATCCAAACAAATCGAGGCTTTCACTTTTTCTTG
Organism: Atherinomorus stipes; assembly: GCA_023101725.1. Taxonomy (NCBI): domain Eukaryota; kingdom Metazoa; phylum Chordata; class Actinopteri; order Atheriniformes; family Atherinidae; genus Atherinomorus; species Atherinomorus stipes. Next base: position 2,735,994 of record JALJCO010008621.1, read on the forward strand.
GTTTGCCCAAATTGCTAATATGCACATAGTACCAGCTTTCCCTCCTCCAGTTGAGAATGGGCAGCTTATCTCAGAGTCATTGTAATAAGGAGGGAACAATAAAAACTGCACAGGTTTTAAACCAGTTGTTCTCATTTCAATTGGCCCTTTGAACTGTGGTTCGTTTCATCTAAAAACGTTACAACTATGACACAAATGTCCTGAATTAACAGTGTGAAATCAGGGGGCAAAGTTGCCCTCTGATTGTGCAGTTTCCAATGCAAAGACACAGCAAATAAACAAGTGCTGTACATTTTTTGTACCACTACTTCCTAGGTCCAACATTTGCAGGAAAAGTTAGCTTTACTGCTCACTTTAAATGCAAGGTATTCACAACAACATGGCAGAAACTGACTTTTGCACTGAAGCTGGTCTGTCAGTTGAATTTTAAAGGCAGGAATATAATAAAAAAAAAAAAAAAAGAATCAGTCAAAAGAGGAGGCTAAAGTTACTACAAAATTGAGTACAGGCTGCTGCTCACGCCATTTAACTAGATTTGAAATGAAAAACCTGAAAATAATACGTATGCAGCTCATTACAGGTGAAACACTTGGGATACATATTGTTATCCTATATGCGTTTTCAGCATTATTTTCATTATTCTTTGTTGTTATGGGTGAACATAAGTTGCACGTTTGGACTATATTGTGTTTACCCATAACAAAAATTTATCTCATCAGATTTTAACATTATTAATAAATGTTTTTATAGAAATCATTCAACCTACAGAAATACATGGTACTATTTTCTTTCACATTCTCTTTAAAAAAAAAAAACAAAAACCCCACTAAGTTTGGCCCTTTCTGTATACTGCCTGTGTAAGCTCAAATAATTCATTAATCATTAATGTAGTCAAGACTTAAATCAAACAGACAAAAAAGTAAGTAGTGCTTTTTTCAGTTACCCGTTCATCTTCAGGCCCTTTTATTAAAAATGTTTCATCCCACTTAATCCATAATTTGTCCATCTGGTGTTGAAAATCATATAGTGTATTTTTCTGGGCATCAGCATTGAGTTTAAAACTGTTTCAGAGTAATAACCCTAAATTTGATCATACTGTTTAAAATATCAACTGCAGTGATAATGGTGCCACTGGGTATTTCAAAATGTGTGTGAGACAGTTGATTTTTCCTATTCACAGTTTGCAAGCCACATAAAAAGGATTTTTGTGCAACACTTTAACATGATACTCCTGACAGTTTCACCCAAAGCATAAATGATGGCTACCTTCTGGCCTTGAGCTGCATTAGTATCAAGTGGTCCAGCAATCTGCTCCTTGATGAAGTTCAGATCCTGAGGCAGCACCAGACCATGTTCCTCCATCACAGGCTTCAGGCCGTTATCTTCAACTAGGTAGTCGAACATGGTCAGAGAGGCCATCTCATGCTGAAAGACACCCAAAGTCATATAGAAAACGAAAGCACAGACTAAAACAAAGCTCATATCAGGTCAAACAGGACAGAAAATATATGGGAATGTCTGCCTTATCTCTCACGTTTGGCATAACTTGCATAATAAATGTGTGTTTAATAGTTCTTATCAGCTGCTGTCATCAGCCAGAGGACTGTAACCACAATCTCAGCCTTAACAGTCTTTTGAAATCAAATGACTCCGACTGCTTTGTGCAGAAGCCCTAGCATGCAATAATTTCCACAGCCATTACAAAGCTTCCTACAAGCAAGACATTTCTTAACTGTGAAGCATCTTAACAGATTGAAAAGGAATAAAATGTATACAGGATAAAAGGTAGGATTTGTGATATAAATGTGCTGGAAATTTTGACCCCAAGTTTAACATCTATTCACAGCAGTTATGCGGTTGTTCTCAGATGGGACTCAAGTTTCACGACCCACCGCAACACATGACTAGGAAGTAGCTGAAAGTCTTTTTCCTGTAACTTTTCCAAAATAGCCTTCTCCAAAGGCTGTTTTCTTTTCAAGACATACTTATTATCTGTCAGCCAGATTTTTCTAGTTGGTCCCTCAACTTTTTAAACACACAGATACTGAATGGAAATGTCTTGCTCAAGCAGTTGCTTAAATGAAGGAAATGAGAGAAATTACACTCTTTAGAAAATAAGTAATAAACTTCAAGACCTGTGCCCAAATAACCAAAACTGAGTTAACCTTTTACTGTGCTACCACAGATTTAGATTTGCATTTAGGATGCCAATACACATCTGAGCTGCTGTGTTGAGCGTGCTATGACTCACAGCTACATTTGTATCTAATTTGCTGCCAAATATTTTTATGACTAGTCACAATCAACTGGTTCAATTCTCAGTAAAACATGAAATGTTAACACAGAAACCATCATGGAAAATGAAAGGACTAAAAGAGACTGCATATTGCTAAGAAAAAAAGCTTTATACTGAATTTATGTGGGCTGGGATGCAAAAGAAACAAATGTTGCTTAGAATTGTTGAAGATGTGCTGCAGAAGTCTTGGCAGTAGTAGTTCTTGATCTAAAGTGCAAACTGGAAAGATTTAAAGCCCAAACTGGTGATATTAAATGTGACATTACTGTAAATCCATTGAAACACCAGTGTTTTAAAAGGCTTAAAATCAACTCTGCATAAAAGCAAGCTCAGGCTATCTATACTGAATAATACTTTTGAAAAATGACTAGCAATCAAAGGTGGTTGAGTAAAGAGAACATACAAATAGAGCCGCTTACTCATCTCCACAAGGACAATACCATAACTTTTGACGCAGTAATGGTACCCTGCTTGCATAAGATGTGACTAATTTAATGCTAAAGCTGAACAAAATGTTGGATGGGTTAACAATTAGAAATACCAAAAGCCACATCATAAATCTACAGAAAAGGCATCTTAATGGTTTCCTTGGCATGACGCAGAAACGCATTATGCAGAAATAGTAGCTTCCAAAGATCAGAAGGAAGAGGTCAGAAATTTGTACTGTAGAAAGCAAGAGAAACAGGATCACAATAGGTTGAATGGCTATTAACTACCTTCACAACAAAGTGAGTTTCTTACCTTCCAGATAATGTCTGGACGTGCTTTGGGAATAAACATCCCATCAAACATATGGGAAAATGGTCCATGTCCTGAAAAGGGTGGGGCACCGTTAATATGTGTAAACTTTGCTTCAAGATAGCTGCTGTGTTCTCATCCTGAAACTGATCATTTTAGTTTCACTTTTACAGTGAAGAAATTTGTGTTTGAAACTCAAAGCAAGTAAAGAACTTAGGTGATGAAGAGAAAGTTGAATTAATTTTATAAACGACAGCTGTGATTCTTTTGCATGGAGTTGTGCGAGGTAACAATGTGGATAAGGTTTGGAACGATATGTATTTAAAAAGCAAAGAAATAACTGTTCTTTATATGTTCTTTTCAAACCCACAAGGGCCTTTGACAAAAACTTACAAAACATGAATGTTGCTGCCATTTTGCTGCTTCAGTTGATTAGCTTGTTCTAGTTATTGTGTAATTTTGTTTAGTGAGTTTACACCTCATCTTAACCAACATGTTTAATGTGTACAACTTAAAAAGTGTTGCACCAGTAACTCCCATATTCTGTTACAAACAACAATTGTAGTCTCACAGTTTGAAGAGAGTGATGTTGCCAAATTCTCCAGTTCCAGAGGACTGTCTGATATTGAGGTAAAGAACTGAAAATACCCCACCAGCTATCAAGAATGCTGTTTTCCAAACGTAGCGTACTTTCCCACCACTCACCTAGATCATGGCAGAGCCCAGCAATCTGGACACAGAGGATGTCTCTGCGAGAGATGAGGAGCTCTGGCTGCCTCTCATTCAAAGCTTGAACAAGCTGCCCGGCCAAGTAACCCACCCTACCAACGCAAAGCAAAAATTCATACAAAATAAAAATGAAAACACACACGCCCCAGACCAATCAATGTCTCTACAAACTATGTGTTTGAAAAGGTTTCATAATTTTGGTTGAATTTAGCAGTAAAACAGTGCTGGCTATAATAAACCATGACAACTAAACAGTGTGTCTAGCTCAGAATATACCCAATGCTGTGCTCAAAGCGGTTGTGGGATGCCCCAGGAAAAACGAAGTATGTCCCTCCAAGCTGCTTGAGGTTTCGCAGTCTCTGGAACTGAGGTGTGTCAATGATTTTGATGAGGAGTGGGTGTAACTCCACATGCCCGTGGATAGGATCATTGAACACCTAGGAGTAAACAGGACAAATAAAAGGCTGAAAACAAATCAATAAAGTAGTTATCAATCATAATTAACAGAGATAAGAGTCAAAACCATCAAGACAAACCCCACCAAATAACAATAAATCTTTGGGTAAAACCGTTGAAATTTTCATAAAAGACAAGACAAGCCAGGAGACCAAAATAAACTGACAAATGCAAACAAGTTTAACAAATATCTTATATCCCTAAATATTACTCTTAACCTCCTACAGTACAAGTCCCATTAAAAAACCTGTTTCAGAGATGTAGGAAAGTAGTTTATTATTTCACACCGCACTTTCCTCTCCATTATGTACTGTGGTTTGTTTGTTTGTTTTTTTCCTGCGAACAAAGTGTTTTCTTCAGAGACCATGATGCCATTTCACATTTCTTTAATCCTTGATACGTCTTATTTATCTCTACAGCCTTGAATATGTGACACTGTGGTTAAGTCCTCACCTTGTTTGGCTCAGCTTCTAACAGCCACAACTTCTTGAGGCTGTGCAAGATCTTCAGACGGTCACCGAGACGCCTAAAATAGAGAGGAAGTGATAGATAAATTAACATATCAGAAGCATCACAGCAGCACAGACCACTTACAGATACTTCACCAAAGGACGAGCATTTACCATACTTCCTCCATTTCCCCATTGATTGGCACATTCAAGACACACTGACACACTTACTTTATGCCAATCTTCTCCAGTTCTGCATCGTTGAGATACCGCAGCCCGACACCACTGATGTTTTGTGCTTCACAAACATAAAAAAACCGCTGATTAGCTAAAATGTCGCGAGCAAACCGACAGGTCAGGTAACTAGCAGCTTTTCAGCTCTGCTGTTAAACGAGACAACAGACCTCTAAATGTATCTTCCCATTCTCCAAGACCTTCTCTTTGCAGGTATTGGCAAGTTTCCTTCACTCCCCATCCTGTGAAGTCCGTGTCCGGCTGCTGGACCACAGACACCCTCTTCTCCGGCGTTTTGAAGCAGTCATTAGAGCTCAAAACTTCATCTCCTGGCCGCTTTCGAGACGCCATATCCAGCTAACAAACGGGCGGTCAGACCTCAGACAGCAGATTAAAGTCACGAAAAACAAAAGTAGATTGCGATTTCCACGTCTAGTGAAGACAGCTGATCACAGAATACCGCACAAAATGTGTCTGTCAACACAGCTAGAAATACCCGGGTTTTGTCTTTTCACCGGTTTAATCAAGTAATATATACACACATCACTTCTGCTTTTCTATTTCAAAATAAAGCTCCACAACTCTTTCTCTCACTCTTTCTCTCTCTCTCTCTCTCTCTTAATAAAAGTGGCATTTATTAGTCTGAATTGTTTGCATTATTCATCGTAAAATATTTTTCATTTGAAACAACACAAAGAATTAAAACGCTTTTTAAAGCCACAGATACACATTCTGATGGATAACTGTGGTGGGACACTGATGTCAGATACGTCTTATAAAGTAAAACATCCCCCACTCCTTTATCACATCTCATTGTCACCATCTACCAATATTTCTGCCTGTACACAGTCATGTAAAAGTGTCAATTAAAATAGCTGTTTACAGTAGAACCGCTTAATGTGATTTAATTTGATAAATTTAACGCGTCGCTTCCGGTTTTTATGGCATACTTTGTGGATGACACGTGGTGGGTGGAGCTAAATGTGGCGGATAATGATGCATTCTTGTTCCTCGGAAATATGAACTAAAATAATTATTTTGGTTATCCACGCTGCCTACATTTAGGCTACCTCCAGATTTACCTAGTTTTGGTTTTGGTAACAGCCAAATTAAACTTGAATGCAGTAAAAAGAACTTTTCCGCAAAATCACTTTGTGTCACTTAGTTTTATATCAAGTAGCCGATAACTTTTAAAAGTTTTTTTTTTTTTTGCGTTTGAAGTTTCCTATTGAGTAACTCTGTAGTGAATTTCACGTAAAACGTGAAAATCAATATCCAAGTTATCAACGAATCGATATGATATATTTTCTTTCATTTCCGCTGCAAGTTGTTAGTAAAAACCACATTTCCAATTGTCTATAAATGCAGCAGAAGTTTTGACAGCATGACCCAGATGATTACATAACGTGCAACGACGTAGATGATTGTAAATCGACAACTGTTACTCGGCCGGGCGGAGAGTTGCTGTGAGGCAGAGGGCTTGTGGCATGTGCTGAGCTTCTGACTTGAGTGACTAGTCTGTTGGCAGGGCCGGTTTGCTGCATGACAACTCCTTTAGTTGATAGATCTGTGGGTAGTTTGGTTGGGTGAGTGCTGTCAGGCGGGGGGGTTGTTGGAAGATCTTGCGGTCTCGCCAACGTCTTCCCCGGGAGGCGAGTGTGTGTGCGTGGGGGCTGGTAGCAGGCAGTTGGTGCCAGGCTGCTATGGCTTCCGAGCCGGGAGGGGGGGGAGAGAAGTTTGTTATGGGGAGTAGGAAGCGGGGATGTTCGGAATCGTCTCTAGAGGCGACTATTAACAGAGGGATTAAGATGGCAAAATCTGCGGTTGAGTATAAAGTTGTGTTTAAACTTAAAGATCAGCGAGGAGATGGGTTTAGGGCGCTGAATCCTTTAAAGATAGCAGAGTCTCTGAGAGTGCTTGGTGAGGGTGTCAGGGCCCATGCGGTCCCAAGTGGGGCTCTCTTGGTCTTTTGTTGCTCAGAGGAGCAGAGTGAGAAGGCCAAGAAGATCTCCAAAGTTTGCGGGAAGAAGGTTGAAGTTTCAGTACCAGAGCGGACAGATGTGGCTAAGGGGGTTATTTATAGTGTGTGTGTGCCGATATTTCTGAGAGGGAACTTAAGGAGAATATAGTGGGAGGAGAAGTTGTGGATGTGAAGCGCTTTAAGGCACGGGAGGGGGGCAACCCTAATACTCCAGTTCTATTGTCGTTTAAGGGTGAGCTTCCTGTAAGGGTGTATATTGGGTGTCTGTCCTACCAGGTGAGGGCTTATGTAAGGCCCCCGATGAGGTGTTTCAAGTGCCAGAGATTTGGCCATATGGCGGCTGCATGTAGGGGAGGCCGGCGCTGCCTAAAGTGTGGCGGGGACCATGATATTACTGGGTGCGGGGTTGCTTCACCTAAGTGTTGTAACTGTGGGGGGGGCATGTGGCGTCCTCTCGTGAGTGCCTTCACTTTGTTAGGGCAAGACAGGTGCAGGAGGTAAAGGAGCGGCAGAGGGTCTCGTATGCAGAGGCGCTCAAGCAGGTTGAAGGGGCAAGGCCCTCAGTGTCTGAGGGGGCAGTCGCGGGCGCAGGGGTGAGTCAGAGTGGGGGTGCTGCTACACCTGATAGGTTTGTTGTCCAGACAGAGTCTCTTCTGGCCTTTATGGTGGAAGTGTTGTGTTTTGTGTGTGAAAACACTCCGAGACGTGACCTTCTTGTGTCCGTGACCTCGGCTGCGAAAAGATTTTTGGGCTTAAGCACCTGAGCTCCCGGTCTCTCAGTGACTTTATTGCTGCGCAGGAGGCTCAGGGTGGGAGGGAATCTGATGTGGGGGATGAAGTTGAGCTGGTTTGTCCAGTGTATGAGGACATTAGTGAGTGACACTCGTTCTTTGGCTCATGGTTAATATTTTGCAATGGAATGCAAGAAGTCTCATTGCAAATGGTCAGGGTTTTAAAAAGTTTATACGGGACTTTCTTCCCAGGCCGGATTTTATTTGTGTCCAGGAGACATGGTTAAAACCAAACCTAGACTTTGTCATCCCAGGGTATGAGGGTATCCGTAAGGACAGACTGAGTAGGTCGGGTGGTGGGTGTGTAATTTTCATTAGGTCAGGGATTCGGTATAGGGTCCGGGCATGGGATAGGGAGCTCGAGTGTATCATTGTTGAAGTGTGGGGAGAGGAGGGGAAGTTTAATTTGATTAATTGTTATAATTCTGGTAAAACGTTGCTTCTAACTGATTTTGAGGAAATTTTGGCTATGACTGGGGCCCCCATTGTTTGGGTCGGAGACTTAAATGCTCACAACCCTTTGTGGGGTAGCTGTGACAGGGATTCGAATGGATGTTTGATTGAAGACTTTTTGGACCGTGCTAATCTTGTAGTTTTGAATACTGGTGCTGGTACCCGAGTTGACCTGCGTTCTGGCAAACTTTCGTGCTTAGATCTTACCTTGCGTCTCCTAGCTGGGCCAGAGTAGCAGAGTGGAAAGTGTTGGGAGCCGATCCGTTGGGAAGTGACCACTTCCCTGTGCTGAGTTGCTTTGGCAGGTCCCTGGTGGAGGATGCAGAGGAGAGGACTCCTAGGTTTAATTTTCCCCTGGCGGACTGGCGTAAGTTTAGTGAGGCTGTAGCTACTGGGTTGGACTCTGTGGTGAGTGAAGGGACGATAGATGAGTATTGTGACTCATTGTCTGCGCTGATTATGAGAGCTGCGTCCCTGTCGATTCCTTTCAGTAAAGGCCTGAAGGAACGGGTCCCGGTACCTTGGTGGAATAAGGAGTGTGATGCAGTGGTCAGTAAGAGGAAACAAGCCTTTAGGCGAGTGCGCCGGTTTCCTACGCCGGAAAATGTGCTTGAGTATAAGCGCTGTAGGGCGATGGCTAGGAAAGTCATAAAGGCTGAAAAAAAGAAGTGTTGGAGGAAGTTTTGTGGTACTTTGGGCCCGGAAACCCCTGTTGTTGCTTTGTGGAGGAGAATTCGGCGTATGGCTGGGAAAACCGTGAGCTTCAGTGTACCAGTGTTGTGTGATGGTCAGAGGGAAGCAGTTACGAGTAAGGAGAAGGCAGATCTGTGTGTTGCTGTCTTTCAAGCGGTTCATAACTCAGGGCATCTGGGTGAAGAGATTCTCCGTTTGCGCAGGGAAACTGTGAGAGGTGGTCAGTCAATATTGGAGGGTGAGGTTGCAGATGCTAAGGGGTGTGAGTATAACTTGTATTTTTCGGTAAGGGAGCTGGAGGATGCAATTCAGGCTGGGGCTAATACCTCCCCAGGGCAGGATGGAGTAAGCTATGGGTTGTTGCAACATCTGGACGAGGGCACTCTGCATGAGGTTCTGGCTTTGTTTAATTATGTATGGGAGTCTGGTAGTTTACCAGTGTCCTGGAAACAGGCTGTTGTGGTTCCTATTGTGAAGCCGGGGAAGGACCCATCCTCTCCCTCCTCTTACAGGCCAATAGCTTTGACTTCGGTGTTGTGTAAGGTGATGGAGAGGATGGTTACCAATCGTTTGGTTCACTACCTGGAAACAGGAAATTTCTTTGTTGACTATCAGAATGGGTTCCGTAAGGGTAGGAACACAATGGACTCTGCGGTGGTGTTGGACAGGGAGGTCAGAAGGGCTATTGTAAATAAGGAAGCTGTTGTGGCGGTGTTTTTGGATATAGAAAAAGCTTATGACAGCTTGTGGAGAGAGGGCCTGCTCCTTAAGTTGTGTAATGCTGGGGTTTGTGGGAGGATGTTTAGGTGGATTAAGAATTTTTTGAGTGGTAGGCGGATCCAGGTAAGGATAGGGAATGCGCTGTCTGAGGTTGTGGACATAGAGAATGGTACACCCCAAGGGTCTGTGATCAGCCCAGTTTTGTTTAATGTGATGATCAATGATATTTTTCAGTCTGTAGACATGAGATTTGGTAAGTCTCTGTTTGCTGATGACGGGGCCCTTTGGAGGGAGTGGAAGAAATGTGCAGCATTTGATCTGTGAGATGCAGAGTGCACTCAGTTGTGTTGTGAGGTGGGCAGATAAGTGGGGGTTTAGGCTGTCTGTTGAGAAGAGCAAGTTTATGGTTTTTGGTCTGAAAAGGAAAATCCCATTGTGCATTCTTACATTGTATAATTCCCCTATTGAAAGGGTGAGTGTGTTTAAATTCTTGGGTCTTTGGTTCGATGAGAGACTGACTTGGAGGGCTCATGTAGCCCAAGTTGTTAGTAGAAGTGAGAAAGTGATAAATGTTATGAGGAGCTTGTCGGGAAGTGATTGGGGGGCGGAGAGGTGTACGTTGTAGCTTATATATCGAGCCATGATTAGGTCCTTATTGGATTATGGATGTGTTATTTTTGCTGCTGCTTCTAAGACTGTGTTAGGTAAACTTGTTGGAGTGCAGGCTAAAGCTCTACGTATCTGTAGCGGGGCTTTTAGAACCACTTCCATCCCCGCACTGTTGGTGGAAATGAGTGAGTCTCCTCTGCATCTGAGGTGGTCCAGATTGGGACTCCATTATTGGGCCAAGGTGGCAGGGTATAGTAGGCCTTTGGCAGCTAAGTGTGTACTGGAGGACTGCTGGGAGTTTACTAAAAGGCCTGATAAGGACTGTTTTATTGCACAGGTAGGGAAGGTTGCTCAGGCGTTGGGATTTCAAAAGGATGCCGTGGTTGGTGTGGTGTGGCCCTCTGTGCCTGTGTGGAGGCTCCCTGAACCAGAGGTCAATATTGACCTGCTGGGGATGGCTAGAGGAGCAGCTTGTGGTCATCTGCAGCAATTTTTGAGTGAACAGGGAGATGCAGTCCAGATTTTCACAGATGGGTCTAAGGAGGGAAGTAGAGCAGGGTTTGGGCTGTATGTAGTGAATCCTCAGGTCAGGCGGAGTGTCCGTGCAACTGATAATTTATCTGTGTTCTCGGTGGAGCTGCTTGCTATTTGGTGCGCTTTGAGGTGGGTTGAGCTGAATAAGCCCCCGTTTGCTATTGTCTGCTCAGATTCTGCCGCTGCTCTGTCTGCCCTCAGACACAGATCCTCTGAAGCGCGCCCTGACCTTGTTTTCTGCATTTTGTCTTGTCTTGGCAGAATTGAGAGTGTGGGATCTGCTGTGGTGTTTGTTTGGGTGCCTGGCCATTCTGGGGTTCGAGGAAATGAAATAGCAGATGCCCTGGCTAGGGAGTCACTCATTAGGGGCTCTGTGGAGTTTGTGTTGCCGCTGGGGAAGCAGGAGTGCTACAGCATTGCAAAAGAGCATCTCAATTGCCAGTGGCAAAAAGAGTGGGAGGGGGGAGAATAAAGGGAGGCATTTTTTTTCTCTTGCCAGAAGTCTGTGGTTCATTCTAGACGGTTAGTGGCTTCTTGTCGGAGGGAGGAGGTTGTTTGGGCGAGATTACGCCTGGGCCACTGTGGCCTGGCGTCCAGATTATATATAGTGGGGAAGCACAACGATGGGCTGTGTGAGTGTGGAGGGGAGGAAACAGTGGGTCATGTTTTGTTGTCATGCAGTAGATACGGTGATGAGAGGGGGCAGCTTTTTAAGGAGCTCGCTGCGTTGGGCTTGACTGCTTTTTCGATCGGTTCTCTGCTTTCTTCGACTGAGAGGGGAGTGGCTGAAGCTGTCTTTATCTGCGCCGTACTGGACTGTTTATGAGAATATGAGGTGCAATTGCTGACAGTGGAGGGCAGCATTGCGCACACCAGCGTATAGCCTGCCGGAAATAACTAGAAGAAGAAGAAGAAGAATGATTGTAAATCACAATAGGTTTTCAAACATTTTACTTGCAATAATAAAAGTCTAGAGATCGTGCAAGGTGGCATTTTTAAACTGTTTACCTTTCTGAACATGTTGGAAATGTGTTTTTCTGGGGTCAATCATAAGTGGCCAGGGAGCAGGGAGATATCAGCACTGGCAGAAGATGCTCCCGTAAATGAAACACAGTTGCCAAGAAATGTTAGAAAATTGGGACAGTTTTAAGAGCAGCTCTCCTCCCATGGTCTGTGCTCTTTTTGGTTGCTAGGTATCACTTTAGTGGCTTATGTAAGCCCAAAGAGTTTGGTGATATGATGAATAAACCTAAAATCCTTTATTGTTTACAATTATAAAACACTGATCACAATTTAGACGAAACTGCAAGTTTTGTATTTCATTACAGCAATTTATTTGGGAAAGGTTTGCAGCTCAATTAATCTGCATACATCAAATATAAAACAAACAATTTAGTACTTAAAAACTCAATACTTGTAACTAATGCTCAGGAATATGGATTTTAAGTTGCACATCTTTTCTTGCTCCAGATGCTCAAAGTGCATCGTTTGTAGCTTCAGGTGCTTAAAGCTTCCAGCTGTGACTTCTTCCAAACCTCCTGATGTTCACTGCATTGGCACTCACGTTCTTGGTCAAAACTCTCACTTTTAAATCCCTCTCCCCTTACACAGCTCAGCCTTTATTTCACCCCACACGTCTTACTTCAGCCCCTTGCTCCAAGTGGTGCTGGCAGTAAGAAGGGAAAGGAATCACTTAAGGGAAGACTTATACCAGCAGACAACGCCACCCTGGGAATTACACCCAGGGAAGTAGATAGAGGTGGTTAAATCCGCCTACTAGCCCACAGGTCCGTTTGGAATGAGGCAGAGAACACAGCTCACACGTACAAAAAGTTTTATTGTTAATTAATGATTTACAATATTAAAGGTGCCATAACATCAAATTTCACTTTTCTGGGTGTATAACATGATCTGTTGTGCACTGATGAGGTCATGTGAATGTCAAGAGAATCAAAGTTCCTGTTCATAGTCAGTCAGCTTTGTTTCTTTGTTCAAAAATAGTTGAATCAGACAGCAGCTTATCATTTTATGTAGTTTAAGCATGCTACGTAATTCAATTGCTCCAACTGGAACACACTATTAAGCAAACAGCCCCTCCCTCCCTCTCCTTCCACTCTTCCGCTCCGTTCTCACCCCCTCCCTGATTCAACTGCATGAGTGGAACTGAGTAACTGCTGTGCTGTGCAGTCAGGTCTGGGTTAAAAAAAAAAAGGATTTAAAAGAAAATTTCTGCCGCAACACTGAGGGAGGCGACCGCAACCTTGTCATAATCCTGTAAGTTTATTTATTTTCTAAATGCTGTCATGTCTGATAAACATACCTCACTGTCTGAAATGCCCATGTTGCTAGCAGATAGCCTTTATCAAACTTTGACCGGAGCTCGACGTACTCTCTAAATAAGGTTATAGCCAAATAAGGTGTAGCCAATCAAAATGAAGTCAACTTGGTCTCCGGGTAAAGCTCAATATCATTACTGCACCCAACTCTTTTACTGAAGAAGGGAGGTCTAGTGTGCCAAAACAATCACCCATTGTAAAAAGTGACATTTTTTTTTCTTTGGAGAATTGACATACGCAGTAATGTAAACCACATGAACTAGATTTTACTGCTATGTCATAGCTCCTTTAAGTGTGACCAATTGCTTTATTGATCACCCCTTTCCTAAAACCAAGGGCACAAAATAAAGCACTGTTATGTGCTCGTGGTGGTCATGGCCTTCATGAGCTGTCTAGGGTGTCCCTTATTTATTTATTTTTTTCTGAAAGTTGGCAACCCTAGACACCAATCCATCACTATAGGCTCAGCATCTGAGAGGAAAAAACACACAGAATCAATTAAACACAAGAAGAACTTAACTAAAAGTAAAAAAGCTAAATCAACACAAAACTAAAGCTAACAACAGTAGATAGAGAAAGGATAACCCAAAATGAGTTCCCCCACTATTATCCCCACATTAAAACACAGTCAATGATCCACAATGGCGGGTCTACCACGCTGCGTTACAACCGTTTGCAGAGGTTGATCAGAGCAAACGTTAAACCAACAGAGTGAAGCACAGCCTGAAAGAGACCACTGCTTGTCTCCTTCAGCCGGCGGTTCAGCCAGGTGCTCCAGGACCGCAGAGCATGACCGAGACCTGGAACTAAAAGATGTAGAGCTGCACCAGACTTCCAGTAGGCTACAGATTGTCCTGCTGCAGAATGAATGACCACAGTGCCATTGATACCTGATGGGACTATATGACTGAAAAGAATCTATACATCAGAAGTACCTAAAAGCTAAAACCAGTGTGTATCAGGACATTATAGTTATAGCATTTAACCTCATGCATCAATTAATTCTATCACTGCACTCTAATATGAATGGGAAATAGTCAGGTTATAGCTGCCTGAAATCAAATCTTAAATGCACTGAAAAAAAAATAGATTGTTAAAAAAGAATATCATGACGTAAAAAAAAAATGCAATAAGGATAAAATATAGGTAATTTTATAGCACATTTCATTTACAAGACAGTTCAGTCTTGTAAAAGTGCTTTACATAAAACATTAAAAGTGTTATGGCAGGGTGCAGGGGACGCAATAAAAAGAAAAGTAATTTGAATGTAATGTTTTCATAATTTTTTACAGTTTCCATTTTAGCAAAGCAGAATTTCATAGATACACAAAAAAGAGAAAAAGATCTTTATTTCTAAAAGATAACTCAGTTTGTAAACAAACAGAAACATGTTCCTATTCACCTAATAATTATACATCAAGAGTTCAACCACTTGTAATTATAGAAAAGAAAGCAATAAGGATAATTCATAGGGCAAGTTATCATGCACACACATTCACTTTTTATAAGATCCAAATCATTAAAATGAAAAGATCGGTGGATATACAAACAGCTCAAATTCTGTTCAGGGCAAAAAATAATAATGTGCCAATAAATAGACAGAGATTATTTACTCAGAGGGAAGGACGGTATGGTTTAAGAGGAATTTTTTATTTTAAAGTAGTAATGGCTTCAAGTTTTTGTGTTTCTGTGCAAGGGGTTAAACTGTGGAATAGTCTGGGGGAGGAATTGAACAATCGTCAAAGTATTTATCTCTTTAGAAAGAGATTCAGAGACATGATTTGGGAGCGATATAAAAAACTGTAAGAATGATTTTCTTCACTGAGAAGGGTGCATGTTTGTGTTTATTATGTGCAAACAATGTCTGACAGGAAGTTGGAATCAATGGATGTTTAGAAATCAGAGAGAGAGAGAGTGGGAATGAATAAGTTTTAACTTCATCCCACTGCTTTTTGAGCATAAATTAGCTTTTCTGTTTGATAACTATGAATTGTATGTTTTTTTTTTGTTTTTGTTTTTTTGTTGTTTTTTTTGCATGTGAGAAATGCTCGAAATAAAAATAAACCTAACCTAACCTCCCATTAATAAACCTATTATGCATTCAATAATGGATTTTCACACAATCTACAAAACACAACAATGCCTCAACAACAACACACCAAATCTGTCTTCAAAGGTATATCGGGTCTGACTGTGAAAATTTGAGTTATCAAAAATAACTGCACTTGTAGACATTTAAAAAATTGACCAAATTCCTATTCAATGTTGGTTTAAAGTACTACTCAAGACAATAATTGAAAACGCAGTATTATTAAAAACCACACAAATTCCACCAATTAAGATAAACACGAACAGTAAGTCACAACAAATAGCTCACAGAAAATAAAGTAAAACAAACCAAACCATGACAGCCTCCTAAAAAGCCTCAGTTCTTAAAAATTTGGAACAGTCATAAAAACTCCTCATTTACGTTTATAACTGTCTTTAAACAAACAACAAAAATAATAATAATGATGATGGAAATATTAAAAACAACTTAATGCAAGTTTAACAATTTCAGTAAATGACTTTTTTTTTTGTGGTTTAAGGCTTTCCACAATCAGCTGTCTGATTGTTTGTAGTTTATAGAGGCATAACTCTAAATGATAACTGGATAAAACAAACATGACATTACAAGTTAGCAGAGTTTGAAGTTCATAATGTGATTGCATGTTATGGCACTAACATGGCATAAAGCAGGGACGAATAATGTGATAACAGAACATGTAAAGAAGCATATGCACTAGATAATTAAAGAAAACCTGCTCATGCAATGATGCACTCATCTTGGGACAATCCTGAGATAACTTCTTTCAGGTAAAACCAGGTATGGGGCACTTTATAATCTTTCTAACATTTTCATTGTAATGAACCAAAGAGTTGCTGATTGCGTCATTTCCTTTAAATCTTCATCTGTCTCATCTTTCTCTTAATTGGAACTGGATGCTGCTGCATCCTTTGCTTTACTGGCATCTTCCTAGCTTTCTGTCATATCTGTCATGAGCTGAAATAAAGAAAGCACAAACAAATAAAACTGAGCAAAAGCAATTTCAGATGAGAGATGCAGTTTTATGAAAGATCCAGCAGGGGACGGACTTCACTGCAGCTCAAAACTGATGTTATTACAGTCATAGATCACTGGGCTACACATGAATTAATCCAGGTGTGCCTGACCTCAGTAACCACAACGACAATGGTCAGACACACCTGGATTAATCAGTTTATCCAATAACAAAAGACAGGAAACAGAGGAGCACTTCTAAATTCAGGAAGTATTGGAGTTGTGCACATAGCCCAAAATTGGAAGATACTCAAAGATACCACTGGGTAATTAGTCAAGATATTAACAAATACATTATTAATAATAATAATAAATAATCATAATACCAAACAACCAGGTCTGAGAAGGTCAAATGTCTTTGTGATTGTAACTCACTATATTACTTCCATTGAATATACAGGTATATTGCAGCTTGGCCTCAAATAAATCCTGTACTTTATTTAACGTTACCTGAAAGCCGTTTTCCTCACACCATGTTTTATAATGCTCCTCGGCTTCTGGAATCCCTTCTTCAGTCTTCCAGTAGACCCTGATAATCTGCTCAGAAAAGCGTTCTGGCAGAAGTTTGGACACCTGACAGGATTGACAACAATCAAAATCTGTAAAATGTAAACTTCCCAAGGCTGTTTCACAAAGAAATACACACTTAATAAAAGTCTCTTGCAAAGAAATGCTAAGATCCCATTTTTCTGTAGTTTTAACCTTGTGTTTGGGCAATTTGAATGCTTTATCATGGTCACTCTTTCCGTAGAAGTAGGTGTTGTTGATGGGATCCTTGTCTTTCATCCCATAGTCCAAAGTGACAACCTAAAGTAGAAATGTTGGAGAAAACCTTGTTTTTATATTTACAACCAAAGAGTAAGAGAAAGGATGAAGCCTTGAAAAACACATTTGCCTTAACAACAAAGTCAAAGGGTTTGAGGTAAGTGTCACCGAAAAGCCAAAGTGCAAAAAACTCACAATAACTTCACAGACGTCTTGCTCAGGCTGACCTTCATCCTCTGAGAGTTTCCTTTTCAAGTTGTCGATTGTGCCCTTCGAGATGGAAAAGTGCTTGTTTCTGTTTTCTTTATATTTAGAAAATGCTCTTATCATTATTTTGCCCCGTTATCATAACTCTGTTCCTGTTCTTACCTGTTCTATTTTCTCTCCCATTTGGTTTCCTGGTTGTCCTTCTTTCTTCTGTAAAGGGAGAATGATATGTGAGAGGACAATACACAGATTATTTAGACTTAACAAAACATTATAGAGTATAAAGTAATAGCTGATAATGCAACAGAGAATCAGGGTAGAATCTCAAACATCAGGGAAACAAATGTTAATAAAACAAGTTTAGATAATTTTCCAGAATATAAAGTACACATTTACAATGCAATATTTTCTTAAAACATAGATTTTTTTCAATTTTCTTCTTCTTTTTTTTTGTTTGAAATTTAGTCAATTATATCAAGTTTTTATGTGGACAAAGATGACTAGTGCAGAAACGAACTCATATTTTTATAAGATTCAAGGTTTTCTAGTATATGTTTTTTTTAAATTGATTTTTCATTTTGAAAAAAATCATCCAATGCCATTGTTAGGATAAAATAAAAGATGCTATGTCATAAAGAAGTGTGCCTGAATAAATTATTTGTTTTTATTGAAATAGAACGGGTTGGGCAACTCCGGTCCTCAAGAGCCGGCATCCTGCAGGTATTAGGAGTTTACCGGCTGCAACACACCTGACTCCAATCAATGGATTATTGTGCAGAGCTGATGTCAAGCTCTGCACAGGTCACAAGGTGTGTTGCAGCAGGGAAACTTCTAATCCATGCAGGATGCTGGCCCTCGAGGACCAGAGTTGCCCACTGCTGAAATAGAATAACAGCATTCCCTCGTCTCCATCTGTAGACTGATAGCCTGACACATTTACAGTCGGGAATTAGATGTCACTTCACACCCTGGCTTCACCCAGACACTTGTAGAGGTTTCGATTGAAGATCCTCTGTAGAATAACATTTGCATCCCTCAAGTTCAACTCTGCCTGCATCGAGTCCGGGTTGATTATTTTTTCCAACACTTGATCTTCAAGACAAACAGAAAGTACAATAGATCGGCTCAAGCACAACAACTACAACAACAACAACAACAAACTTGTAAACCATTTGAGAGCAGTTTAGTTGCCACATAATCAAATTTTCAGTCTTGTTGCCCTAATTCTTGTTTTCCAATGATATTGAATATCGGTGATTATTCTGGTGAAGGGCTTCCTGCTGTCTCCATCTCACAATTACAACTGACCTGTCAGCTTGGTGTAGGCTTCCATATCATGTATGGCTTCAGTGAGAGTACATTCCCTCTCACCTTGGATCTGAATGTAGTCATTTGCTTTTAAGAGGGCATCTTTGATCCTGGATAAAGGAAGAAATTCCTGTTTTAAAAACTATTTTACTTTCAGGAAGGAACATTTTGTTGTATAATATGAACATGAAAATGCTTCTCACATAATTTCTATGTTCTTGTTTACTCTGTGCTGGTAGGCTCTTTCATGGAGACGGCTCCTTGTGTGGAACATGTCATACAGATTTCCCACCTCCTGTTTAGAGTGTTGCATATTGTTAAACAGCTGCTTATCAGACAAACCTAGTGGTTTTTACACAACTTAAAAAGCAGAAGTACATACCTTGTCTCTGGAGCAAATGTGTCTCCGATTTTCAACTTCACACACCCTGGCAAACACGAAGAAGCGCCGATGGTCAAAGTTGTTCTGGATGCCGAGGTGGTGACAGTCCCTGAGAGGAGACAGAGAAATGAAATGTGTATATGATAAAACTATTATGCTGCAGTCTGAATTCAGAATACTACTCATGGTAAAAGTAATCAGGGTTCTATATCAGTAAGTGTTAGTTTAAGTTTAGTTTAATTTTAAGTCAGCTCCACCTGGCAAAGTAGTCAAATTTGTCCACATCGATCCCATTTAGCTTGTTTGCTACAATTTCATAGAGGAAAGACTTCTTCTCATCTCGACCATTGTATGGCCCCTGTGGAGATGACAGCAAATGTAATCATTAGACATTATATTTATACAAATGAAATTTATTTAAATTCCAAATTCCCATACAGGATCCGAAGAACGCTGTCCACGAATTAACTCCCTGATGAAGTCCAAGTCTTGTTCCAGTTTCAGCCCAGCAGCTTTCATGTCTTTCTCCAGCTTATTGACTTCCACCAGGTGATCAAACATGTCAATAGAGGCTTCCTCATGCTGCAAGACACATCCAGTTATAAATACAGTATTAGAAGAACTGTAATGACACAACTTTAAAAAGGAAAACAGATCTCTGCCATGTTCACTTATTTTTCTTAGAGGAAAATAGTTATGAATTAACCTATAGTTAATCTGTACAGTATTTAATAACCAAAACCCAGGTAGCTTAGGTAACTAATGATTTATTACCAGGGAAATAAATGAAGAGGAAAAAATGAACTAACTGGTATTTCTGTTTTCATAATTATTTTCTGATTTCTTTGCCACTAGTACTTCAGTATTTGCTGATTACTGAATCGCTATCTGAATATAAAATGTTCAGAAAAAACGTTTTTTTTGTTTGTTTGTTTTTTTTTGGGGGGGGGGGGGATAATTGCTTGAGTGATACTTTAATTCTTTATTACCTTCCACGCTTCATCCTTTGTTTTTCTGCAGGCCTCAGGGATAAACATCCCATCAAACAAATGAGAAAAGGGTCCATGTCCTACATGCAGGGAAGTATGACATAAACCATTGGTAAACTGGTTGATCTACACTTGTTTACTTGTTAAATTGACTAGTGTTGAAGCAAACCTGTATACCTGATATACCTTTTTTTTAATGTTGAAATACGATCATATTTGATAACATTTTAAATGCCAGTTTCAGAGACTTTTGATTAGGTAGTTACATTTTGCAGCACTTATCAAAACATCAAAATAAAATAAAATAAAAATATAGATAAAAATAAACAAAAGAAAAGAAAGTTTTTATCTAAATGCAGGACTAAATTAAAATAAACAGACATAGCAATAAAAAAAGAAGAAAAAGTTAGTACCGATGCAAGTGTGATTGCATAAAGTTTTCAAAATTTTGAAAATGTAAATTATTACACAACCAACTGAAAGTTGGAGGAAAGTAGAAGAGGAATTGATCTGTAAAACTTACCAAGGTCATGGCAAAGACCTGCAATCTGCACACAAAGGATGTCTCTGTCATCAATTTCCAGTTCTGGTTGCCTCAACTTGAGAGATTTCACAAATTCTCCTGCTAAGTGCCCCACCCTGTATCATTAAATGCACACACACATTAGATGCTTCACTAAGCAGTCCTTGTCTGAAATGGATTGCATTAAACTCACAAGTCTTTCAGAAATCATGAGGACATACCCAAGAGAATGTTCAAACCGATTGTGGGACGCTCCTGGGAAAACAAAATAGGCCCCACCAAGCTGCTTGATGTTTCGTAGTCTCTGGAACTGAGGTGTGTCGATGATTTTAACCAGAAGTGGGTGTAACTCAATGTGGCCGTGGATGGAATCATTGAATATCTGGCAGTATAAGATAAAAATGTAAATTGGACACATTCCCCAGAGACTATCAGTAGATCAGTCGGTCTCTTGTTTATTTAGTGCTGCAGTTTTCCTTGTTTTCCTTTTTTATTTCACTTCTTCCTTTCACATGTCTAACATAAGTCTAACTAACAAATGTGAGTTGGCTTTACATACTGTAGTTTGAGTTTGCAATTATGTAGCATTGTCTCCTTTTTTTCTTTGACATTGTATGGTTTGAAATAGCATCTCTGCAGCTGTAAAATGTTGCATAAATAGACTGATCTTTTATCACCTTGCCAACATCCTTGTTCTGTGCCATGGTGGTGTTCAGTTTCCTATAGAGAAAAAAAGAAGTATAAATGATCATTGCTAAATAAAGTAAATGGAAAGGGAAACTTGATTAATCATTGGTACTTACTTTATGTCAGACTTTCTAAATAGCTGTTCCTCAGTTCTTCAGGTCAGCACCAGCTCTGCTTTGTCCGATGACACGAGTAAACAGATTAAAACAGTCCTTTTTATTTTCGATTTTAGAGAATCAGTTGCATTATTTTCTTTCTTAAATTTATTCCCCTGTAAGATTTAGCCATTGAACTTAATTTCAAAGATCATTCATAACAGACAACATAATGTGCACAACATATTTTAGCCAGTAATAAAACTTGTCAGTGAAATAGAGAAAAATCAGAAAACTAACCTCTTTAAAAAAAAATAAATCTTAAAGCTCTTTTTTGTCTCTGAACCGACACTTTTCATCCACTCCCAAATCCTCGATGTCCTCTAAAGGCTGCAACTCTGTTTTCTTTGGTCCCCTGAGACTGTCAAATGTGAAATCAGCTTCTAATAAAAATTTAACTGTTAATCTGACAAGAAGTTAGATAATATATGACAGCAAGGAAAATTCACCTGGCACAAGACAGCTGATCAAAGCAGACAAGTGCAAAGGACATCAAGGGTTGGAATGACACCAGACTTTAATGTGGCCACACCTATCAAATTGGACACTGCCCTCTCATGCCTTATTTGATACATTGTTTTGACACTGTTTTGTTTCAATAAAGACATTATTATATTAACATATGGAGAAAGTAATGTAAAGATGATGTAGATCTGGTGTACAAAGAAAACCCCTCCTATTATGTTTTGTTGAATTGATATAGTTGCTGGACTTTTACTGCGTTTACTGCTATTATAAAGAATTCAAGTAACAAAATCTGTCTTTATGCAGATGAGTTCTTGTTTTTTTCTTGAGAATCTGGCTGAATTATTTGGACTATAGATCCAACAACGTCTCACTAAGCAGTGAAATGGAATAAATCAATAAGTCTGTTTTGTGCATGATAGAAGCAGGTGCTGTGTTTCTGGAAGTACAGGTTTGTATCACACACCCACACAAACAAATTTTATGTTATAACAGACACACACATGTCTTTGGATCTTTGGATTGTGTGATCAGGTGAGATCAGGTGATGGTAAGTTTTGTTTAAAAGTTTGGGTTTTTTTGCATGTGGACAGACGAGAAATGCAAATACTGCCTGGTTTATGACTAATACATGATCCACAATTTGTGAATAGTTGAGTTTAGTTTACACTTGCAATCACAAGCAACAGTTAAAATTTAAAGTCAGGTACATGCATAAGTGCACTTACTTGACAACAGAGGCAGTTTTTGACATGGGTGAAGTGTGTAAGTAGCCAAGATGCAATCTGTGTAAGGGCACAGATGATGGATAAAAAGGAAGTTCATCCAGGGCATAACACAAACAGCCTCTGTCTGTGTGTTAATTCTAGTTATATCATATTTACATTTGGTTCCCTTTCTGAGATCCACTTGTAGCTTTACATGGTCCTTGATAGCCTGGTACACCAGCCTGACTAACGCCATGTATAAGATACACGGCAAGTCACCAGTGACTTGCCGTGTAATTTATACATGGTGTTAGTCAGGCTGGTGTACCAGGCTAGGTCCTTGATTACTTTATGACAGGTTGACATCTGTTGGATGTCCCTGTATGATATTGCTATCAGAGTAAAAAAACAAACAAAACCTTCAAATAAAGGCAAATAAATTATTGCCAGTGTATCAGCTAAAGACAGTCAACACTTGATATTAATACACAGGCAGCTAAGCAGGTCATCCAAGGTTTGCTGTTTGAATCCCGCCTCATTCTCGTAAGTCTGTTGCTGTGTTCCTTGGTAGGACACTTCCCCCTCCTTCCCTTTAGTGTCGGCATTGCTGGTGTATGAATGTGAATATTTTAAGAGGTCGCTGATGTGGATTTGCTGCCATGTTTCTGTCAGTCTGCCCCACAGCAGTTGTGGCAACACATGTAGCTTACCACTACCAGTGTGTGAATGTTGTGTCAGTGAATAGTCAGTTTAAGATAAAGTGCTTTGGGTGCCTTGAAAAATGCTTGATTGATAATGCATAAGTGACCAATTGTGTGTGAATAAGTCCTAATAACATAACATAAGTAATTGAAATCAATCTTGCATATTGATTAGCTAATATCAATCATCTAAACAATCACAGTGATATGTCTTCACAGAAGCATCTAATGCCAATATAGATGGCAATTTTTTATATAAAACTGGATTTACCTATACTTATTGCTTCAATCACTGAGGATGATGATTACAGTTATGTAATTAAACGGGAATTTGGGGGCTGAGTTCTATAACTTCATCCCTAAATATTTTTTTTTTTTTTAAAGCAAAGAATAAGTCTAGATGAGGGCATGGTTTAAGCAGTTTTGAAACAGCACAAAAAGTAAATTGCAACAGGAGTTACTCCTAACTGGGTGATGGTAAATAATGCCAGCATTAGCAAGGCAGTTTGCCTGGTCTGTAGTAGGTTGGATGCACAAAATAACTCAATAACATGTACAAATTTTTCAAACAGAAAGATAACAACCTCAGTTGACCAAAGTCATGTACACAGAAATAATAAAATCAAAAGATCAACAATAAAATAAGAGAGGGCAAAATAAATAAAACAGCATCTAATATTCAAAGGCAGACTGCTCTATATGAAATATCAACTGTCCAGAAGAAATCATAGAAATTGAAACCTCCAATTTTTTTCCAGGAGTGACACATTAAGCCTTATTTAACACAACTGTGAAATTCGTCACATTTTAAAATTTGTGATAATTTCTTTCATATATAGATTTAATCTGCGTCTGCCCGATTTTTATTAACATGTTGTTTGTCTGATCTTGAAACGTGTTGTTCTGGAACTGAATTTCTCCACTATGAGATCAATAAAGTCTAAAGTAGTCTTAAAGTCTACTGCACACCCTATGTGTTAAACAGAGCTTCCATATTCCTCAGGAAAATACACACACTGAAGCCTGGATGCGGTGAGAACAATCAATCAATCGTTTATTGGTGCAGGTGCAGTTTAAATAAGAAATCACATGGCATGGTCACATGACAAACACACCTGTGAGGAATCCACAATAATTGGGAGCACACCTATCAGCCAATTAATCAGTTAACACCCCCACTTGCTCACATATTATTTACAATCAACATCATCAGAAACAGCATGTTAACCAACTGCAATGCATCACAACATGGCTATAACCCAAACAGAAATGTGGAAAAGGTAAGTAGCTTCACTTTTGTGACTGGTTTAGTCATTAAGTCAGCTACCATCTGATCTGACGGGCAATACTCCAAAAACACTTCACCATTGTTTACAGCTGATCTTACAAAATGATATTTGATATCAATATGTTTACATCTCTGTCTACTAACAGGATTCTTTGCCAATGCAACTGTACCTTGGTTGTCTTCATAGATCAGAGGCACACCATACTGATAATCATTAAGATGCTCAAGCAGTTGAGTCACATACAGACACTCTTGTGTAGTGATAGCCAATGCCATATACTCAGCCTCACATGTTGACAATGCTACAGTTGGCTGCTTTTTGGTCCTCCAGGAAATCAGCGGACCATTCTTACATAGGCTAAGACAATAACCAGATGTACTACGTCGGTCATTTGCATCACCTGCCCAATCTGCATCACTGTAAGCTATCAACCTTAACCCTTCATCACATTTCCTGTAACAGAGCATCTTGTCATTGGTGCCTTTCAGATATTTCAGTACATGCTTTACAGTTGTCCACTGCTCCTCTGTTGGTTCACTGAAATACTGTGACAGTTTGCTAACAATGTAACTCAGATCAGGTCTAGTGCATAAGGTCAGGTAGATCAGGCTACCCACTGCTTCTCTGTATTTCCTGGGGTCACCCAGTTTTTCACCACTGTCGGTGTAATTCAACTTTGGTTCACAAGGTGTCGACCTGGGTTTACAATCTTGCATGTCAAACCTTTGCAATAGTTTTCCAATATAACTCTGCTGTGACATAGTCACACCGCCATCACACTGGTCAAAAGTGATACCAATAAAATTCTTCAATCTTCCCAAATCTTTCATTTGGAATTTCTCAGTAAGCATCTCCTTGACAGCTTTTAAAGTTCTCTCGTCATTAGCAGCAATAACTAAATCATCAACCCATATCAATATTATCACTTTCTCATGTTCTACTTGTCTCTTGTAAACACAATGATCAACTGGATTCTGTACAAAACTGTTTTCGCACAGATAGTCATGTAACATTTTATTCCAGTTTCGACCTGATTGCTTTAGCCCATACAATGATTTCTCCAGTTTACACACCATTTTCTCATTTGTCTCAGATTTTACATCATACCCTTCTGGCTGTTCCATGTAAATCTCACAATCAATTGGTGCATGTAGGTAAGCAGTTTTAACATCCATCTGATGGAGAATCAGATTCTCCTGAGCAGCTATCTGCATTAATGCTCTCACACTGGTTAGATTGACAGTAGGAGAAAAGGTTTCTCCATAATCTACACCGTTCTCCTGACTGTACCCCTTGGCGACATAGCGAGCCTTGTACTTGTCAGATCCATCAGCATTGCTTTTAATAGCATAAACCCATTTACCCCCCACTGCTCTCTTGCCCTCGGGTAGGGTGACTAGAGTAAATGTGTTGTTATCCCTCAGCGATTTCATCTCCTCATCCATTGCATCCACCCATTCTCTTGACCTGGATGAAGTTACAGCTTCTCTGAAAGTTTGAGGTACACTGAAAACCGCCTTGTAGCAATAATCAATATTAATCTGTGCCTGATCACTCTCCACCCCATAGAAGTCTGGCCTCTTTCTTTCTCTAACCGGGTATCTCCGCGGGGACTCTGATTCTAGCTTGACCTCACCTGGCTGCAGGCCTGTTTGACTCCGGCCTGGCCTAGTCTCGGGGATACTAGACTGCTTAGGCTTGTCAGGATCAGGTCTGGTTATGCTACACTGTACACCAATATCATCGTCATCAGACGTATCAACAGTCTCCTGCCCCTTAACATTGGACATAAACCTTACCAGTCTGTGTTTCATCACCTTCTTACTGTCAGGATAATAAACCATGTAGGCTGGACTGTTCTTGTCATACCCAACAAAGATGCCTTTGTCAGACCTTGAGTCAAGCTTCCTCTTGTCCTGTCTATATGCATGACACACAGTGCCAAATGTCTGCATCCTGGACACATTTGGTCTCTTTCCTGTCAGCATAAAGTAAGGTGTCTGTCTGGTTCGGTTATTGAAACATCTATTCCTCACCACTGCTGCTGTCTGGACTGCATACACCCATAGCTCCTTGGGTAACTGGCTTTCCAAGAGCATACATCTAGCCATGTCAAAAAGGGTTCTCCAGTTCCGCTCAGCAGTACCATTCTGATGTGGTGAATATGGTGCTGATGTTTCATGCCTGATTCTGTTCCTGCGGAGTAGTGCTTGATAACTCTGTCCAGTAAACTCAGTGCCATTGTCTGACCTGATACATGTAACTTTCCCGTATGGGGCTGTGTCAGCAAGGAACCTCTCTGTGGCTTCCACTGTATCATTTTTGTGCTTCAGAAAGTACACAAACACAGCACTGGAGTAGTCATCAATAAAAGAAAGTGCATACCTATAGCCTTCTCTGGACACTGGGTCAATGGGGCCTGCCAAGTCTGTGTGTACCAACTCTAAAGCTGACTTGGCCCTCACATCAGGATTCCTATTCCTGCTCTGGGTGAACTTGCCTTTGACACACACTTCACATTGCATAGACTTGGATGCTTTACCCTTTATAGACATACCATCCACAACATTCTCTAACTTCTGAACGTCATCAAAATTGCAGTGTCCCAGAATCTCATGCCACGTCTGAATATCATGGCAACTCATAAATTGATCATCACAGTTATTCATTGACACAGTAGGCAAATAGAACAGTCTGTTATGTTCATGAATAAAAAAACGTGTACCGTCTTTGTACTGCAGGATGTCTTCACCCTCCTTGAAGATCACTGTTGCCCCACTAGAAGTTGCAGCTCTCACAGAGAAAATGTCTTGGGGATATGAGGGGATATATAGTGCCTGCTTCAGTGTGGCACTGATGCGTTGCCCCCTGCTGTTGACCAGACACACCTCTGCATCTCCTCTACGCTCTGCGACCCCCTTGCACCTTGTACCATCTGCCAATTCCACACAGTGCGTCTCGGCCTGGAATTGATCATCAAAGTTCTTAAACTTAGCCAGGTCGGTGATGATATGTGATGTTGCACCGGTGTCCACCATCAACCCCTTTCTGGTGACACCATTCCCCGGCTGTCGATCACTGGTCACCAGCTTGAAGGCAAATGTGTTTTCTGTCTCCTCATACACTCCACGTAGGTTGTCCTGCTGCTGTCTCCGTCCTCCTCCTCGCCGTGTGCCCTGGTTGTGCCACTGTTGACCACGCTGACACTGTCTTGCCTTGTGTCCTCTTCGACCACAACGGAAACACTCCATGTCCCTGCTTTCAGTGCTCCGCGTCCTTATTTCCGCCGGTACACTGGCCTTCTTTGGATGTGCTCGGGCCCCCATGACATTATCCTCGGTCACAGCCGTGCGCATGCCTTCAGTGTTCTCATAACTCCGCAGTTTTGTTTTAAAATCTGCAAAAGAGAGTGTCTCGTCCATTTGAGTGACAAAAATGGAAAAAGGCTTGAATGATTCTGGAAGCCCCTTCAAAACCATTGCAACTATAAGTCCATCACTCAGGACCTCTCCAGCATTTCTCAACGCTGTGATTGAAGTTTCAGCACGTATGACATAATCAGTCACACTCTCACCACTCAATTTTTGCAGGGAAGTCAGTTCTGTGTAGAGACTCACAATGCGGGGCTTCCCCTTCCCTGCATAATGGTCTCGCAAAATCTTGAGTGCTCCACGCCCATCATCTGCAGCCTCTCGCATGACCAGGAACAAACTTTTGTCATCGAGAAATTGGATCAGTTCAGCATAAGCTTCAGCATTCTTGGCTGCATCCTCTGTCAGTGTGTTGACATCCGCATCCTCAGCAGGCCCATTTAAAATTGTGTCCTTTAATTTCTGCAACCGCAGATGGCCCAAGAACTTTGTCTCCCACAGTTCATAGTTCTTTTCGTCTCCGTCGAACACAAGACGGGACCAACGTGAACTTGTCCTTTCACTCATGGTGCTCGCAGTCCAGACCTGCCCACAGACTGTCTTGCAGTGCTACTCACGCCACATCTGCACAAACATCAACACGCCTGGGCCCATAACCTGTTAAACAGAGCTTCCATATTCCTCAGGAAAATACACACACTGAAGCCTGGATGCGGTGAGAACAATCAATCAATCGTTTATTGGTGCAGGTGCAGTTTAAATAAGAAATCACATGGCATGGTCACATGACAAACACACCTGTGAGGAATCCACAATAATTGGGAGCACACCTATCAGCCAATTAATCAGTTAACACTATGCCAACACCATATCTTGACTACTTAGTTCTCAAGCACTCAATAGTCAACAATAATTAAGTAATAAAATTTCGTGACATCTTTTGTTTTCAAATCTAAGATGTCAAGAAACCCAGATTCAGTGTAGCAGATGATCAGAAGTGTTTATAAAAACACAGTAAGAAGCTGCTAAAAGTTAGATTAATAGCTCGGGACCAATCAGACCTAGAGCAGAATCTTCAGTGACTATAATGGATTTTACTAAGAAATTGTTTAAATTAATCTTCGTGAGTTATCACTACTCCTTGATGTGGGTATGTAATCCCAACTGTTAACTCTTATCTCAACCATTTCTTAGAAAAATATAAATTAGACTTCATAATGTGACAAAAATACAGCAAACTTTTTTTCAACTACATTTTTCTTAGTGGGGACATTTAAAGGTTTCAGTAGAGCAGTACATGGCAGCTAGTTCACAAACAATTAAAGCACGAGGAAGAGAATTAGATGATGAGTCACACTGCGTCAGGTATGCACATATTTCAGCTGGTGAAACTGACATTTAAAAGCATGTTTACAAAACCACAATGGCAGAGTACAAACACCCTGAGACATGAAACTGGCACTGTATTATTTTGGGTGGCTGTACAACTGAAGGGTTGGTGGATCAATTCCAGGCTTTCCCTGTCTACGTGCCAAAGTGTCCGGGCAAGACACTAGGCCTCGATGTGCCTATTGTGGTATGAATGGGTAAAGCTGACATGTGGTGTAAAGCACCTTGAGTGGTCAGCATATGACTGGAGAAGTGCTTTATAAGTAGAGTACATTTACCAATTTATTTGTGTAATTAGTGTTAATGGATAAGCATTCACACTATTGAGTTTCTCTTGCTGCAACCTTTGGATGCTACTCCTCCCAGACTGTTTGTGCCACTGCAGCCATTAAGGTATCAAAATGTTCAGCAGATGTCTGCTATGGCTTTTCACATCTTTAACCTTTATACCTTTTGAGTTGTTCAGCATTTTGTGAATTCATATAATTTTTCTGGCCACCATCTGGCCCACTGTAGGCCAAGCTGTAAAAAATTCTCAACCCCATTCATCACAATTGTACTGGTTTCACCCACCCTGTCATGCAACCTGCTGTGATGGTCTAGTGTTTAAGCAAATAACATGAAGGCATGCAATGACTGTGATCTGCTGGTTATAGATTTAAATCCCACAGGTTCACCATGCAGCTTTTTAAACTTTTAGTCTACTACATAACTGCTCATCACCCTCAGCTGTACTACCGTTGTCCAGCTCTGCAGTCACAACAGGGATGATCCAATCAAATGGTTGCATTTAGAAATACTGAATAGTTCAAAAAGGATGAAAGTTACCCATGGGAGATCAGCAGGTGGATCAGTGTGGCATCTGCAGTGATGCAGACTCTGCATTAGTCTGCCGTGGCAAAGGCAAAGCAAAAGGCAAAGGCAAAGACCAACATTATCTCTTAAAGAATCAACAACCCCATATTAACAATGGGGTCCTGCATACCTGGAGACTTACTTCCCTCTCTCCATTAACAGACCTTCTCCCTCTTTGTTGACAGTTATAGATGCCAGACCATCCTTTGTGCATTCCTTGTCTACTTGTTTCCTCAACTACATGTACCATTTCAGATGGCTGAAAAAGGAGTTTTACAAAATGTTAGCTAGTGCTAATCTCTTCAGACTCCTCTTTTTAAATAAGTCAGGGTTCTGAGCAATAATCATCAACTTTATTCAACATTGATAATTTTCTCACAACTGCAGTTTGTGTTTTATTTGGTATTTTTCTTCCCTGTTATCATATTTTATAGTTTTGCTTTGTAATAATTTATCTTCGTCTTAGTTCAATAATTGATCAGTGTTTCTACATATGTATCACTGCATATGGTTCACAAATGCTTAAATTGGGATGTTAAAATATATAGAAATGAAAAAAACAAACATTGATAACATTGATATTTAAATTGAAACCCAAAACGTGTCTGATCTGATCTGAAAAAAAAAAAAAAAAAGCTGTGGCTGAGGACAGTAAATTACTTCTCCCAGCATGCTCTGTCCTGCAAGTTAAAAACAGACAAGTCTGAAGCGAGAGAAAGAGAGTGAGAAAGTGAATTAATTGCAGGCTAATACAGTCATTCTAGTTGTTACTAATTTTTAGAAATGTCAAAAATGATCATCTGAGTAATTCAGTTGTCCTCAGTATTAAATAGGCTGTTGTTTGTGAGATATTTTGCAGCACAGCACTATTACTGTCATCTTCAATTTTCCAAAAATGATGGCTGATGTCTGATCTATACTTTGAATTAATTTTTTTGTGCTTTTTTGTTGTTGAATCTTTTGAAATGTAAATATAGATTTTTTTTTTTTTTTTCCTTAGAAGAGATATTGAAAGAGTAAATTGTTTCCAAATGTTTTTGTGGATCTTGTTTTGGCTCTAGAATTTTCCTCTCCTTCACTGAGGGGATACTATAAATAACTACACCAACACGACCAATCAATACAAAACAATTCAGTATAATACATACTGATTTTTTAAATTTTTTTAAGAAAAAGATTTGTTCAAATATCTGCTCGAACAACTTGTTTCAAGTGTTATCAGAATTAGTGTAGATATGCTTAGTTTTACCTGTTGATCAGATCTGACATGGACAGGTTTAAATTTCCACTTCGGTAAAAAATTGACCGGACCAATCATAGCGCAGCAGTAGAATTATTAACAGATGAACGTTAGACTCCTCCGATGTCTCCACTGCTGTTTCTGCTCTGTTTTGGTGCGTAACTAACAGCTTCCAGGTCATAGTCACATGACGTGCGACACAAACGCTTTCTCATATTAGTAGTTCAGCAATAAACAACGCTGACATGTAACAGAGTATTTATAATAATAAATTGAAACATTCTATGCTAATATACACAAGAAAACTACATTAAATAGAGAGGCCCGGCATGATGGCTGATCGACTGAACTTCTGTTCAGAGATACCTTTTAAGTACAGTTTCAAGTTAGCAAGACTTGAGTTGTCCAGGAACATGTGAGGAGAAGGAAAGCTGCAGTATAAAATGAGTGAAAGCACGTTCAGGAAACTCCAAGGATACTGTAAATAGGAGTGTTTTATTGATATAAATTGGTCTCAAAAATAGACTAGGAGTGTCCTGTTTTTGTTTGCAAGGTGCTTTGACATGGAGAACATTTGAGTCATGTATTTACCACAAATGGTCACACCTTATTGATCACATTGCCATAAATGAGTCTGCAGTTCCTTTCATACAAAGGCTTCTTCTGTTTCGCTTTCAAGCCTCTCTTAACTAGCAAGACAATTACATAAAAACTATGTATAAGTGACAACGCCCTGGAGTCTTCACATTTTTCTTTGACATAATTCTTGTTTTTGTTTTACTTTCTCATAACTTCGAGCTCCCAGTGTTCAGCTGTTACAAAGAAATTGTTTAAAGGTGTCATCACCTGGAAATCCCACTTTTTCCCGTTAAAACGTGTATTAGAACAGGACCTCAGTTATAACGTGCCAGAAACTCCGGAAAGTGAAAGTAACTTCGTCTTTGAGTGCCGGCTCTCTCTTCTCACCAGAATCGGCCACAAGCACGCGCTCTCCACAGTACGCGAATTGGATTTCTTTCTCCCAGTGACGTGAACGAGAGAGACTGCTAGCTGCTAAGCTAGCCTCTTTAGCTAGCTTAGCAGCTAAAGAGGCTAAGCTAGCTCTTAAGCTAGCTTAGCTAAAGAGCTAAGCTAGCTAAAGAGCTAGCGTCTTTAGCACCACCTGAAGGCAGCTGATTACCTGCCACGGAGTAGATCAGCTTTGTCAGAAAGGACGCCGGCAACGAGGAGGAGGAGGAGGGGGGAGATTGCCATGCTGAGTTGCCTTGGCAGAAATTCAGCAGTTTTCAGTGCTCTAACAGGAGGGACAGCTTTACCAGGGAGCAGGGGATTATATTTATCAGTGAGGATGTGCAGTCAGTAAGTGTTGCTGCTTGTGTAACTTATTATCTTTTGTGTCAGAAACCAGTAAACTGTGGTAGATGAGCAGACAAGTTGCTAATGTAGCTACAGAAGCTAACACTGTTTGGTTAACTTCACGTCAGACGTCCGCTCCTTATATTCATCAGAGTCCAGCCCTTTTACTCCGCGGATCCTCTCTGTCAACCGCACCTTTACGTTTTTATCATGTTTTTCTCTGTTGGGACATCATTTTCCTTCACCTGCTATGAAGGAGAATGATGTTCTACCAGTGTGCTGAATGTCTTGGTCTTCGGTTGATCTGGTAGCTCAAAACGTCAAAGCCAAAACTTTGTTTTGGCTTTGACGTTTGCCTCGTGAACGCGCTTACAGACAGACAGGTCTAACTCTCGTACGTATTCTCATGACAAACAATAGTTGGGGATTAAAAGAGGTTAAAATGAGCTCATTAAATTTTCCTCCCACCTAATTAGAATTAAAAATTCATTTGAAGATAATTTAAGAAGGATTGTGTATGTAAAACAGCAGGTTACGATGACACCTTTAAAAATTGTTCACATTCTGATCCATGTCGCTTTAAAACATGCAGGTGTTTGACTTATTGGTCTTCATGCAAGTGTGGTTTTTTATTAACACAGTCTATATTTATGTCTTATCATCTGAGTTCAGTGGCAGATTTGAGGAGATGGTTTTGTATCCAACTTTACCTCCATCTGAGGTTTTAATCCTGAATATGTTATCCAAGACATGTACTGTAGTACGAAAGCAAACAGTACAACCTGGCATAACGTTGTCAGCGCTTTCAGAAAATAAAAGATTGAATAATTCGATGATGATTAAAAAAGTTAAACCTAAACAGACTAAGGGTACTATCAAACCAGACAGTCCGCTAGACTCGTCCGATTGGGGACAGTTGGTGATCTCCCAGACCGAGATCATGTTCACGTTGCACTTAACCCTTTAAAAACGGAACGGCCGCGGGCGGCCGCTAGAAGTTCCCTGTTAGCATAATCCTGCTTAAACTGCTCTAAAATAAAAACTATAACAGCTAGAACGATAATTTTTTTTTTATTTGAAAGCTAAGACTGGCGCCTTTCAAGCTGAGCTGGCGTCGCGAGTCGATGACGTCATCATTTGTCGCTACGTGCGACGCAGATCGGCAATGTAAACACAAGGTGGCGCTAGGAAGTCATAGCAGAGTGGAGTGTTAAGTGGTCACTGCCAGAGAGACTGACGATGGAAAGAGAGACAAATAATGAGGAAAATAAAGCGAGAATAGGTTGTTCTGTCATTTATATTGTGTTTTACATGGTTTTAGCTGGTTTTCAGTAGTTTTTTTTTTAATAACAGTTGCTAATTTTAGCATATGAAGTGGCTTAGTTCTACTACAGATCTGCAGCAAGATTAGTGGTTTCTTGTTGTTTTTATGACATTAGTGGCTTAGGGTTTGTTTGTTTGTTTTTTTTAAAGATTTTTTTTTATTTTGCATTTAGGCAAGTCTTAGCATAGTTTATATTTACACATCTGGAGTCTGCAGGAAATATTTGGCAGAGCAGGTAAGGGAACTGTGAACCGGCTCTGATGATACCACAAGTTACAGCACACATACTGTGCAGTATTTTCACAAATCGAAAGTGCACCCTGTACCTAAAATAACCTGATTCAAAAACGAAAGAATTAAAAAATATATATTCAAAATAGGTTGAAGATACTCAACAATTATTCAATCATTTTCTGAATTTTTATAGTTTTTGTATGTTCATTTCGTAGGTTCATTTCTTGGATTTATGAAAAAATTACAGAATTTTGAATAATTTTTCAGCTTCTCAATGGTCCAGAACCTTTTTTTGTTTATTTTAGATATTCTAGGTAAAGCAGCTGGAAATACTCCCATCAAATGACGCCAAAGCAGAAATAAAATGCTTTTATTAGCTGCTTTAGCTTGAAGCTGAAATCAAATCGCCTTTGTACTCTGCAACCAATAAGGACTGTATCTCAAAAACTAAAAGAGATAAATGGTTGCAATAACTTGTAAAGTGTTAAGAAGTATTTATTTTAATTTTGTACATTTAGAAATGTTTTGGATCACTATGTTTTGTTTTTTAGTTAGTAAGATGTGATGAAAACAATTCCGATTTTTGTGTATTTTTAATATTCATGGCATTTTTTTCAAGAGCATTGCAAGTTATTACTGTCCATTGATGTTCATAACCTTGTAGCTTAAGTTGTACAGATTCTAAAAATATAAAACACTTGAGGATACCCCAAGAAATGACCCCACTATGCCCAAAAATAACAGAGCAGGCATAGACGGGTCATTTCTATTGCAGTTAATAAAGGGTTAAAGCCAGAGTTGGTAATCCTGCTCAGAAACACTTTTTGTTATACTGGGTGAAATGGTCCTTCCATCCTGACAGTAGTCAGTACATCATAAGGAAGGAAAAAAGTCAGACCTCTGTGAGAGCTGCAGTTCTGTAAAAACTCTGACCAACCCCTGCCATTCGCACCGAAAGGCAGGAATTGGTAATTTGCTACTTATAGAAAGAACAGATCCTTTATGTCTCGTCTCTGTCCCTCCCCCTCTCTCCACTACGGAGCCCCTCTGATGACATGGTCAGAAAAAAAGTTGGCAAGATGTCAAGTCGTGGCCACGAGTTATTAATGCGTGGCCACGAGATAGTATGTCGTGGCCACGAGTTATTAATGCGTGGGAATGAGATAGTATAATTCGTGGCCACGAGTTATTAATGCGTGGGAACGAGATAGTATGTCGTGGCCACGAGATAGTACAAGTCGTGGCCACGAGTTATTAATGCGTGGGAACGAGATAGCATGAGTCGCATAAGTAGAGAATATAGACTTGATTTCATATTATTTCAAGCTTGGAATTAACTATAATGATATCCTGCGATCTCTTGCAATCAAACACAGGGTGGTAATTAGTAAGAGACGCTTAATTCTGGTGCTGAAAGCAAACGTATTAAGACGTAAACAGTATGCGGACATTGGTCAAGTTATTGACTCCATCCAGAAGGAGCTGCAAGGACCCGCATGGTTAGCTATAGGTGGATGCACAAGAAATGTCAGATGAACGGCATCAGGGTGTAAAAAGTAGGATGTGCGGCAGGCGCTGAGGAAGTGTACATTGCAGAGGGGGCGGGGACTTGTAGTGGGCCCTTATGAGATTTAATTTGTTCACTAGACAGCAGATAATTTATAAAACAAGGTAAATGGACATCAGACACTGTGCAGTGACGGCCTGTAATGGCACAGCTGCTCAATTAGTAGAATAACAATGGCAAACAGAGACAGAAGGACGAAATGGAGAGATTGTGGATTAGATGAGTTCTGCAGCACAATTTGCGCTATTTCAGCACCACAGACAGCGCCATGGCCTTATGGGTGTGCCAGGGTGTGTGGGTGCCACACAGAGGCAGCTGGCACACCTGGCTAACTACAACTAAGTGACCGCTTGCCCAGCAAGCATTGGGAGAAGCTAACTGCTGCTTAAAGCTATGAAACAGACACCTGGACGAACTGAATAGTTTTCAGAGTGTTGGAATAATGAAGCTGCTGCCTGTCCGATGCGTTTTGCCAGCTGAACATTGCGCGCGCCGAGCAGGCAGTCACTTCCTATCCATTATTGTTGGACCCGTTTTCCAACATGAACAGTTTACTGTATTCTGGTAACACCGCCTGTTCCAGTTGCTGCGTGGACTCTGTTTCCAGTTGTAAACTGGGTTAAATCCACCAGCAGAGCCACGATGCTTAGAGAAACTGGATACCATCTCACTGCGCATCTTTGAAAAACAGCTCGCGGACAAACCGGACTCTGATGATAAAATAATAAATGCGTTAAGGCCAAGCGGCCGTCTCTGAACTTCAAACTGAGAGCTGCAGTGCGCACAGCTGCTTTATTGTGTCCTTTATTCTGCTGCTGAGCCCGATGTGTTCAGATAAATAGCTGTTGATCATGCGTAATGTGGATACTTTATGGCTCTATGAGAGTGTATGTACATACGGGAGTTTTATATTTCACTTCATCTTATTGGGCAGCAGTGTCTGTTAGGTTTTTGTTTGCGGCGCTGAGAGTTCACTGTGATGTCTTCACTGTTTGCTGGCGATCTAAGATTGCTTAAAAAAATCTGTAACAGGCGCAAACAGCAGTATTTAAATGAGGATTTAGCTGCACTGTCACTTTGCCATGGAAAGTTGGAGAACATATGGTAAACAAAATTAAATTCGACCCTATGGAGACAGATGGAAGAAGTAAATGCAATATAGAATAGGCTACAAAATGAGTAATAATTATAAATGAAATATAAACAATACAGCAGGTTTCCCTGCAGAGCTCGAGAAGAGGCCCGTTTGGTCATGGATAAGGAGTTGCTGTTGAAGCAAGTGACATTACGCACAGAATGTGCGCATGTGGCACAGTACCAGCAGCTTCAGCGCAGCAGCGGGTCCAGAGAGGAGGAACTGGGTCCAGAGAGGAGCAGCACTGAGAGGATCCAAGCTAACAATGGGAGACTGAGGAAAAAGGGAATTCCATCCATCCTGTTTTTTCAAGTTTTTACACTAATATCCTTACAAGTACTGCAGTAAGAGAACAACTGCATCTTCACTTTTTTTCCCCTTGGTCATGTTGGGTATATATGACGTGGGCAAGTGGGCCCCTTAGCCGTGAGCCCAGGGCGGCAGCACCCTCTGCACCCCCGCCCTCTCCGCTACCGATGTGCTGTTAATCCTCTCATCTCTGGATCCACTGGCGTCCGCTCAGCGTCAGGCCCGGAGGCTAAACCGAAGGCTGCTTTAAGGACACACTGCATGTGGAAGCGCGCCGAAGCAATGCAGTTTTATTTCTGCGCCCATGTTAACAGATGTTGTCGACCACATCAGGCGCTGTGTGGTGCGCCGCGGCGCGCGCCATGGAGCGATCTTTCAGCTTTTGTCCTATTTCCTATGCAAAGAAGGAATGGAGTTCTGGATACAGTTCTTCGGAGAGCTGAAAGATGAAGGCCTTTTCTGGGGTGACTTCCTGGACATAAGGTTGCTCCTTTTTGTTGGCGCTGTTACATCAGGATGACGCAGATTACAGAGAAAACATTCTGTTTGGGTGCAGAGTTCGAAGTTTGTTCTCCTGGAAACACCCCACAAAGGGGAAATCTACAAATCGTCCACTTTCAGGTTATATTAACTTATCTTGAGGTTCCTGATATTTTGTAAATTAAATTAATCTCACTTAGTGGTCAGCGTTGTGTTTTTATTGATTAATTACACATTATATCAACGACGCAGGTGATCCGTTTCTTTCAGCACCCTGGACAGCAACATTGTTTATTGTGTGCTGAGAGCCAATAGTGACCACTTGTTTTTTTATTAATTTGTTTGTTGGTTTATTTTCTGTGGTTGTCAAAAGACTTTCCGTCCGTCTGTGATATGTTTTTAAATCAGCTGCATACAGTAGACTAGTAGCCGAATGTTTGTGACAGTTACCCTGTTTTTGACCTCATACAAGACTGCACAGTGCGCAGGCAAGCTACTTGCAAAAATAAGGCTCCCTCTAAAGCCCACATGTATTTCTAATCCTAATGGGGGGGACGTGAGTGGATCCAGAGATGCGAGGAAACCGCACATCCACCAATAACCATGCAGTCTCCGGGTCCTTGCAGCTCCTCCTGGATGGAGTCAATAACTTGACCAATGTCCGCATACTGTTTACGTCTTAATACGTTTGCTTTCAGCACCAGAATTAAGCGTCTCTTACTAATTACCACCCTGTGTTTGATTGCAAGAGATCGCAGGATATCATTATAGTTCATTCCAAGCTTGAAATAATATGAAATCAAGTCTATATTCTCTACTTATACGACTCATGCTATCTCGTTCCCACGCATTAATAACTCGTGGCCACGACTTATACTATCTCGTGGCCACGACATACTATCTGTTCCCACGCATTAATAACTCGTGGCCACGACATACTATTTCGTGGCCACGAGTTATTAGTGCGTGGCCACGACTTGACATCTTGCCAACTTTTTTTCTGACCATGTCATCAGAGGGGCTCCGTAGCTGCGTGC
Organism: Atherinomorus stipes; assembly: GCA_023101725.1. NCBI lineage: Eukaryota > Metazoa > Chordata > Actinopteri > Atheriniformes > Atherinidae > Atherinomorus > Atherinomorus stipes. Next base: position 2,774,588 of record JALJCO010008621.1, read on the forward strand.
GCAACCAGGGGGCAAAAAGCCTGTGTTTGTAGGCCTACTGCAGTCGACAGCCAAACACGCACTCATACCATTAATAAAAACTTTCGTTAAGACTCTTTGTTAAAACCAAAATAGGCCACAACAGTCTGCTGTCTACAGCAAGTTCCGCTGCGTGTCCACACCACCTCCATATTGGAGCAACTTTCACTAGTTTGGGATTAAACCATAGACTGTAAAAATACAATTAAACCCAAGTAACAGATTGTTGTGCCAAAAAGTGACTGTCTGCCAAAACCTGATTAAACAGCAGCTGTTTAGTCAGGTTTTGGCAGGCAGTCACTTTTTGGCACAACAACGACATCAACGCTACGTTTGGAAAGGAGGCGATTCTAACTGTTAGGGACTTGCCTGCATTGCTGTCGGTGAGTTTTGCTAATTGTGAAACGTTATGCTTTATTGTGTATGAAATCTTGGTAGACAGTCGACAGACTAGCTAACTGCTAACAAGCTAACGGTATAAACTCAAACGCCATTTGATTTATGAACCCTGTACTTTGTATTAAAACTCGGAGATGCGTTGTTATGCAATGTGGATGCTTGTAAACGGTGTTACACCAGAATCTGTGACCCATCAGAATGTGTGACTGCAGGGGGCGATAGTGAGGTCTTTTATGTTTCACCGTCTTAGAAAGGAAGAGAGAAGAAGGGCATTTACGTAAACTACGGAGGGATTAATGCATTTCTCCTCCAAGGACGCCAAATAGCTCACCCTGACTTCGTCAGATATTTGATTATTATCAAATATTTGCAGTCAGTTTGACGATAATCTAACTGATTGTCTGCAGTCCGGAGACCGCAGGTTCAGCTGTGTTTCGGGAGCAATAATCAAGTGAATTAGGTCCTTACCATATAATCCTATGGAAAACGACTGCGTGGTATCTAGTCCATAATGTAAAACGTATTTATGATTTGAGCTGAGGAGGATAGAGTGGGACGTTATGTTCTGTCGGCAAAACATGGACGGATAGATAGATAGATAGATAGATAGATAGATAGATAGATAGATAGATAGATAGATAGATAGATAGATAGATAATCATGCTAAATAAAATGTTCTAAATGCTTTATATTTATTCTCATAAATATAAATAAATATTTATTCTGTTTTATTTATTCTGTGGAAATATAATGGTGCCAGTTTTAGCCATCACAAAGTATTACTTTTCTGTAAATGCATAATAAAGAATCCAGACTCAACAGAAAATGTTTTTAGGAGCTCCTCTATCTCTCCACTGCACCCTGGAGCCATCTAATAAAATACATCATCCTCACATAGCCAGTACAAGCCAGGTGACTATTTCTGATGGCCATCATAAACTGTTACCTTATTGTAAATGTATTATAATGAACTCAAACATATTAGAAAGTGTTCCTAGCAGCTCCTCCATCTCCCCACTGCACTCTGGAGCCATCTGTTAAAACAAATCACCCTCACATAGCCAGTACAAGCCAGGTCACTATTTCTGATGGCCATCATAAACTGTTACCTTACTATGAATGTATTATAATGAACTCAAACATATTAGAAAGTGTTCCTAGGAGCTCCTCCATCTCCCAACTGCACTCTGGAGCCATCTGTTAAAACAAATCACCCTCACATAGCCAGTACAAGCCAGGTCACTATTTCTGATGGCCATCATAAACTGTTACCTTACTATGAATGTATTATAATGAACTCAAACATATTAGAAAGTGTTCCTAGGAGCTCCTCCATCTCCCAACTGCACTCTGGAGCCATCTGTTAAAACAAATCACCCTCACATAGCCAGTACAAGCCACGTCACTATTTCTGGATAGGGATATAGGGATATAAAGATAGGGATATAGATGATGATATAAAAGTGCTGAAATAATGTCAATTTTTTTTTTGAACAAGTAAAGTTCCTATTTACAGCCTTTGGTCTTAACTACAGAATTAGACATTTGATTGTGCCACTATCTTAGACATAGAAATGATTTATACTATATATTTTATTAGATGTGGTAAATTGCCTGGAAAATTTGTAAAATAATGATGGTTATGACAACAAGTTTACACACCAATCTTAATCAATTTAATCAAAAACCTTGCATTTATATGATCTAAAATCATGTTGGTTACAGATCGAGTGTGACAAGTGTCAGCGGTGGTACCACGCCAACTGCGTTGGCAATCCGAATGGGAGCAACGCTTACAGCTGTGCCGCTTGCAAGAAAACAGATGTCAATTTGTACTGAATGACAAAGCCCAGATTATGCAAGTTCAAAATGACTGTTTTGTAAATATTTCAGTAAATGTTCTTTAAACGGTTACAATTTGTAAAATGTTCAATAAATGTTCATTATTTGTTGTTTGATTAGAAAGGGTAATAATTTTTTTGGCTTATTTTCTTTAAGGGATAACATAGTGTAAGAAACATTTTCTAATATGTTTGAGTTCATTGTAATACATTTACAATAAGGTAACAGTTTGTGATGGCCATCAGAAATAGTGACGTGGCTTGTACTGGCTATGTGAGGGTGATTTGTTTTAACAGATGGCTCCAGAGTGCAGTTGGGAGATGGAGGAGCTCCTAGGAACACTTTCTAATATGTTTGAGTTCATTATAATACATTCATAGTAAGGTAACAGTTTATGATGGCCATCAGAAATAGTGACCTGGCTTGTACTGGCTATGTGAGGGTGATTTGTTTTAACAGATGGCTCCAGAGTGCAGTTGGGAGATGGAGGAGCTCCTAGGAACACTTTCTAATATGTTTGAGTTCATTATAATACATTCATAGTAAGGTAACAGTTTATGATGGCCATCAGAAATAGTGACCTGGCTTGTACTGGCTATGTGAGGGTGATTTGTTTTAACAGATGGCTCCAGAGTGCAGTGGGGAGATGGAGGAGCTGCTAGGAACACTTTCTAATATGTTTGAGTTCATTATAATACATTTACAATAAGGTAACAGTTTATGATGGCCATCAGAAATAGTCACCTGGCTTGTACTGGCTATGTGAGGATGATGTATTTTATTAGATGGCTCCAGGGTGCAGTGGAGAGATAGAGGAGCTCCTAAAAACATTTTCTGTTGAGTCTGGATTCTTTATTATGCATTTACAGAAAAGTAATACTTTGTGATGGCTAAAACTGGCACCATTATATTTCCACAGAATAAATAAAACAGAATAAATATTTATTTATATTTATGAGAATAAATATAAAGCATTTAGAACATTTTATTTAGCATGATTATCTATCTATCTATCTATCTATCTATCTATCTATCTATCTATCTATCTATCTATCTATCTATCTATCTATCTATCTATCTATCTATCTATCTATCTATCTATCTATCTATCTATCTATCTATCCGTCCATGTTTTGCCGACAGAACATAACGTCCCACTCTATCCTCCTCAGCTCAAATCATAAATACGTTTTACATTATGGACTAGATACCACACAGTCGTTTTCCATAGGATTATATGGTAAGGACCTAATTCACTTGATTATTGCTCCCGAAACACAGCTGAACCTGCGGTCTCCGGGACTGCAGACAATCAGTTAGATTATCGTCAAACTGACTGCAAATATTTGATAATAATCAAATATATGCATTAATCCCTCCGTAGTTTACGTAAATGCCCTTCTTCTCTCTTCCTTTCTAAGACGGTGAAACATAAAAGACCTCACTATCGCCCCCTGCAGTCACACATTCTGATGGGTCACAGATTCTGGTGTAACAACGGCTCCACAATCAGTTTTTTCTTCTTATTATTGTCCGTGTCTGCCCAGAGGACGGCTGTCACACACAACTACAGTGTTTACAGCTTACAGTGTTGGGATTTTCTGCAGTCTTTGGTTGTGATGCAGCCGTGAGCCGCGAACTGATACATGGCTGGTTGCGATGGTGATACTGGTCACAGTACCAGTCTCCCGACTACGACACGGGAATAATTTCTGCCACCGCAGTGGTTTAATCTGACATGGTGACCATGGTGAAATACTAAATAAATCATGTAGTCTGAACCTGCAGAAGTTATCTGCAGAAGGACGATTTCCTGAAGACAGTCACTCCTACTGTCCTATCATCACCATTTTAACTGTTTACATGCATTAACGTTTTGATTTTATCAACCGAACAAATACCAGGACACAAACATTATACTTCCCGGACACTTTCACATCATATCATGGCCTCATCTGCATTAAAAGTCAAGTCTTGCATGTAAACACGTCTTCTCATAAGCTGGGTTTCCATTACACCTGGAATTGGGGCGGGCGGCTTAGGGGGCTTGAGCCTGGAATGATTCTTCAAAAGCCCTGGATCTTTTTTGAGGTTTTCTTTTTCTGTTTTTTATTATTTTAGATTTGATTAAATAATTTCTCATCAACTACAATATCTGCAAAACGTAATAAAAAGGAGACGCTGCATGTCGTTACTAGGCTCCCCCCTCTCTAAACTTGGTCTGGTCCTAACGCATCAGTTTGCAAGCCGCAGATAAATACTCTTAGAGGTGTTTAACTAACTTCTGCTGGAGACTTCCTGTATGGATTGGATATATGGCGGTGTCCTCATCGGCTATTGTAACTGCAGTGAGGTACTCTTGGGCCCGTGCGCGCCTTGTGTTGGCACTTCACCTCACAAGAACGCACCGGTGCGGTGCGGTGCGCAGCCCAGCCTGCAGCATCTCCCAGGAGCTCTTTGATTCGAAGCATCATCTAACGTTCATCTGGTAGGTAGTGGTCACGCGTTATATGTAAACAAACCTGTCATGAATGT